>OZ038478.1:24605291-24630291 GCA_964036315.1 Acanthosepion esculentum
GTAGCGCGGTGCGCTATGTGCCTGGGCGCGATATATGAAGAACTAGGGCTGCCCAGACGTCTAGTTCCCCCTCTCGCCCTTGCTATCAGAGTCCAAAGGAGAGGATAAACCAATACAGTTTGGTATTAACGCGGCTGCAGGAGTTGCCGGAAGGTAGCACAAAGTGCCGTCCATCCGCCTTCGGGGCTCCACTCCGCGTTTGAATTCAGAGTTGTCCTTCTCCTAGACCAGTTGCCATCCAAGGCTATAGAACCCAGTCTGTCTTGCTATTTACCCATAGCTGGAGGGAGAAGAAGAGGATTCACATCTTTCCCAAGGGTATTACCACGTAAGTAAATGCAATGGATTCGACTGGAATTTGAATTCGGCTCTCTGATTCCTCAATCCAAGCCGGTATCCATCACTCCTACATTGCTCCTCGTTGTAAATTGTAACTTGTAACGCCTGCAAGACGAAACTGCTATCGTTTAATTATCATAGAGAGCTATATTTGTCCTCCATTGAACCTGATGCTAACCTCCAGGGAAGCAACTCATATAATCTTCTTGGTTTGATTTTTCCTGCTGACATGAAGTGGAGTGATCATATTGATACAAGGTCTGCTGCTAAGAAAGTCAGTTCACTGTGTCGTGCAAGATAATTTTTCTCGTCCTAATCAAACTTTCACATTTATAAATCTACCATTCGTCCACGCATTAAATATTACTGCTATATCTGGTCTTTAGCCCCGATTATATATCTCAAAATCATCGACAAAATCTAAATTTTATAAATTTATCGATCCTCACCTGGCATCTCGATTCAGTCAATGAAGTGATTTAGCTGCCCTCTTTTTTCTATAGATATTTTCATAGGAATAGACCTTAGTGACTCAACACCATGAATCTACGCATACTACAAGATTGGCTACCATGTCTCATGGTTTTACTGTTGAAATAGATACATGTAACCGTACCTTCAATTCTAATAGTTTCTCGCCTGTTGAAATATTCCTTTGTTTACCTGGAAGTTATATCGTTCTTGAACGATGTTAATTTTAATCGCCATATTAAGTCTTTCTGTGTCTTTTTTTCTTTTATTGAGATTTTTCCTCACAAAAATCGCCTCATTCCACTTTCCTTCTCAGGAACCACCTTCAGTCTGAGTGGCATTATCTCTTTGCTTGGGATAAAATGATTGAAAAAAGGAAAATAATTTTGTTATTGTCGCAACTTAGTAACGGGGTCTGTAACAACAACGACAATGGAGTTTCGGCATAGTGCCTTCTGTCTGCCGAAGCGATACTCAACGTCTTTGTATTCACACATAAACAATATGGCCGACACGGTACTTCCGATCCCATAGTTCCCGGTTTAAAGAGTTATTATAATTGTTAGTGAAAATATGTTAAACCTCTTCAAGAAAAAAAATCCTTCAAAGAAAATTATAACGGGCAACCTGCTTGGTCATTTTTAGACGAAAGTATATATATATATATATATATATATATATATATATATATATATATATATATATATATATATATATATATATATATATGTATGTGTGTGAGATCTGATCACAAGGTATCGAGATTGTTGCTATAAAAAGAAAATCTCAACACATATCAATTCGACATTTAATTTCATTTGAAACAGTCGTGTTCTGAAACCAAACACTTTAGACAGAGGCGTTTACATCGATGGAAGGGTTCTTGGGATTCCTTTTTTGGTAAAGTAGCTGCTGCTGCTTCGCATTCTCTTGGATTTCCTCGAGGGCTTGAAATGTTGTTCTTTTCCAGTCGGGTTTCATTTCTGAAGAGGAAAATGTCACTAGAGGCGAGATCTGAGGAATATAGTGGTTGTCGAACCTGGGAATTGTTGTGCTTGACCAAAGTCAGTTGCACAACTCATCGTGACCAGTGGAATTTCTGTGATGCGGGGAGACCACCACACTCTACACACTTTTCCTTCCAAGCACTGCTATGAAAAATGGAAGTGAGCGACAACGATGTAATATTGTGTGTGCAAGGTCAGTTTGTGCCAAGGGGCTTCATTCTCTATCGTATAGTTCCGTTACCATATCAACTGACCCGAGAACTTTTGAACAGCCGTCGTATATATATATATATATATATATATATATATATATATATATATATATATATATAATTTAAATAAAAACAGACCACTTTAAGGTTTCATATAATAAATTAATTCACCACAGCCCTTTTAAAGGACCGCGGATGGTCCTTTAAAAGGTTTGTGGTGAATTAATTTATTATATGGACCCTTAAAGCAATCTGTTTTTATTTAAATTATTAGCTCTGATTTACATTGAGCTCTCTGGATTTTATCTTCCTTGGGTCTACCCATACGGATTACCTAGTTTTTCGTAAACTATATATATATATATATATATATATATATATATATATATATATATATATATATATATATATATATATGAAGAAATATAGTCTTAAAGTGTGCTATATTTATGGGATAAAGTGCTCAATATCAGAGATAGAGCGTGTGTAAATATAAAAGTGAACATAGAAGTCAACACTTCCCGATGATTGCATCTAGCATGAAACACACTGTCGCCTCTAAGTGTTGACTTCTATGTTCACTTTTATATTTATATATATATATATATAGATATATGTGTGTGTATATATATATATATATATATATATATATATATATATATATATATATATATATATATATATATATATATATATTGACGTTACCCACCTGATGAGACGTCTAGATTAGACATCGAAACAAATATACATTTTTGCCGTGGAAACTTGCATGTTCCAATGTAACAGTTTATAATAAATATATATTCCTCTACTCTCGTATATACAGGCCATTTTTTAATTTGAATTTATATATATATATATATATATATATATATATATATATATATATATATATATATATATATATATATATATATATATGAATTTTAATTATTTATTATATTATAATAATATTGTTCTACTATGTATTAAGCACCCTTTTAAATTAGATGTTATGAACGTTGGGAGGGTACTCTATTCGTTCTCATCGTACCTGGTTTTATACATACATACATACATACATACATATATATATATATATATATATATATATATATATATATATATATATATATATATATATATATATAGTCGCTCTCTCACAGACGCGACGTTGGCTCGCTCTCTCTTTTTTTACTAATATTTTCACGTTAATTGCTCCGAGCAGCTGCTTTCGCTGGTTCCCAGGCCTCATGAATTTAAATGTCCTACGAGGCTGCCATACCGTTCCCACCCCACACCGTTGAAACTGTTAGATGTAGACGTCTCTTCTACTCCAATAGCTTCATGTCTCGCACATCTCGCCTGTGGAACTCCCTTCCTTATTCCTGTTTCCCTGACAAATATAATCTCCAACTATTTAAGTGTAACGTCAATCGACATCTCCAGTTGCCTTGATCTATCCACTTCCCTTCTCCACATCCTTTCACCTTTCATTCCTATCTGCTCTCGCTCCAAATCTTCTGTAACCCCCTTGCCTTGATCGATCCACTATCTTTCTCCACATCCTCTCCTTTACCACTCCTATCTGCTCTTCCTCCAAACCTCCTGTAACCCCTTGCGTGCTAGTGGCTTCCAGCCTTGCTTGGGGTGATAAGCTTAAAAAAAAAATAAAAATAAAAAAATTACTATGTTGCTAACATATGTACTACACTGTAATGTAGGTTGAATGTTTTCCGATTTCATGACATCTAAAATATTCAATAATCCAACGTCAATCGACATCTTTTGTTTTCCTGATATTCTACTGTCTTTTTGCCTCACTAAAGATTTCTCATTCGCTTCTACACTCTGTAACCACCACTGAGCCTTTGTGGTATTATCACCTTGCCTGGGGATGAAATGTTTAAAAGGCAAGCCCCATACATACCTATAAGCTTCACAGTGCTTTATAATTATCTTTAAGTACAGGTTGGTCATAGCTAAAAACGTGGAAATGAAGGCGTTAAATCAAATGTGCCGGCCATGTTTTGCGTTTCTGCCTATTTTAAGACGATTGATTTTTATTTATTTATTTATTTCGTTATCTATTCGGTTTTGTGTTTGTCCTTTTCTTTGTTTGCAGTAAAGTTTGTTTTATTTATTTCGTGTATGCTTTTTTTTTCAAGTCATCCAATGCTTTTATCTTCAGTTTCATTGCCAATCGATTTTTCATGTATTACTATTTAATTAATTCTTTTATGATCGGCTTTGCTATTTGATTTATTTCTCTTCTTTCTTTCTAACATTTCTGCTATTTTATCAATAGGAATGAGTAAATTAAGATTCTTTGTTTATTTTTCTGGATTATAAATCGATTTTGTTGTTTACGCAAGTCCTTCATTATCGGTGAGGGTATTCATATTTTACTTCTTTCTTCTTTTTTTTTATTAATGCCAGTCTGTTCCTTCCTATCTATCTATCTATCTATCTATCTATCTATCTATCTATCTATCTATCTATCTATCTATCTATCTATCTGTTGCTGTCTGTTCCGATCTATCTATCTATCTATCTATCTATCTATCTATCTATCTATCTATCTATCTGTCGCAGTCTGTTCCTATCTATCTATCTATCTATCTACCTATCTATCTATCTATCTATCGCAGTCTGTTCCTATCTATCTTTCTATCTATCTATCTATCTATCTATCTATCTATCTATCTATCTATCTATCTATCTATCGCAGTCTGTTCCTATCTATCTATCTATCTATCTATCTATCTATCTATCTATCTATCTATCTATCTATCTGTTGCAGTCTGTTCCGACCTATCTATCTATCTATCTATCTATCTATCTATCTATCTATCTATCTATCTATCTCTGTATGTTTCTCCTAGGTTGTCCTGCTCCTAATTTAATGTTGCAAAAACCTTTGTAGTTTTTTTTTTATTTCTTAGTGAAAGGTGTCTTATATATATATATATATATATATATATATATATATATATATATATATATATATATATGAGTGTGAGTGAGTGTGTGCGTATATATATACATACATACATATATACATATATATGTGTGTGTGTGTGTTTGTGTGTGTGTGTGTACACACACGCGCACATATATACAAGTATGTGTGTGTATTTTGCCCTTCTGTTTATAATGTATTTCTGTAAGTATATGATTCTTTTTTAATTACATATTTACATGAATACATACACGGACATAAGAGTGTGTGTTGGTGATGCGATGTCAGATCGTTAAAAGATAAAAGCTAGGAAAAGGTCAACTGCAATAGACAAAGGTGAACATCTAGATCCATCAGACGAACAATCTAAATATGCAGCGTTCATTTTTCGATAATTTTTTTGCTGAAACTCTATTTTTTTTATTCATATATATCTTATTTTATTCATATATATATATATATATATATATATATATATATATATATATATATATATATATATATATATATATATATATATATCCGAAACATCAGTAACATTTTTAGACACGCATTTACATAGATGAAAACAGGAAACGACAAACAACACTACACACTAAAATCAGCGACACCCACAACTATCTACACTTTAAGTCTTCCCACCCTAAACACCTCAAAGAGAACCTTCCCTATTCACAAGCACTTAGACTCAGAAGGATATTTTCCAACAATGAAAAATTAAACAAACACATTGAAAATCTGGAGCATCAATTCACAACACGTGGCTATAAACAACACCTAATCAGGGAACAAATAAATAAAACAATTTCCACACCTAGAGAAAATATCCTAATATACAAGATGAAGACTAAATCTAGCCGCATTCCTCTAGTAACCACTTTCAACCCCACTCTGTCTCCACTATCCCAAATAATCAATAATCGCTGGGAAATACTACATCTCAAACCAGACCTAAAAAAAACTATTTAAGGAACCCGGCCTTCTAGCATATTGTAGACCTAAGAACCTAAAAGAAATCAGAGGTTGTAACCACATTTTAGGGTACAAGATAATCCGTGATAAACTAACAACAAAAACAATAGGATTTTCCAAACCATGTAACAACAAAAGAAGTTTATGCAGCAACCACGTTAAACACACGAATTCATTCACTAGCTCAGTCACTAAATCTACTTCCAAAATCTACCACGACTCTAACTGTAGAAGTCATAACATAATTTACCTCCTAGAATGCACACTGTCCCGGAAACAATATGTAGGAAAATCTGAATGGCCCTTTCACTACAGAATTAATAATTATCGCAATCGAATTAAGTCAACTCCCCATGAAAAATTATTACCTGTAGAACAACATTTCCGCATAGAAAAACACGACTTCAAAACCCATGCCAAATTCACTATAATTGAGAGAATAGAAAAGCCCAAAGCAGATAACATCAGAAAGATTTTAGAATTCCGTGAAAATAACTGGATACGACGTTTACAAACGCTGTTTCCAGCCGGGCTTAACCAAAATTTAACAATATAGATAGTAGTAACACATAACCCTACAAATTAAAACCTACCCACATTTCACACCATACAAAACAGACATGCTTACGGAGGTGTTGAGGCCTCACACTTATACACACACCCACACGAATATACACATTTACACACATCATACTCACTCACTTTCCTAATGAGCCAAATGATAACACACACCCATAGCAATATACAAGCTAACGCATATCATACTCACTCACTCCGTAAAAACTAAATAACACACACATACACACACACACTTACCAGAGACTAAATAACTAAATAACACACACACTAAACTAAATAACACACCCACACCCACACTTACCATCGCCTCTCCAACTAAATAACACACACACTTATCATCCGCTCTCTAGGTACCAATAAAACTGCCAAACTGACCAAGGGAATTCAAAGCAGCATGAATCCATCCAGTTCTTATCTCAAATGACAACTTAAAAGAGACTGTTTGACCAACACAAGGAATGTTAATAATCTCATGTTAAAAAGATAACAAAACAAATAAAAAAACAAATGAAAACTACAGACAAAAGTTCATTTTCTCCATCAAGACATTCATTTCTGTAGTTTACTGCCACCAGCAAGCAGAAACATTTTTTCTCTCCCGATGATGGCCATGTTGGCCGAAACTAGTCGAGGAATCTAAATGAAATAATAATAATAAAAGCATAAGAATATTAATCTACAACCCAGTATGTCTGAAGATTTTAATTAATTTTTTAATAATTTTTATCGTTCAATATATATATATATATATATATATATATATATATATGTGTGTGTGTGTGTGTGTGTGTGTGTGTGTGTGTGTGTGGTATATATATATATATATATATATATATATATATATATATATATATATATATGTAGAAAGAGAGAGAAAGAGATTTCATACAATTGGAATTAAGATTACATTAGTGTATGATCATTTTCACCCACGAATTTAAAATTTAAAATTCACAGGATTTTTCAAACTGGACTGGCTGGGAAAAGAAAGAAAAAAAAAGAAGTGAAGAATGCACTAATGGTATCTTAATTCCAACTGTATAAAATATTTTGCTCTGTTTAAAGAAAATAAACATTGAGTACTTTTTGCGAGTCAGTTTTAACATTTAATACTTAATATTTAAAATTCGATATTGTGTTGATAGAACTCGCTTGGATTATCCCAACAGATTACTACCTACCTACCTATATATATATATATATATATATATATATATATATATATATATATATATATATATATATATATATATATAGTTAAACCTAGAGAGCCAGACAAACCTACCCAAGGTTTCACCTAAGTGGTTCGTCAGGGAAGGCTGGCTGAAAAGTAAAAAAGAACGGAATACTTATAGTCAATAAACAAAAAACATAACCACGTGACCAAATAAAAACAAACAAAGGGGAGGGTTGGGGAAAACCACTTATTCGAAAATGACGAAAGAGGGTGGGGAGTTTAGAGAAACACAGACAACAGGGGGTAATAACCATTTATTCAATTTGTAAAAAGAAAGACAGAGAGAGTCGACGGCACGCCTGTGAGAGAGCGACTGCAGACGAGATGCCAGATCAGGGATTTGAAATATTTAAAAACAAATAGTTTTGGGGATATTAAAAAAGCATTTTCAAATGTATATGATTTAAAATATTATTTGGCATATTTAAAAAAAATACTTTTAAGTTAATCAGATTAAATTTTCAAGTTTATCCCGGTAGTTCTATTCCTATTAAATGTTGTAAACAGTCAATAATATTTAACATGAAGTTGTAAACCAAACCAATGATGACACGAAAGAATTGAAATATTTAACTGAGTCATAGTAAAATTACCTTTTTTTTCAATGGAACGTTAAAATCAACTTCAATGTTTTATAACCTGAAACGTCAATGATCCTACGGGTAGTCTCGTAGAAAATAAAAATCCAGTGTGTAGGCGGATACGTCAGATTATAGAGTTGAATTTGTGTTTAAAAGGAATTGCAAACACATTCCTAGGGTTTGTTTGTTTGGTTTGGTTTGGTTTACGGCACATCAACCTCAATGGGTCATTTAAATCCGACAACATTTATTTTCCTGGCAATATTTTTGTTTTGCCAAAAATCTATTTCTGTTAATATTTTTTTCCTCAAAAATGTATAGCTGGTAATATTATTTTTTCAAAAACGTATAGCTGGTAATATTATTTTTTGAGAAATGTATAGCCTGCAACACTATTCTTTCAAAACCGTATAGCTGGTAATATTATTCTTTCAAAAACGTATAGCTGGTAATATTATTCTTTCAAAAACGTATAGCTGGTAATATTCTTTTTTCAAAAACGTATAGCTGGTAATATTATTTTTTTCAAAAACGTATAGCTGGTAATATTATTTTTCAAAAACGTATAGCTAGTAATATTGTTTTTCAAAAACGTATAGCTGGTAATATTATTTTTTGAGAAATGTATAGCCTGCAACACTATTCTTTCAAAACCGTATAGCTGGTAATATTGTTTTTTGAGAAATGTATAGCCGGAAACACTATTCTTTCAAAAACGTATAGCTGGTAATATTAATTTTTCAAAACCGTATAGCTGGTAATATTGTTTTTTCAAAAACGTATAGCTGTTAATATTATTTTTTCAAAAACGTATAGCTGGTATTATTTTTCAAAAACGTATAGCTGGTAATATTATTCTTTCAAAAACGTATAGCTGGTAATATTGTTTTTTTTTTCATAAACGTATAGCTGGTAATATTATTTTTTCAAAAACATATAGTTGTCAACATTATTTATTCAAAAACGTATTTTCAGAGGCCTTAATGTTGGACGTAGTTTATCGTCTTACCCAGGACACGGATGTAGTTTATCGTCATACCCAGGACGTGGATGTAGTCTGGGTGTTAACTATTTGCCTATAGCTGGGACCCTAACAGGTGCTACCACCCCGGCTCAGGGTGGACCTGGGAACACCAGCAATTAAGTGGTGGTTCCACGCTCCTCAAAACCTCCTGATTAGAGACCTTGCTGTTGGACTTAGTTTATCGTCTTACCCAGGATGCGGATGTAGTTTATCGTCATACCCAGGACACAGATGTAGTCTGGGTGTTAACTATTTGCCTATAGCTGGGACCCTAACACGTGCTACCACCCCGGCTCAGGGTGGACCTGGCAACACCAGCAATTAAGAGATTCTTCCACGCTCCTCAAAAACCTCATGATCAGAGGCCTTGCTGCTGGACATAGTTTATCGTCATACCCAGAAAACCCCATTCCTAGACAAGAGATAAGTATAAATGTTTTCTCTAAATAAAAGATAGGTGGGAAATGTGAGACGCTCCGTAGAGGAAACTCTACAAAGCCGCGAGTGTTAGAAACTTATCCAAAAAGTACTTCCATAGTGACAATGGAATACGAAGTACATGATGATGATTCGCACTTATAGCATGGTAGGTCTTATCAGCAAATGCATGACATAACGAATGTAGATCGTCTGAAAATAGCGACCCCCCCCCCCCGAGAGGGTAGCAGTGTTTCTTTTGTAGACATTGTAGGATGCAAAAGAATTCATCACCTACAAGGTGACGGACCTGACCTAAATTACTGTACATTCTGGAAAGAGAAGAGTGTGCAGCTCTGCGTTCTTTGGCGAAAGAATATCTCTGCTGCTCCTCTCTTCCTCGTGTGTATTATTGAAGACATCATCCACTAGAGAGCCATCAACACATGAAATGTGAGGCATTTCTATGTCATCAACAGCAAGATTAGAATCTTGTGAAGCTGCCGATGTTCCACTGCCAAGATGCAAAAGCCATGCTGTAAATTCCATTTGATCTGTTCTTGTCCTGATGTTTTGGTTTGATCTGTATTGGATGAACAACACACACAGAGGAGAATTTTTAATACAGATTTCAATGATTGCCTCACGAGTTCCTCTCGGCAATATGGATACAACTTGCCTAATATTTCCCACATAGCGCACGACTTTACCACCAAAAATAGCAGCAATGCCAGTGATATCTCTCCAGGCTTTAACAATAGCATGAAGAGCAAATGAAGTGATCATAGTAGCCTAATCCAAGATGATCAAAGCAAAGTTCTGTAAATAATTTCCAGGGTTTAAGTGGATGGAGCACTACAAACGCTGGCCCCTGTGAACACGACAGGCAATTTGAACAAACTATGGAGAGTCTTTCCACCTGGCAGTAGTGGAGAGGCAATGCTTGTCCAAGCACCACTGCACACGTTGCAGTTGTTCTTTCGCAGATAGGAAAATACGGCATTAAACATATAAGATTGTTGTGGTAGGATCCACCTAATTTGCATAGTGGAGTACCGACGATATAAATATGGTTGGTACCGGGAAGACAGGGAGGCGAATCAAGAGATCCAACTAGAGACTCTGCCCGACTGCGACTCATTCAACACATTCTCCAGGAACGGTCTTCCCAGAAATATACAAAAGACTATATGTAAATATTGTGTACACTTTCTTGTTTCAATACATTTTATTCTAAGTACATTTTGTGTTTGCATTATTATTCCATGCATTAGTCAAGTTTCAACAAAGATCTACCACAATCTCCTGGTGAATCTATATAGCGACAAGAGTGGTTTGGCATCTCACATCTCCTCTTCATATCTTCAGATTCAGGCACAACGTTAGCAATCAGTCTCTTCATCAGTAAGAGTTACAGTGCCTAGGTGATCGAGGCATTAATCTGCATTAAAACCTTAGTGCAAGAAATCTATAATCATGGATTCCTTGCGAGTGGTCCACCGGTGAATTGTATTTGAATGGTTCATATATGTGCACAGGGCAGCTAAAATAACCTATAAATCTAAGGGCATGCGTCAGGTAGCAGCTTCTATCAATGCATGTTCCAGTGTGTCATCATTTGTGAGAAGGTCATATCTCAGTCATGCTGCCTTAAATGTTGGCAAGATTTCTCTACAGTACGCAAATCCTGGAAGCTCACGGCGCCTGAAATATGCAGCAGCAACATTCGCAAGTGAAATTTTTCTGTCTCTAGGGCCCAATGTATAGATTCTACTGATAATATTAGTATTCCTTTGCCTTGTTGTCCGTGTTCTAAAGCGCTTATTAAACACATAATGCGGCGGAATATCAGGCTACAAGTCGTTCCTTGAATCATCATCGTGCTCAATCAGTTTAAACCATGCCGTGAGGATAGTGTTACGGTTCCTCCCTGCCTAAGCAGTTTTCTAGACGTTGCCTCTGTGATAGTAAACACATTGCTGGTCTTCAAGATGTACAGACATTATGAGATATGTCATGTATCTTGAACTCCGATAGTTTCCGCATAACTTTCAGAGAAGAAACATATCAGTAAGCAAGATAATTAGTAATTTCATCGTGAGGTTGATTCTGCTCACGATCTGCCGCTGGGTTGTCTCTTGCTTCAACAGAAGTTAGGTCCCTTCTACACGTACTTGAAGATATATTTAATGCTTTTCGGTGATGCACAAAGTTTCAAAGTTCGTTGAGACACAATGAAAAACATAAATGAAATGAAAAAATTGCAATCCTAAAATGTTGAGTGGGTTTTCCCAGTTGGGGGAAAACAACCCTTAAAACACGTAACCTTATAACGATAATGTCACTTACAGGTCACCATAAACAATGTTCTTAGGGCAATTTAATTTTTTCGAAATTTCATGAAATTAAGTAAGTTTGTTTTAACATAACTAAAAAAAATAGGTTTACTACAATTTTCTGAAAAACAAAGTACGAAAAAATAATTTCATTCATTTCTGAATAATTCCAAAAGTTACTAATTTCAAATGCGAATGAAATAAAGTCTAAAAACAATTAAATTAAACATTAGATTTAAAATTGAATTCAAGTTTAACTTTCAAACGTTTTTTTTTCAAAACAACTCTAACAAAAATGAAAAAATGAAAAAGCAAAATAAAAACTAAAAAAAAATCTTCATGAAATAAGAGTTAAAAATAAAAATACTTTGAAAGGACATGCAAATTAAAAAGTAAGAATTTCAAATAGAAATTTAATAAAAAAGTTAAGGTAAATTAAAAATTATTTTTCTAGAATTAGGTTCTAATTAGTGAAGTTAAACTAAAAATAGTAAATGGTCTTTTTTTTACGTATGTGAAAAAAATATGTTTACTACGATTTTCTGAAAATTAAAGAACGAAAAAATAATTTCCTTCATTTCCGAATAAGTCCTGAAAGTTTCATTAAAATCCGACAATTATTTGATTTTTGCAAGAGTTCCAAATCAATGTATTTTTCACCTGAAATATGACCCTGGTCGCAGACGTAAAAAAATCAAGATTTTACCGAAAGTTCGAACAAGCTAGAAAGGATAAAAAATTTAATAAAAAAATCAAGAAATGCGTTGGGCTTTCCTCTTAATAATAACAAACATTTTGACTATAAAAGTGTTCTCAATAAAACGTTTGTATTAAGTTTGGGGCCTTTTCCACCATGCTATACTGTTTTTGGCGAAAAAGTGGAGTTACATAAAAGAAATATAAGATATTATGTATAAAAACACGAAAAAAATTTGATAAAAATGGACTGTTACAGGAATCACCGATTACCGCTTTGGATTCGGTGAGGATGAGGGTGTTTCTTTAAAAATCGCCGGCACTTGTTGACAGCAAGAGTGAGAGGGTGTGAGTGAGTGTGTTTATTCGAAAGTCACCGCCAGTGAAACGCCGAATACAGATCAGCACCTAAGGCTGTAACAAGCGGACGCACTAAGTAACTAAGTAAAGAAGGAACAAGCACAATTATAGTAAGATATTTCTGGTGTATTTATTTATATATTTCCTGTCCCATCTGTAGTGTGATGGGAGGTACATCGACTCAAGTTCTCCAATTATCTTCTTGATGTTAAGCTGAAATACATCAAGACGGAAGGTGCCGTGTTTTTTGTTACCCCAAGTACGTTCGATCATCTTTCAGCTCATCCACCTGAATTGCGAAGACAAACTTAATGTAACTGTAATCGTTGTGATAAGGATTTTGCAAACACGCGCGAACGCGCTAAGCTATAATTATTTTAACATTAACCGAACTTGTATCCGATAAATGTAGTGTGAAACATCCTGATAATGTTGTGTGTGTCATCCCAACGTATGTACTTATTTTTATATCAGAGATACAATATCCCCAAAGACATTTAAACTGGTATACAATATTGATGTTTTCTAAATCACTAGTTGACGGAGAAGAGATGTTGAGTATGATTAAGTTGATTGTGCTAAATTTAGTATAATATCTAAAATAGTTTTATATTTTTTACTGACATCCGTGGGGAATATATTAGAATTTATAATATTTTTTTACAATTTGTTCTTCTTGTTCATAGTTAGAATGCATTTGATTACGGTATAGTAGATTGTTTTGTTTCGGGTTATTTGCGGAAGTATTATGCTCTTTTTAATTTATGTTCCTATTTCTAATGGCTCATCTAATTTGTTCATCAATGAAATTCGTATTAATGAGTGTTTGTTTAATTTTTTTAATTCCTGGTAGAAAACTTTTTTTCGTGAACGAATTAACTTTTACACGATTTATTAATTTTTTTAAATATCTATTTTTTAAATTGTCATGATATTCACTTTTTTAGTTGAAGGTTCACGTGTTTATACGAGTTGGCTTTTGATATGAGGACGTAGCAAATGTATTAGTATTAATGTCTATCAATACCTCAAGAAAAGGAATTTTATTGTTATTGTGAAGTTCGTATGTCAATTTAAGAAAGGATCTTTTTGAAAAAAAATTTATAGTTCGTGTATTTCATCTCCGTTTTTAATTAAGGTGGGAATATAATCAACCTATCTTAGGTAGATGGGTGGTTTCTAGAGGTGTTAAAGACCTTATTTTCAAGGCTAGCCATGTAGAAATAACTAAACGTTGAACCAAAATCTGAACCCATGTAAAGGCTATCACATTGTACGTAGATATTATTTTGGTGGGCAAAATTAGTGGAAGTAGGCAAAAGTCGTTTTCGTAATATATTAGGTTTGATTTTTAGTGGAGTGAGACTGGATTGTTGCAAATATTCTTCATAATTATATCAGTCGTCTCTTTAACTGTGAAATTGGTAAATAAACTTTCAACATCAAGTGAGACTATCATTTCCTTATCAGGATTTTGTGTTTTTAAGATTTGTAGTTCATGATTTGATTTAATACTGTATTTACTAAGTATGCATGGTATACTGAGTTGCTTCATGTTTTTGGTTAATTAGTATGTCGGCGTTTGGTTAACTGGTATACCGTTGGGATATTATGGGAATGAGAGGAAAGTTAGGCTGATGCAATTTTATATTTCCATACAGGTATCCAGGTTTTTAGTCGCCGATTATTTTGAGGAGTTTTAAGTTTCTACGTTGCCGGGTGTGATCAGTTATTTTTAATTTCTCTTGGTCAGTATGATTTTTGTTGAATTTTAAAATTTCGTTATGCCGGTCAGGTATTTTCTGTAATTTCGATTTATAATCGAATTTATTTAATACAAAAAAAAAAACACTCAGTGGAAATCCACAAGATATTCACAACAAACTAAAATTCGTAACAACTCCCGAACAGTTTCAATACATTGTACGCAGACTTTCAGAACACGCCAACAAATATGAAATTCAACACCATCTGAACATAATAAAAAAAAATCTAATACACTATATAAAGGATCTATCCATCTTCCAAATAATAAAGATAGATTTATTAACATCTCTATGAATTAACAGAACACCAAAAAAAAAAAACTGCTTAACCTTGGACCAAACTGTCTTCTTTATCAACAATACTGGACAAAACAACTAAAATTTAAATTTATATATAGAAATAAAGAGTCGCTGCCGACACTTGTGTTTGAACATAGATCGCCAGTGAGAAAACCATTTATGTTATTAAGTGGATCACGTGACCATAGAGGAAACGGATAAGTAGAATGTCGCGTGACCTCCAATTGGTCGATATATTATATTCTATCCTCTATTACTATTCGAATCGTTATTTTTGTTCTATCCTCTATGACTATACGGACTGCTTTTCTCTACTCTATTCACTGTACTAATTCTCTATTCGGATCACTATACGGATTACTGCTCGAGCGAGTATTATCGAGTAAATACCATTAGTGCGAATGCTATTCGAAGGCGTCTGGCACCAGCATTGTTCAACGGCGTACAATAGTTGTATCTGCGATTACAAAGTCTCTACTACAAGGAGCATTACGAAAGTGACAACGAGTATTCGTCGACATTACAAAAGTGGCAACGACTGTTCGTTGACATCACAAAATTAACCTTGGACCCAACTGTTTTCTTTTTAAAAAATGCAGTAGATTGGACAAAAAAATTAAATGTTTTATCAAAATATACAAAAACTTAAAGAGGAACAACTCGTTAAAACACATCCAGAAATTAGTGATTGCTGAAGCAATAAAAGACAGACACAACAATAGGAAAGACTCTTCCAAGGTCCTAACAAAACATTTAAAAACCGCTGCCACTGAACTATGTAACCATACTCATATAACTATAAAAATGTGGATAAATCTAATATCTTTGTTGTATTAAACAAATACGATTGTAATTCGAAATTATAGAAAATATATTCCCTTCTGATCCCAATAAAGCATACAAATAATTATATACTGTACTAAATTGAACACAACCAACTTAAACATACGCAATAACTCTTCTCCGTCAGCCAGTGTTTTGGAAAAGACAAACATTGTATATCAGTTTCAATGTCCTTTGGGAGATTATATCTCAGACAAAAAAGTAAGTACATATGTTGGCTTGCGAATCACAACATTATCAAGACGTCTTAAACTCCATTTATCTAATCTAATCTCTATCAAAACAAATGTAATGTCACAATACAGGAAAATATTTGTTGACAACACCAATATACAACACCACGAAAATACTAAACAAGAACTTCAAATTCTCGAGGCTCTCTGTAGGAAAAGCAGCGAACTAACACTGAACAAAATTTATTATGAACATAGTAGCAATATTTCAAAATGTATTTGAGTTGATTTACAGTTAACAAAAATACAGCACCTTTTGATGACTTTCAACTTAATATCAAAAAGATAATTAGAGAAGTAAAAAGCATTATTATAAAAATAGAGATATGTATATATTATTTAATGAAACATGCTTGAATGAAGATATGCTGTATATATATATATATATATATATATATATATATATATATATATTAATGGTGGTACTCGTTTGGAAAAACCTCGAATATTTCGACTTGTAGTAGAACAAATCGGTACCAGAGGAAAAATGGGGAATAAAAAAAGAAAGAACCAAGAACATTAAAACAAGGCGAAAACAATCGTCCGGTATTCAAGCTCTAACTCCAAAGAAAAACAAAACAAAATGATTAAAAAATCAACTACGTAAAGTGCTAAATGCACAAAGTAGAGGAAAACGTAAGATAATCCTAAGGAGCCAGGAAAACCTAGCTAGGTTTCACCCAAAAGGATAGTCAGGGAAGCTGGCTGAAAAGGAAAATTATGGAACAGTATTTATTGGTGAAACCAAAAATAACTATGACCACATGACAAATATATATATATATATATTTTTTTTTTAATATATAAAAAAATAATAATTAATAATGATATATATATATATATATATATATATATATATATATATATATATATATATATATATACACACACACACACACACACACACACACACACACACACACACACACACACACACACACACACACACACACACACACACACACACACACACACACAGAGTTGGGATGGCGTTTGCTTGACAACCTAACTGTCAGGGTTTCAATTCTCGGTAGTGGATGAGCACTGCTGGTGAGTCCCAAATATAGGACGAAACGGCAGTCTAGTGCTTTCTGTTGAGGTTTCCTTCAGATTCAATGAATTGCTTAATTATATATATATATATATTTGTGTATTTAGGCAGCAATCCTTCTTTCAAGCATGTTTCATTAAAAACGACTATATATATATATATATGTATGTATATATATATATATACAGTATTCCACTGCTATTAGGCGAATCAGTTAACAGGGTGGGTGGTGGACCCCATGATTTTGCTCTCGTACCCTCAATATCGCTCATTTTTTTTTAGAAATTACTCCCTGTTTTACCAAAATCTTCTTCACGATAGACAGAACGAACAGCGATCATCAGAGGAGTCCTAATTTGTTTTAATAATTTGTTTTTTCGCACGTTTTACCTTGATGATCAAACATCCCAAATTTTGCGAAATTTTACCACGTCGGCCAATTCACACCTATTTCAATCGTATTGGTAATAATTACACATGATTACTTTATATTTCTATTTCGCGCGTGATCAAAGAGTTCCTATAATATCGGACTAATTAACAGGAATTCACACACTGCAATCAGATACCACGGATGGGGTATAAATAGGAGTATTTTTCTCTAGTTGATCATGTTCAATTTGACTGTCCAACAGTAGACATCAAGAATTTCTCATAAATAAACAAATATAAATAAATAATTGGCATAAATTAGTATAATATTTTGAGGTTCATTTCGAGTCATTATCTACTGTATATATCGTGAAATAGAGCCCCCAAATCATGTAGGTGATCAACCTCCTATTATCGCCCCCCCCCCCACTCACACAGCAACCGCGATTCATTTGCAGCGCGAGTCGGCCATCTTGGATGCCAAGGCCCGAGCTATAGAAGCGGACTACTGTATATCTATGCGTGTGTGTGTCAGTCTTTATCATATTTGGTCACTTGGTTAGATTTTAGATTGTAGATAAAGGAGAGAACGTTCCGCTTACTTTATATTACATAATAACTTGGAGATTTGTAGTCACCGTGAATTTTTCAACATACATCATTATTTATTCAGTTATTTTATTTTGCGCCGCCGCTGTGGTGACCACTTCCATCCACCTGAGAGACTCACTGATGATGACCTCTTGACATAGGCGGGTGGGGGAGAGGCGTGCACCTTAACAGGTCTTAGGTAAACCCTTTCAACCTTCACACCATTTAGCCGGCACATCGATGGCGCTTTCCATGCGATTTCTTGGAGTCATGTGGAGATTTGGATAAAGTTCCGCATTCCTATTTGCCTGATTAAAAGGTCGAGCGTTGCAAATAAATTGGAAGATTAAAATTTAAAGTTTGTGTGTCTGTGTTATATATATATATATATATATATATATATATATATATATATATATATATATATATATATATATATTTCAAACATGTAGTGTTGAATGTTAAAGACAACATAGTCTTACATATTTTCTTTTGAATTTTCTCATATTCTCTAATGAGACTTTTTATTTGAAAATAGTTCCGAAATATATATATATATATCGTCATCCACAGACAGACTGTTTCGCTGTATCACAGTTCCTCAGTATAGCTAGACATCCGATCGTCGTTTAAAGCCCGGACCGGAACACCATCGATTTGACATCAGTCGGAGATTCTAACCCCTATGCTGTCGACACCCGGCTGAGAGAAATGCGAATTTTACGCATTTATTTCTTCATAGACACGAAAGTCAATCCAATTAGTTTATAAATTAATTAATAACTATTCAAAAAAATTATCTCTTTAACTAACTCCATGTAACCTAATTGCAATATAATATTAGAAACCACCATCGTTGTTCCGTGGGTTGCCATTTCGGTTTTGTATCTGAGAGAGTCTACACGGCTATCTTTAGGAAAATACACTGTCTCTGTATTTTACTGAAGCTAAATCAGCCTTCTTTTCACCAGAAAGTTTTCTTGTAGTATTACATAACACAGCGCATATAATCTGTAATGTCTACATTTATTGTCCACTGTAGGGAATTTTTCCGATTAATCTTCTGTGGCGGAGAGGTTGAAGTGAGTGAGAAAACTTCCGAATGCTAGCTAATTTCGCTAACTACGGATTCGTCAATTAACGGGTCAATGAAAAAGCATTTTTTGCATTTTCTGCATAAGTTGAGACCGTCAAACCTATCAAATATAGCATATATTTCCCCAAAACCTTGGTTTTTTTTTCGGTTATGGCATCGTGTTTTCTTTTCCTAAACCTTAACCTGAACCTAGGTTTTCTATTTTGCCCAGAGTGCTGCACTTTAAATTTTCGCGTAACAGCGCTCATTAAGATCAGAGATTCCGATAAATCTACTGAATTATTACCAGATGCTAGTTTTATACTCTAGAAAACAATCGCGAATCGTAGACAAATTTCATATTGGAAACAACCATCACGCTACAATCCGTTAGAAAATTATTAAAAAAATATTCTTCTCTACAAGGTTCGTAAGAATATTACATGATTTATACTCAATGTTTTATTTCTTTCTCCCTGTCTAACTGACGTGTCTGTCTGTCTGTCTCTTCTCTCTCTCTCTCTCTCTCTCTCTATATATATATATATATATATATATATATATATATATATATATATATATATATATGAGCATGGACTTTAAAATCGTGGTTGGTCACCATTCAAGATCTGGTTCTGCCAACCTTTATGAAATATTCAGTAAGGTTTCATAAAATGGATATTTTAAACGCTTAACGAAAAATGAAAATTGGCAGAAAAAATCATTCATTGACACGGGCATGTATTAAAAATTAATCTTTAATTTTCGCTTTGGCCCAAATACAGATCGTAATTTCCGTTCTCAGCCCGGAAAGCAATAATAATAATAATAATAAAACTCTTTTCCTTAGGATTCGCGTTAGTTAACTGTTTTAAAAATTACATCAAGTACCAAATAAACAACAGCAACAACAACAACAACAACAATAATAGTAATAATAATAATAATAATAATAATAATAATAATAATAGCAATAACAATGAACAAACCCATGTCTTCTGATAGATATTGTAGCGTCCGATGACAAAAATGCATTGTTTGAATCATTGCACCCCAAGCAAGGTGCGAATGCCCCTAGTACGCAGGGTTTTACAGGAATTAAAAGTGAAAAAGAAGACTGAGTATAGGGAGGATTGAAAAAAGAACAAAAGATAAACGGGATTCAAAAATGCAGAAGATGGCGATTTAAGCTTCATTTAAATTTAAGATTGTTATTATCAAGGAAGCAGTGAAACGGAACAGATGGGAGCAGGTGGGAAGTGTGTGGAAAATATCTGTTAGCGGAGAAGTGATGGTTGCATTTAGCTATTTCAAAAGTAAAAGGGTGGGACCTAAATGCCAATCGAGTAGAACGCTTAAATTCATGTAGTTGGGGCACCAGTGAAAAAAGTTCGCCAGGATATTTGCCATAAAGACATATTTGAAAATGTTGCAGAAATTAAGCAAATGAAGGAACCTTGAGATAGAAATCAGTGGAATGTGCCATCTGAAGATTCCAACATTATTATTATTATTGGATTTTTGGGAAGAATAATTAACGAATAACGAAATATGTGAATTAAATTACTGACAGCTCGAAAATACATAAAATGCAAAATGTAATACCTATGTGAACTTATCACATCATAAGTCTATTTCTTTCCAGATAATGATTACAATTTCTTTTTTTCTAATTCCATGACACCTCATCTGTTATCTTTTCTGGTGCCAAAAAACATTCTCTGTTTAAGTCTCTGTTTGAGACAGTGGGACAACTCGCACTAAACAAAGGAAAGGCAAATAATAATAATAATAATGATGAACTGAAATAAATTGGTATGAACACCACCCCGACCCAGTTACGGAGGTAGGACCTGTTACAATTTAATGGGACTACACAATACCCACAGACAGAACAATCAGCGCTAACCGCCCAGACATTGTTATTAGAGACCGCAAACAAAAAAGTGTCTCGGATTGTTTGGAAAATTTTCAATTAGACTAATTGAAGGGATTCCTGGAGGTCCATGCTTTAAAGAATTACAAAAAAATTGTTTTCACGAGTACAACCCACACCTTTTTTTAAATTTTTTTGACAGTGGAAAATGTCATGTTGCCATTTCTAACCATAGGTCTCTGGTGGGGACCCGGAAAGAAATGTGGACACACCAGAAATCAAAGAAATAATAATAATAATAATAATAATAATAATTGTTCTTGTCCCTCTTGTCTTTAGTCTCCTTAGTTCGCACGGCCGTTAAGCCCCGCTAATACCTCATAAATAATGGTCTATTACTTTTTGATTGCGTGGGAAAGCAAGACATATCAGAGGCACTAGGTGGTTCCATTTATAAAATGAATGAATGGAAAAAAGAAAGAAAGAAAGAAAGAAGAGAAGATAGAAGTTTTAACAGTTGTTTCAATGAAATGAAAAAACGTTGTCAATTTCAAATCTTTTCATTTGTACACCCTTACTTCTTAGAATAACGACCAGCACCCATATTTATGATCGTCATTGGAATATTTTGTTAAAATTGTTAAGCTCAAATATGTAACGACGAGGAATTTCCACGGGTATTTAATGTCATAGGACTCGCCATGTGCCTATTCTGTCATTGACTTAAAAATTAATATTCATCAGAAAATTAAAATAGGAAAACCGTTAAATTTACTCGGATCTTTCTTTCTTTCTTTCTTTCTTCTTCTTCTTCTTCTTCTTCTTCTTCTTCTTCTTCTTCTTCTTATGATTATTATTATTATTATTATTATTATTATTATTATACTAATACTATTTACAACGCATTTATTCATGCTCCAGTGGATAAAAGCGTTGATTGAATCCAGAGACTTGACCTGAGGAGTTGTGATTTCAATATCTGACTACAGCAGAGGTGTTAAATAATCCGTAAAAAATGTTAGAAAGTTTAATGTTCCTAGTTTTAAGTATAGCTAAAATAACTAATGTGATTTCAGGCATTACTGTAAATCAGTTGGCAAATGTTTTCCGTGAACTGCAAAATCGTATTAGCCTTTGTATTGCTAATGATGGAGGACATGTGGAAACTTAAATAAAATTTCAATAAAACCTTAAAAAAATATAGATTTACTTCTTTCTAATCCTTTTTACAAATTATTTCGATCGCAAATACAAATAAAATTATAAATTTTTTAAAGTGCACACGAACTTTATGGACACCCTGTATATTGGCCATCTGGTAGGAATCGAATTCATTGCTAAATGATTCCAGCACTGGTCTCGTTAGCCATTACTCCTCACCGAGATCTAACTAAAAAGCTGGAGAATTCTTTTTCCATACAGTTAGATGAGACTCCCGACAAATTTAGTGAAGAGACAAGAAGACATGTTGATTACGAGAATAATAGAGACCATACGATATATTAACTTTGTTACTATCACGTGTATTTCTCAGAAGAAAACTGAAATATTAAGAACATTTTGCCCTCATTTCGTCTCAGATAGTGGCTCCCAATCATTGCTGCGGGGAAAACTATACGAGTGCAGATATTAAGATAATCTTTCCAACAGAGATAATCTTCGAAAAAAAAACAATGAAATTAATAAACAGTAGAGAGCAAAAAAACTGTCACAAGAATTTTCTGATATTATTCAAAACATAAAGCAAACGGAATATTTTTTTAATACTTTTATTTCAAGCAAGTTAATAAAGCTACTTAGACCCATTGGGTTACTGAGTGTTAGAGAATATGAGAAAAACATAATACTATGGAAAGAGGACAATGAAAGAACAAGAATTGAGAAAATCGAAGATTACAAGTGACACATTTAAATTTTTTAATGTTAACCTGGAAGCAAGTAGCCGGAAGTTTGTTCCAAAAATGAGAAGTGTGAGAAAGGAAATTGTTATCATGTAACTTATTTTTTACATCTAGGAATTTCAACTCTAAAATGATGCAACATAACCACAAATCTGGTACTGTGCTCAAATTTATAGTCTTGGTATCATAGAGCCACCAACGGCACGCGTGCCAATTATGGCACACCAAACAATTTCCAATGGCACGCAGCCGCAAATGACATCACGAAGTCCGAACCAATAACTACTACAACGCAAAGAAGGCACTTAGCTATTTCAATTTTAATATATACTAAAGTATATAATTACTATATAAAATATATAGTAGAATAGGTATACCAACCTTGACTTATATAAAAATACGTATGCTCTTGGCACACTGAATGATTTTAAAACCCTAATTCGGCACATAGTTAGCAAAAGGTTGCCGACACCTGCCATAGATTATAGTTAATTAAAATATTAAAAAAATAAAGCGACATAAATTAATCGCAACACAAGTTAATATATTGATTAGAAAAATTAAATACGATAACAGACTTAGAAGTAAATTAACAGTAGATATTCTTATTTCGAATACGATTACCTTGATCCTTTTTTTTCATTGTAAAAATTAGAATAGCAGTTTTGTTTGAATAAGCACCACAAGGAGCATTGACGTAATAATTTGTGATAGATTTTACGCTAAGTCTTATAGTGTTTTTTTTGTTTTTTGAAGAATCGGCGCCAGTAAGACTCTAGTTGGACAGATGAGGATTAAAGTAAAAGAAAATAAACTTGAGACATAGATAAACAATTCCATTTTCCAAATATTTAAGCGTGATTGACAAAGACTGGCGTTGTTTTCCGACAGAATCTAAAACGCAAAAGCAAAAAGTAACGAACAAAGAAATTTCAAAGACGTATAAAGACAACAAAAAATGAAAAAAAAGAAAGAAAAGAAAACTGTAAAATAAGACATCATAACATGATATTTTTTCATTCATTTTTCTTTCTTTTTTTTTTGCAAATACAATTTCTGTCTGGAACAATATAACCATTTTCGTCTCAAGAACCGGTTCTCCGGACTTGTTTTAATTCGGTAACTGATTAAAGGGGAACTTACCTCGTTTACATTTTTCAGTGGCTTAGTACTCGTCTACGTTTCTCCGTTTCTATATAGGGATTAGCAAGTGGTGTTTCTTGAGCAAGATAGTTTGACGGAACACAACTCTCTCCAGGGCGTTTTTTGAATTCAGTTACCTTCCCCTAGACCTGTGGCCACCCAAGGCTATAGAACCCGGTCTTTCCTGTTATTTACCCATAGCTGGGGGGAGAAGAAGAGGATTCATACCTTTCCCAAGGGTATTAACTCGTAAGTGAATGTAATGGATCCGACTGGAAATCGAACTCGGCTCTCCGATTCCCCAATCCGAGCCGCTATCCAGCATGCCTCCGCGAGGGTGGTGTAAAAGCAATATACATAGTTTGATCATGTAATGCCATCTACGCTTGACTGCCATCCTTTATTCGAATGGCAGTTGATTTTAAATGGGTTACTCTTGGTTTCATTAGAGTTTTCCTTC
Organism: Acanthosepion esculentum; assembly: GCA_964036315.1. Lineage (NCBI taxonomy): Eukaryota > Metazoa > Mollusca > Cephalopoda > Sepiida > Sepiidae > Acanthosepion > Acanthosepion esculentum. The sequence continues at coordinate 24,630,075 of OZ038478.1, forward strand.
TCAAAGAGGGATTGCCTTCACTATGGCTATGGAGTTCCATCTATCCCTGTTCAAATTAGCTGGAATGAATAAATACTTACTGCGTATGTCGGAAAACACAAGCAACTTCGTGGTTTTTAATTTCGCAATGAGCCATAAACTAAACTCCTTTACAGGACGACTGCTTAACGTGTACGATATTTGTTCTGCAAATCTATTCTCTCAACTAGAATCCAGA
>OZ038478.1:24635291-24682791 GCA_964036315.1 Acanthosepion esculentum
TCTTCATATTATATATATATATATATATATATATATATATATATATATATATATATATATATATGTGTGTGTGTGTGTGTGTGTGTGTGTGTGTGTGTGTGAGAGAGAGTGTGTGTAACCTCTTCACATTATATATATATATATATATATATGTGTGTGTGTGAGAGAGAGTGTGTGTGTGAGTGTGTGTGTGTGTGTGCGTGTGTGTTATACAGCAAAAATTAAAAATTACCTCATGCTGGTATAGTTTATTTCAAAGAGGCACAATCTTACGCCAGTCTTCTTCATCACTAGACTCTAAATTACGAATAATATATGTGAAATTGATGAATCAAATTCCACACACGCACATACGCACCCACCCACACACACAGACATATATACATATCTTACATATATATATATATATATATATATATATATATATATATATATACATACGGTCTGGGCTGAAGAAGACTGGCATAAGGTTGTATCAGTTTGTAATAGACTATACTTACATGAGTTCATTTTTGATTTTTGCAGTATAATATATATTATCCGTTATAATAAATACATTGAGTCTTCTCTGTGGATTAGTTTTAATATCTGATATTACTAGGCTCCACCTGGATTATATACCAACCGATCTATTACCTGTACTATATATATATATATATATATATATATATATATATATATATATATATATAGAGAGAGAGAGAGAGAGAGAGAGAGAGAGAGAGAGCGAATGAAAGCGATAGATAGATAGATAGATAGATAGATATTTGAGCAGTAAACACTTTCTTCCTATGTTTTAAAATCATAACGAATTCTCTCGTAGTTTTGATATTTTCCGTAGATAATTATTTCATTTACAACACCTACAAGTAACCAAGCTAGAAGCTAATTACACTTTCCAACATTGCTGTTAGGAAGACGACATTTTGTATTTTGGAATCGTCTGCTGTTAATGAATTAGCATTCAACTGGAAAAACTAGCTAAACCTAATGATGTTGTACGCATGCGCTAAGAGGAGAAAAATGATGAATAAACAGTAATTGGAATTAGTAGATTGCTTGGAATGGGAAGAATATTTTCTGGAGCAGATGGCCAATCAAACGCACGGGAATAGACGAAGCATTCTCCCAAATGCCTTACGGAATATTTACGTGCGGTCTATGCTTTTTCAAAAACTAATATATATATATATATATATATATATATATATATATATATAATATATATACATATGTGTATATATATATATATATGTATGTATGTATGCATGTGTGTGTGTGTGTTTGTGTGTGTGTATGTGATATGTATATTTACGAATATATACTTATTTGCTCTGTTATATATTATTGAGCTGTGTTTTAATACACGCGAGAAAAAATATATGTGCGTGCAAGTATATGTGCGTAAACGCATTTTTTATCATAGGCTTATCTCTCTCTCTCTCTCTCTAGAGGCAACCGGACGTCTATCCACACTGATGAGCTCTGATACAGCGAAACAGTCTGTCTGTAGATCAATATATATATATATATATATATATATATATATATATATATATATATATATATATATATATATATATACAGGTACGATGAAGAACGAATAGATTCCATAGATTCCTGCTATAAATAGATCAGGCAGTCAGTTATGTGTCATGCGTGATACACGCTTAGGCGATCATGTATCGAAAGAAACATGACAGACAGATTTTTTTTCCCCCAGGAGGTTGCCATTTCTTTCTGCGGTAGACCAGTTGCCAGCCAAGGCTATAGAACCCGGCCTGTCTTGTATTTACCCATATCCGGGCGGAGAAGAGGAGGACTCATACCTTTCCCAAGAGTATTAGAACGTAAGTGATTGTAAGAGATTCGACTGGAATAGTGAATTCGACCTTATTGCAAGTGATGTTTAGTCAATTTAGTGATGTTTAGTCAATTTATTACTGATTTTTACTCATCATTGTATAACAAACACCCGGAGTAGAACAGACTGGTTAATATGACAAACCAATTACGTGTTTTTCAATTCTATTCTATTCCGGGGTTCCTCGATCTAATGTAAGAGATTCTATAGTTGACCAATATTGGTGAATGATCTCATCGATCGACAGTGGATTGTACTTGTGGCCTTGAGCCAAAAGCTAATCTTTTGAAATCAGATTAGTCGCATCCAATCGCTTCTGCGGGGTCGTTAGTCTCCCAACATTAAATAAATAATCTTAATTCTCTGTCGCTCTTCGAGACGTGTTGCTCTCCCATCGCCATTCGCATGCTCTGTAACTACTAAAAATAACCGACATTTGAACGTGAATGATGCTGACTTAATATCAATGGCATGCCTTCTAGCCGCTTTCATAGTTTTACTTTCAGGGTCGATCGTTCAAGTTAAGAATTAAAATAACAAATAAAGAACATGATCCAGAGGTCTTTCATCGTGAGGAAATAGTCTTAGTGGAAATAGTCGCCATGGTGATTAGGCCAAGAAAGCTTTACCGGACTCGTGGATTGTTGACTTTGAAGGAAAACGTAAATGACGCTTATAAGAAGTAATAATAGAAATAAAGGAGCCATGAATATTGGATGTAAGAAAAAAAAATCCGTGGTTGCCATCAAAAGAGAATGCTTCATATGTGACGTCAGTCCCATACTGATCCAGACTGTCCTGGGTATGACGATAAACTACATCTGCGTCCTGGGCAATGCTTCTGATCAGGAGGTTTTGAGGAGCGTGGAACTACCTCTTAATTGCTGGTGTCGACCAAGCCCACGCTGACCCGGGGAGGTAGCACCAGTTAGGGTCCCAGCTATGGGCAAATAGTTAAGCACCAAACTGGGGTCGAAACACTATGAAAGTATGAAGAATAGGATTTAATACCAGAAATACTTTGTAAAATATTATTACCAACAATACATTATTACCAAGAATACATTTTGAAAAATAAATATTACCAGCAATACATTTTTGAAGAAAAATATTGCTAGAAATAGATTTTTGAGGAAAAATTATTACTAACAATACATTTTTGAAAAAAACAAAATATTAAAAGCAATAAAAAAAATGTTATCGGCATTAAATAAACCATGGAGGTTGATATGCCGTAAAACAAACTAAACCAAACCAATCTAAACCAAAGAATACATATTCTATCCACACGAATCTATCCTTAAAATGTGGTCGGCAATAAATAAACCCATTGAGGTTGATATATCGTAAAACAAATTAAGCCAAACCAATCTAAATCAAAGAATATATATTCTATTCATATGAATCTATCATAAAAATGCTGTCGGCATTAAATAACACATTTAGGTTGATATGCCGTAAACCAAACCAAACCAAACCAAAGCAATCTAAACCAAAGAATACATATTCTATTTATACGAATCTATCCTGAAAATGTTGTCGGCATTAGATAACACATTGAGGTTGATATGCCGTTAAACAAAATAAACCAAACCAATCTAAGCCAAAGAATATATATTCTATCCATACGTTTTCTATCCTAGAAATGTTGTCGGCATTAAATAACAGATTGAGGTTGATATGCCGTAAACCAAACAAAACCAAATCAATCTAAACCAAAGAATACATATTCTATTCATACGAATCTATCCTAAAAATGTCGGCATTAAATAACACATTGAGGTTGATATGCCTTAAACCAAACCAAACCAAACCAATCTAAACTAAAGAATACAATCTATTCGTTTTGCTTATTAGCAGCTTAAACCCCCGTGTACAAGATTTGTAACCTTGTTCTAACAGCCACCGACGCACTGTTGAAGACGCAAGACTAACACCTTGTTCTTCGATTAGACTGGCTGCAATTTCTTGGTTAGTTATAGTCCTATTCTTCGCAAATTCTCTCTTGATTACCCTGCCAGTTCTATCATCAACCTTTTTCTTTCGTCCCTTTGTTTCCTTCCTTGGAGCAGGAGTGGCATCATTATGTGCCCTAAGCACTCGAGAGAGATTTGATTGCGAGGTTATAGCAATTTCTGAAATTTCTCTCGTAGACTTACCTGCTTTTGAGAGGGCAATAATAGATGCCTTAAGTGGTTCTGATGCGTGTTTGTACCCTTTCATCTGGTTAGTGACTTGAGTGGCTATTTCAAGCTGTTTTTTATACTGTATGAGGCTTTCTGGAATATTCTGGAATACTCTAGATTTAATCTAAGCTGTTCTAGAATTCTCTAGAATATTGTTCTGAGTGTATTGTAAAATAGTTTTCAATATTTTGTCAAAAGCTCTTTAAATTTACAAGTTTAATCATTAGAATGCGGTATCTGAGTCACTTCTTTTTGGACAGAGTTTTTTCCTGAATCTCATTTATATCCAAATTTATAATTATCAATAGAATACCTTAGGGTGAATAAACTTTTTTCCTAGATGGTCGGGAAGGGATCTTTATATTATTAAGATTAAAAATTATTTTAACCCCAAAAACAATAGACAAAAAATATTTTTAGTAAAAAAAATCAGGTGAGTCACTTTTATCGAACAACGCTGTAAATGCGATGAAAAATTATATGAAGGAATGAATTGAGTGGTAAATACAGGTGGATATTGGAAACATTTTTTTTTTGTACTTCAAATTTGTAAATTCTGATGATAACACCAGAATGAGGAGAGAGGGTAATTCCTTCTTGAGTAGGCTCACAACGTTTAGCATATTTAAACATATATATATATATATCTATAGATATATCTATATACTACGAAAACTCTAATCGTGTATGTGTGTTGCCTAAGTACAGCTTAAACAATACATGATACCCAACCAATTAAGGAGCAGATTGCACCATGAACCCCTGCCGTGTGCACTGCCAAGTCTCATTAAAATTAGACAAGAAGTTATTGAGCAAGCATCGTTTTTTTTCCTGTTTTTACGACATTCTCAATAGGAAATTCAGGATATACATTCTTATAGAAGTCCGTGGAAATAAAGAAACACTTACATATTCCAACTATAATATGTGTGAAAAATAATAAACATTCTTAATACATTATAACAACATATATCAGGTGAGTCACTTTTATCGAACAGCACTGTATATGCACGTTTCATTGAATATGACAGACAAGGTGCTTTGATTTAGATTTTTTTTTATACAATTTCTCATTTTTTTTCTTTTCGGTAGATAAATTATATAGAAACTGTCCAATGGTTCGTTCTTTCCGAGCGCTTTTGGCCATACCATTTAACCATTTTCAAGTTTGAAATATATTAACTGTTAACAAGAAATAAATTGTAGTATATATGTATTTATATAATGTTTCCATTTTCAAAACACGCTCAAGACACTGTGTCCATGTTCATAGTTGATATTATTCAGTGTTTTTTTTTTGTTTTTATTAATAAGGCTTCCATTATTTTTAGCCTTTTATTTGCATGTGGACGATGTTATTATATTTTTGTTATCAACAGGTATGTTACGAATAGGGTTCAGTAGGTCGCCATCCATGAGTATTTAAATGAATGTAGTGTGAGTCTCATTGTCAAATATGTTGTAGTGTAGCAAATATATTTATATACACACACACACACACACACACACACACACACACACACACACGTATATATATATATATATATATATACACACACACACACACACACATATATATATATATGTATATATTGATGCATGTTTCATTACGTAATATAGACAAGTTTTGTCTATTTATTTTAAGTAAATTCCTTTCATATTATCTGATAAGCTTAATAGCATTATCATTGAAAGACGAAAGAAAAACACTATATTGATAAAAGTTTTTTTTAAATCCTATCTAAGCTTTCGGCTTACATAAGCCATTATCAAAGTATGGGAAGCCGTTGGAATAAACCAATGGCTTCTGTTATGGCTTCCCATACTTAACACTTCTCGTTTTCACTCTCGCGTGGTCATGTGTGACGTCACGAGCTGCAGTGCGATTTTCGCTTTCTGTCTCGTATACACGAGTTTGTCGTTGCTTGGAAATCTTTCATGCAACAAAAACAGACTATCATTATTGTTTTGTCCGTGTATTGTTTGATGTATTGAAATGTAATTGTCATCTTTGATAATGGCTTATGTAAGCCGAAAACTTAGATAGGATTAAAAAGCACGTAGTAGTTAAATACTTTGATAATGGCTTATGTGAGCGTAAAGCTTTGATAGGATTAAAAAAACATGTATCAATATTATTTTTCTTTCAAAAACTTGTCTATATTATTTAATGAAACATGCCTCAATGAAAAAATACTGCCTAAATACACACGATATACATACATACATACATATATATATATATATATATATATATATATATATATATATATATATATATATATATATATATATATATATATATATATATATCTATATCTATATATATATATATATATATATAAATATATATATATATATATTAAAAAGAAGAGAAGTACGGCAAATGTTTTGGGTTGTAATGTGGATTTAAAAAAAAATATTATCCTTTATTTTTCATAATTTTACAACACGCGTTTCTGGTCTCGCGACCATCTTCAGGTAACGGGTGGAGATTTCCACATATTATTAAAAATAATTAATTTTTTCTTCATGTTTTTCAATGTTAAATATTCTCGATACGAGACATTCTCTGTTTTTGTGTTAGTAATCCGAATGTCTTTCTTGAAATGGCAGTGTAGAGTTCTGCGCGAAGGGTCATAAAACAATTAAGGTTGGTTTGAGAAGTGATGAATTAGTTGTCGGTATCTTATCTTTTAATGTTTTAATGACCCCTGTGTGTTTTTTTTATCTATTTTCATTTTCGTGTGTTTCTGTGAGCATGTGTGTATATATGTGTGTGTATAATCCCCCTCAATACATACACTGTCTCACTACGAAGAATTAGTAAACACATTTGTCCATATTAATGTATATTTGGGCAGCAACCTTCTTTTTAAACATGTTTTGTTGAATATGAGATAAGGATAAGTTAATTCAGGCTCTATTTATTTTTTTCATCAATCATACTTTTTTTTCGTTTGGTTGGTGTAAGTTAGTGAAAAAATATTCCTTATTGCCCATTGTCATCTAGACATTTTCAAGGGGCTTTGTTTTTAGGTGCTATTAACTTCTCTTCATGTTTGACGGCTTAAGATGTGTTTTTCTATTGTTTCGAATACTATTAGGGACGTTTATTCTGAGCTCTCGCTTGCCTGGAATTCGAGAGATCGTCTTTCTATCCCGTTTGTAATTTTCCACATCCCCATTTCTATTGTTTTAAATAAGGTGGGATGGACACTAGGAGTCTAACAACTGAATTAAAAATATTTAGATTTCGCCATTAAATAACCTATAAAGGATGACACGCCGTTAAACAAATCAGTCAAAATCAACCAAGCGAATATCTATCACTGGCGTGTTTATTCACAGAGTAAATACGTAAAAATCCGCCTTTCTTTCAACCGTAGACCGATGGCTTAGAGGGAAAATCTCCGACCGTTGACTAATCAGTCGGGTTTCGAAGTCGGATGCCTAGCCACACTGATGAGCTTTGAAACAACGAAACAGTCTGTGGCACCAGAAAACCTTAAATATGGTTGTGCACTCTTGAGAGATAAGTGCGAATTTGTAAACAATGACTACTACTACTAATATTACAAGGCTCTCCCCTTAAGTGAGCAGTGTCAGTCATTGGCGTGTTTATTCACAAGGTAAGTACGTAAAAATTCGCCTTTTTTTTCAACCGTGCCCCGATGGGTTAGGGGGGAACATCTCCGACTCTTGCCTAATCAGTCGGTTTTCGATCTCGGCTTGAAGCAGTCGGTTGTCTAGCCACACTGATGAGATGTGAAACAGCGAAACAGCCTGTCTGTGGATGACAATATATATACAGTGTATCCCGGATATAAGAGACCCGGATATAAGAGCGATTTTCTCTGGTCCTAAATTAGAGTCTGTGTTAATGTATATATAATAGACCAAACCCGGATATGATATAAACCCGGATATAAGAGACTTCTTCTCCGCTCCCGACAACTCTGTTATATCCGGGTTACACTGTATATTTCACATCTAAAAAAGGTTTCTTCTAGGGTTGGGAGAAGGCGTATCTTTTTTTTATAATAAGAATTCTCGAATATTCAGACTGGTAGACGTAAATAAATAAATGTTGTACTGTCGACTCAAATAGGAGTTTCCGCTAAAAAGTACTGTTTAAGTAATAAGGTATGTCGGCTGAAATATTAAAAGAATCCGTCAATTCTTTAGAAGTTGATTTGTTTACGTTAGGATACGAATCTGAACAGATAGATATTACTAGAATCTGGGCAAAAGATGTGTTTAAAGGCTGTATTCAACATTGCTTGACCATGAATATAACTCAGGTCTGAGTGGTGTGAATCATTTTAACAGATATATTTACCAGAATTATACAGAAATGTTCTGAAAGGCTAAAATCGTCACTGGCTTCAACCACGGCGTCCAGACAACTTCGGAATCTCCTGCAACTCTTTTGGACGTTTTCCTTCATTAGGTTGGTGAATGTTGGTATAATCCTTGCATTCAGTTCATTTTTGGATTTTTATTGGTCTCTCGCTCAACTGTGCCCCGCAGGTAATAATCAAGGGTTTTTTTTATTCTTTGGATTACGTGTCCAGATGTAAGGGGCGATGTGGTAGCAGAAATTATCTGGCGGCCATGACTGTGCTTTTCTGTTTGTGTGGTATGTTTATGTTGCCAGGTGTAGAGTCTTCTCTAGGGCAGCACTACCTCGTCAAGGCACTTGATGTAGGCGTGCGTGTTGAGTCTAAGGCCCTGTGGGAAGATGAAAGGAGACATAACGTACAAACACCTTCGTAATCAGCATTAGACTCATCCAACTCCTTCTGAATCCTCTGCACTGTCCAAAGATTCACACGCAAACATTAGGAAATAATCGTTCTAGAGCTGCCGGCATGAATGCTAAGCAGTACAGCAAGCGGTTTCCAAATTTTTGGAGACTAAATTGCGTCATGGTGCTCTTTTACTCACAGAAGATGCTCAAATGACTCTACTATACTGTGCAGGCGACAAAATGAAAAACAAACAACGCGCATGCGCAAAATTAAAAATATAAAATGGCAACAATTTATACATCGCACCCTGTATAATTTGCTGTAATTCTGAAGAAAGTGCCCAATAACGATGATAGAGCTTTTATAGATTTAGTTAGTGTGTATGTCGATACACACATAAACACACATATGGGTTCAAAGAAGTCAGAATTAGTTCTAGTAAGCAGTAATTAAAAAATACAAACACTGGCAAATACAGAAAAATATCCATTTCTTTGTTTTGAATTATATATTTCCATCCGTGGAAGATTTTGGCCTCAACAAAACGGTTTTGTGTGATCAGAATGTTTGCTACTCAGACTGCATACTTCCTACTCGTGTCGACTTCTGCTTTCATAAATGATGTCTTTTGCTTGGCGCCCGGCTTGCCATAACTTTGGCTAGATTTAATCCTTTAATGGATGTCTTTTCTCCTACTTTGCTGTCAAGCGTTCGCCCGTTCTACCGAGAGGCCGACACTGTAGCATTTGCATACCCTATGCTTTCTCTATGCCATTAATATCTCGTTTCCTTTCTTTGGAAAGCGCTTTTCTCTCCCGATTCAATTTCTCTTTGTTAAAGCATTTAACCGTGCTCGCCCGTTTGGCCTTGGATCACGGTGACCAGAACTCGGTCAAACTGTCATAAGAACAAGCTGACCTAGATATTTCATATGAACACACACACACACAAACATATATATATATATAAATATATTATATATATAAATAATCATATATATATATATTACATATATATAAATAATTATATATATATATATATATATATATATATATATATATTATTATTATTTAAAAAAAATATGATTCCATCACTACATAAGAGTTCTTATGTTTCAAAAATAGAAGCTAAAATCTTCAATTTAAATATAGAAAATAAATAAAAATGCCTAGTCTTCTTTCCTCATCAAGCGAATTTTGGAATAACAAAGTTTGAAATTTATGGAGCTTTATAAGCATATACTTTCACAATATTAATTTCTATGGAAATTGTTGTAGTAACCTACCTACAGTAGAATGAACTCTTCCACCTCTTCATAAATACTAACCTGCGAGAGTTCCGGTGTGGGTGTGAGCAACCGAGACGCAGTATTAACCTACCGTTCGGACGAACACTTCTATCTGCTTATTACTAACGCTCTTGCTTTGTATATATCTGTCATTTCAATACACTTGTCATCCAACCTTCGTCTTCCGTGTCTTTCTTTCTGGGCCCTAAACAGGCCACAACAGAAACGAAGAAAACCAATCATTTTAGTAAGGGGCGGTAGGGTTTACATTTTCACTGACAACTATTGTACCAACATATTAGTTACAATATAATGTAGACTCTACTTATGTACTGAGCACTGTTTTTTTTTAAGAATAAAACAAAAATACTAAATAATTTCGGATTATTAACCTAACGGTTATTTCCTATTTTTCTATATATCTGCACACACACGCACACACACATACACACACACACACACACACACACACACACACACACACACACACACACACACATATATATATATATATATATATATATATATATATATATATATATAAGCTACAAGCTGTATTGTCAAATTAGCATATTAGCAAAAAATGAACTCTCTTAAATATTCAAAAACATTTGACTGCACGCTCCAAACGTTTTTATCCGTTAACAATAACACATTTCTAAAAAAAAAAAAATCATATTTCGATTCGCATTTAATTTTTCATTTCCGATGCTACCTGGATTTTACTAAAAAAAAAATAATTTCCATGACTGAGGATGACTGAATGTACAGTTGAAAGTACTAGCAGATTTAAAAAAGACCTTACTCAGCTTATAGTTATTATAAACAAGGATCATAACATTTATCGAGTGGTTCGTTGATTAATGCAACTGAAAAATTTTGTTTGCGAAGAGATTTCGCCATTTTATAGCATTAACTTTACTAATCTACTTTTTGTATGAATGATTCATTATTTTATATAAATATGAGAAATCACAGATGGAGAAAGAATTCAGAGTTCTTTGCATTTACTTTTTAAAAAGATGCTCAATACATAGTAGACCAAAATATTATTATAATATTTTTATTATAATAAATTACATTAAAAACATTTTACATTGCTACACAAAAACTTTCATGTTTCAGTACTAAGGTGGTCCCTCTTCGGGCGATGGTAGATTACTAGTGATAAAAATGATTTATTTGGGAAATTAGAAAACAAATCATTACCTCTTTTGAAAGTCAAAAAGTGGAGAGGCCTAAGGTCAGAATTTAAAAAATATATACTTGTGGGCATGTTTGTATTAACCAATTAAAAATCAGCTCTACGCTAAAATAGAAAAATGAAAAATAAGGTCAGAGCGTGGATGAATGTGGTTTATTAATTCATGTCATCATAAACTGACACTCTAGACATGTCAGCAGCAGATATATTGTAGCCAAATATTGAGTTCAAATTCGTTGAAAAAGATATAAAATTACCTTGAAAAAATTTTTTTTATGAATTTTTAATTTTTTATTCCGGAGATATCTTTAAGGTGCCGATAGGTGAAGTTAACAAAAATGTGGAATATTTATATACGATGCCAATTATATAGAACGGACAGTAAAACATGGAAATATTAAAGTTGAAGAATGAAGTAAATATTGTGTCAACCGTTATGTACCAATAAAATAAAGGGTATGTAATTGTAATGCGTAAATGTGAAAATTATGAAAATATCTTTTAAATATATTTAAAGATTACAGTGCTGACATAAAAATGTCAGTTCATTTCTTTGTTTTAGCAGAACCTTATTGTTAGGGAACTTTATAATACGCAGCTTTTCTTGTAAACACAGGGGACATGGGTCACATAAAAATTTACAGACTACTGTTTTTTTATCACAATGGGGGATATCAAAAGTATATATATACAAATATATTTTCCAAGCGTACTTTACATGTGGCACCAGTCCGAAAGTAGGAAGAACCCACAGAGGATCGAACTCACTACTCAGTCGTAATTATTTCAGTGAGACAAGCTCGCTAACCATTACACCGCCTCGAGGTGCCCAAAACATTTTCTAAGCGCAGCTTAGATGTGGCAAATGATCGAAAATATGGGGCACCCAATGAAGATTGAACTCACTAATCCATCGTAATTGTCTTAGCGAGACAAGCTTGCTAATATATATACATGTATATAGTGATTTTCCAAGCGTAGCTTAGATGTGGCACATAGCCGAAAGTATGGGGCACCCAGTAAGGATCCAATTACTCAGTCGTAATTGATCTAGCAAGACAAGCTTTCTTAACATCCTACCACGTCATGGGGCCCAAAAGTGATGTTCCAAGTGTAGTTGGTTGTGGCAAAAGGCCGAAAGTAAGGGGCACCCAGTGAGGATTGAACTCACTACTCAGTCGTATTTGTCCTCGCGAGACAAGTTCGCTAACCATTACACCGCCTCGAGGTGCCCAAATCATTTTCTAAGCGCAGGTTAGATGTGGCAAAAGACCAAAAGTATGGTGCACCTAATGAGAATTGAACTCACTACTCGATTGTAATTGCTGTAGCGAGAAAAGCTTGCTAATATATATACACTTGCGGCCAAAATGTTCAGAACGGCATTGATTTCGTCAGAAAAGTAGGTACAATTTTTTATCTAAGTTGTTTTATATTCTATAATTTTCACAGACAATAAATACGATATTATTTGTTATTGTCTGAGATTTTGGTGTAATTTGAGAGGATAATACAAAAGTTATGGATGATTTAGTGATTTACTGCAAAACCCATGGCGACCAAAATGATCAGAACGGTTGCTTTTATTCCGTGTTTTAGTATATTTAACCGGCGAACTCTAATTGTTGTAATTTGTTTACGTGACGGTTCGTTTACTAAACATTACTAAGAATATCTGCAGTGTACTTTGTTAATATAATGCCACTTACTCCGTTACCAATTCGTCAGCAGATTATTAAGCTTCGAAAGAAGGATAATTTAAGTATTGGGTCTATTGCAAAGATTGTTAACAAGTCAAAAAGTGTTGTTCACAGTATTCTTAAGGTCGACGATGATTGTGGTTCGTGTGAAGCAAGAAAGTCTACAGGTAGGCCAAGAAAAACGCCCAAGAGAGAAGATCGTGCTATGGTAAAGTTGGTTAAAAAGGACAGATTTAAAACTGCTGCTGCTGTTTCTCGGGAAATGAGCATTGTACTGAAGAAAACTTTATCTCAAAAAACTGTGTCTCGTCGTTTAGTTGAACATGACCTACAAGCAAGAGCACCTGTAATGAAGCTACTGATCAGCTCCAAGAATAAAGAGTGTCGTCTTACCTTTGCAACCGAACATGTATTGTGGCCCCAAGAAAAATGGCAAAAGGTGCATTTCAGTGATGAATCTAAGTTTATGTTATTTTGCTCAGATGGTTTCGTCTAAAAGTATGTGAAAAATGTCGCCTATATGCCTTAAGACTAGTGTTAAATTCGGTGGAGGAAGTGTCATGGTTTGGGGGATGATATCTGGAGATGGTGTGGTCCCTTTGGTACGATTACATGGAAAGGTAAATGAAGGAATTTATAAACAACTTGTAAAAGATCATATGTCATGCCTGTGCTGAGAAATTCAACTAAGCGACCATCCATATTCATGCAGGACACAAGGCTAATGTGGTCATGAACTTCCTCAAGGCTGAAAAGGTTATTGTTATGGATTGGCCTGCTCAAAGCCCTGATCTTAATCCGATTAAAAATGTGTGGAATATTCTTCGTTCGAAAGCCAGAAATCCCCAAACAACCGAGCAATTATGCCCTTCAGGAAGAATGGAATAAGATGCCCCAGCAAGAAATTGAAAATTTAATTTCCTCATGCAGTCGAAGATGTCAAAGTGTGATTGAAGCTAAAGGGCTTCACACTAAATATTAAATAATTCCAGTATTCGCTGTTATTTTTTATTATTTTTTCAACCGTTCTGATCATTTTGGCCACCATGGGTTTTGCAGTAAATCACTAATTTATCCGTTCAGGCAACGATTGCATCTAGCATGAAACAGACTGTCACCTCTAAGTGTTGATTCCATGTTTACTTTTATATTCACACGCTCTATCTCTCATATTGCGCACTTTATCCCATAAATATAGTACACTTTAAGACTATATTTCCTCATATATATATATATATATATATATATATATATATATATATATATATATATATATATATATATATATATATATATACATAGATTAATTTATCGAGCCTAGAATAATCCTCAACAGAAAGCACTGGACGGCCGTTTCGTCCTATTTTGGTACTCATCAGCAGTGAGCATCCACTACAGAGAATCGAACCCGGACCATTTCGATATAACGCAAACGTCATACCAACTGTACCACGGGTCTACGTGACAAGGTATACACAAACTAGACTTGATATAGCGCCTTTATTCACTCAGTTCCGCAGTGATACTCATCAAAGTATACGGATAACCACGGAACCTTGCCCGAAGACCCACGTCTGCTTATTGATCCTTAGCCGCTCCCCACGAGCATTAGCTGTGTCAAGCTAGGACATGCAATGAAAAAATTTGTGGCGAGGGGATTTAGAGTAATCATATATAGAATATAGAAATTCATCGATCCCAGAATAATCTTCTACAGAATGCAGAAAGCACTGGACGGCCGTTTCGTCCTATTTGGGACTCATCAGCAGCGCGCATCCACTACCGCGAATCGAAGCCGGACCGTTTCGATACAATACAAACATCATGCCAACTGTACCCGCTGTTGAGCCCCAAATAAGACGAAACGGCCGCCCTGCGCTTTCTGCGTTCTGTTGAGGATTACTCTAGCCTCGATGAATTACTATATAGGATTACTCTAAATCCCCCTTCTCTTGTATATCCTTGGTTGACCCAGCTAATGTTTGTGAGGAAGAAATGAAAAGATGGTGTGGCTATTACGTGGTTATTCGCATACATAGAGGTGTATCGTTACGGAACTGTGTGAGTAGCGCCTATATCGAGTCGGGTCGAGTCAGTTTTTTCTTCGTCCAGTGCTTTCTGCATTCTGCTGAGGATTATTCTAGGCTTGATGAATTATTATATATGATTACTCTAAACTCCCCACCAAATTTCTTCACTTATATATATATATATATATATATTTACAGGGTGCGCAATAAATTTCCATACATAGGAAAAATAAACGTTTATATATGAAAAACCATTTTTATTTTTATATGCTCTACATAACTACCGTTCTGTCGAAAACACTCTTCAGTTCTTGTCCTCCATTGCTGAAGAACTACTTCAAACACAGCTGGAGCTATATTTTGTATCATTTCCTGATCCACCATGGCCTTCAAACGCCTCCAAATGTAAACATCAAGTGGGAGAAGGTCTGGGTAACTGGGAGGCCAATCCACATGGCCACGCCTATCAATTCAAGCACCTTTATTCAAACGCATATTCTAGGGTATCTAAAATCTAAAAATAAAATGTCAAAAATATTTGTATGGAAACTTATGGGACACCGTGTATATATACCTACATATAAAAATTTGTAAAGTGATTAATCTATATAAATTATCTTACATTCGATTTGCAAGTCACATGTAGCTACAGAACCCAGACTAGAGATATAAGATTTACTAAACTTAAATCGTTCTATAGGAAGCCTTACGGGTGAATAAAAATATACAAAGAAAATGAGAGATAGAAACGTGAATAAACTGGATAAGCATTTAACTTGAGTCAAGCAAAATTTGTTTTCCCCGTGATTAAACAACAGTAAAGTTTTATTTTTTATATATACATAACGATCGCTAACATTTCTACATTATTTCGATACAGTTTTTGTCTCACAGTCGAGCTGAAAATAAAACATAGCTCAAGACTCGATGCGATTTAGTTTGAAGATCTTAACGTCTTTTTTAAATAATCTATAGTTAGATTTGTATTTAACCAAAGCGTAATTGAGACGGAGAAAAAGATCTAATCTTTGTAGGCGGTACGAAGCAACAAAATTAACTCAAGCAGAAAACAACTGGAATAAACCACTCTCTCCAAGTTTACTTACGCGTGTGTATATATATATATATATATATATATATATATATATATATATATATATATATATATATATATATGGGGTGTATCAAAAAAAGTTTACAAACTTTATGGGCAGGTTCCTCACAGCAAAACAAGGATAAAAGTCCATATAAATATATGTTAAAGCTTAAAGTTTACAGTGGATGCTGTTAAATGCACAATCCACGATACAATCCCAAATTACGTTTACAAAATTTGGGGTCGGGTTCCTGATGCCAAAACAATGTATAATGCCCATATAAACATATGCCCAAAAGGTCGTCGTTGTACCTCAACATAGTAATTCTTAACAAATGTTCAAAATCATTGACGGGTCATTGACTAGCAGAACATTTCAAATATTCCCACACGGTGTCGAATGGTTTCACAGGCCCCCCCATGACATCAAATGTAACTTTCAGAATGTTACACAGTTAAACCCAACCGAGCAAAGACTATCTATCTATCTATCTATCTATCTATCTATCTATCTCTCTCTCTCTCTCTCTCTCTCTCTCTCTATATATATATATATATATATATATATATATATATATATATATATATATATATATGTGTGTGTGTGTGTGTGTGTGTGTGTGTGTGTGCGTGTGTGTGCGCGCGTGCGTGTGTGTATCAGTGTGCATTGAAGTCAAAACCCCGAGGTAACAGTCTGATTAATGCTAAACGCAATCGATCGATTGAGGTTTACTTTTAGCATGAAAGAGTCTGTCACTCTGAGTGTTGACTTCAATGTTCACATTTATATTTACATACGCTCTATTTCATAATAAATACAGCCTCCCTTAAAAGTATATTTCATTATTTACATTATTCGGACTATTGTCCTCATCTTTGTCGCCATATTTATTACAACGTTTCAGCCGTTGTACGCTTTGGTTCCTCTGAGTGTGAGTTCAGTACCCGGTTAAGGTAGTGGAGAACTTGGAGAGGGGCATTAACAGAAGATAACGGATAACTAACATCCATTAAACATGGCACGTGGAACTAGAACAGTTTACCCCAGTGAGCGATATAAAGAAATATCGGGACATAGATGAGGACAATAGTCCGAATAATATAAATAGTGTACATAATACTTCATCTCAGAAATATAGACAGATATTTGATCATTCATATATATATATATATATATATATATATATATATATATATATATATACATATATATATATAATATATATATATATATATATATATATATATATATGTGTGTGTGTGTGTGTGTGTGTGTGTGTGTCGTGTGTGTGTGTCTGTGTGTGTTAATAATTGAAATGACGAGGAAAATATTTCATGTCGGTGGATTACGCCCCCTTTTTCAATTTTGTCCAGACAAGTGTAGAAATTTTATTTAGTAATGTGTATTTATACACAAGCGTAATGTGGATGAAAAATATCGTTATGCTTTCAAATTTTCAATTATAAAACAGTCTAAAATCTGCAAATATCTTACGGCGTGAAATAAAAATTACTGGCAATTAAAGAATGATGGTAATAAACCCATAATTACGTGGGATATAACAGCTAAAAGCAAATTTGACAATGGGAAAATCGATAGATGTAATTTATGCCTTGTAGAAAAACCTTAAAACTGTTAAATAACCCTAACTTATTAAACAAGTGAAATGAATTGACAGCCAAATGTAGGCATAAAAACAAATGCCTGTTTAAATACGTTGACCCAGGTTACTTTCTACTGTAGATTATAAAATTACCGTTTTTTTTTTACTTTTTCTGTTCTACCTATTTTATGTCTTGATTTTTTTATACCTATAAGTACTTTTAATTTAAATACAAAACTAAAAATAGTATTAAAGCCCGCTTGTTTTAAATGTATAATTGAAATCCAGTTGCTTTTAAATATTGTTCAAAAAGTAAATGCCAATTAATTGCATTAACTAGATAGTTTCAATAAAATCTAAATTGTATAATGGTTAGTCTTTACTTAGCAACTGATGAGTCGTGCTACCAATGAGGAGAAAATATTATTTATTAATATAAATATGCATATAATATATATATATATATATATATATATATATATATATATATATATATATATATATATATATATATATATGCACATACATATATAGATATAATTATATACAAGTTTCATTAATCCGGACTGACAACGTCCTGCGTTATAAGCTTTTTTAGTTTATTTTTCTTGTGCTCATATATGGTGTTTTTTTCTGGCAATAAGGCGTGTAAAAATTGTCCCCAAAAGTATATTTCCTACCCATATACACAGCTACACACACACACACACACACACACACACACACACACACACACACACACACACACACACACGCACGCATATATATATATATATATATATATATATATATATATATTAGGATATTAACACAAAAACATGTTAAAATCTCCACACAATTACAAACATGTTCCAATACCACAAATGTGTCTTCTCAGGCGATGTCAAACCACTGGCGAACGAAAGAATAATGTAATTCTAAAAGCAGAGTACTTTTTAAAATAGGCTTGTGAGTTTGGCCGTGACTAACCAATCAAATGTCACCTACCCTAAATTCAAACCCAGAGGTAAAAATGTTTTAATATAGCTCAAGACACGAAGTTGTTTGCATATAAATCCTAGACAATTTCTTTATGGACAGATACAAGTTGTTACATTATTTCGTAATATTTATCGAAGTCTGACATTCATCTTTCCAAATAATCAAAAGCTAAAAGCAGTAGGGAGGTAATTTAACACGATACTCACCAGTTAATATGGTCGTTCAGCTTCTTACATTAAATTTTACAGTTGATAAATAAATGGCCCCTTTAAGAAACTGGACTTCTTCATGTAATTATTATTTCGGACTGAAGCCTTTATTTCGTCCACCTCTGAAGAGTGTTCTAGTTCCATGTGCCATGCCTCTTCGAGATGCCTCAGTTACCTCCTTTTAACTCAACTCTCCATTTATTTCGTCACCACTGCGGTAGCCAGGT
The DNA here is from genome assembly GCA_964036315.1 of Acanthosepion esculentum. Taxonomy (NCBI): domain Eukaryota; kingdom Metazoa; phylum Mollusca; class Cephalopoda; order Sepiida; family Sepiidae; genus Acanthosepion; species Acanthosepion esculentum. The sequence goes on from OZ038478.1 coordinate 24,654,435, forward strand.
ACAGAACTTACAACTCTTTGAGTCAAGTCACTGGATCCAACGAACGCTTTTATCACCTTTTGTATGTTACAATTTGCATTAATTATTTTGCATTTGTCCTTTTGCTACCAACCAGGCATTCTGTCTTCTTGCAGTTGATTTTTAAACCTTTATTCCCGCTTTTTTCTTCTATGCTTTCGCTAGGAATTTTTTGTAATTTTATTTTCGTGGCATTAGCAATAATAAATTCTGTGATGATTTCTAATTCTCTCAGCATCGCCTCACTGTATACGTTGACTAAGTCCTGTGAGAAGACGCACCCTTGTCTTACAGTCTTTTCTATTTTTGTATATCTACTGAATTTAAATTCTACCTATAGTCAAGCGGTTAACAAACAGGATTTTATTTTATTTTTAATCATCTTAAAGGAGTTGTAGCTTCTATTTTTTGTTCATATCAACTTAACATTTAAGTCTGAACGCAGACAGGATGCTGTAAGTAGGTCAAGTACAACTTACGGATGTTGGTGCTGTGAAGTTTGATATTTTTTTAACTCATTACCTCGGAGTGACATTGCAAAATGGAAACCGAATACGGCAGCAAAAAATAAACAATAGGTGTCTTGAATTTTCACAGACTCGAACGAAATTCCAAGAAAATGCTTTGTTTTCAATAAAATCCTATACTTAATAGAATTTTGTTAGAAAAAAAAGAAGAAAAGATTTTCTTCTGAATAATTTTAAGTGCCAATTAACAATCTCATCGTGCCACAGGCACATTAGAAATTTGCATAAATGTCCATTTCTTCACCTATACTTAATTAAATGGTCAGTGAATATATATATATATATATATATATATATATATATATATATATATATATATATATATATATATATATATATATATATATATATATATATATATATATATATATATATATTTTATTTTTTATTTATTTTTTGTTTGTAGGTTATTTTTATAGATAAAAATATTTAAGTAAATGTTATGTTTATAATACACTGTATTAACAACATTTACCGGCCTGAATTTCCGATAAATGTTATAGAAAATATGTGTTCTCCGGCAGGAATCGAACCTGTATCTTACAGGAAACCATCAAATAGCCTGACGTGCTATACCATTAAGCTACAGAGGAAGCGACTGGTTGAATTACTGCTTTTAAACTACAAATACCCTATGATTTCTCTCAAACGCTCCTATCTGCCTGAAGCATATCTTAACGGAAACAACTGACGCCATATATTATGAGATGGTCTAAGTCCGACAATTATTTAGATGTATTTTTTGTTTATACGATATTTTTATAGATAAAAATATTTAATTAAATGGTCCGTTTTATAATAAACAGTTTTAACAACATTTACAGGCCTGAATGTCCGAGAAATTTCATAAAAATATGTGTCCTCCGACATATTTTCTACAAAATTTCTCGGACATTCAGGTCGGTAAATGTTGCTAATACTGTTTATTATAAACAGGGTATTCATTTAAATATTTCTATCTATAAAAAGAACGTATAAACATAAAAAAATGTCTTTAAAAATTAATTGTCGGACTTTGTCATATATATATATATATATATATGTATATATATATGACAAAGTCCGACAATTAATTAATATGTCATATATATATATATATATATATGTATATATATATGACAAAGTCCGACAATTAATTAATATGTCATATATATATATATATATATATATATATATATATATATATATATATATATATATATATATATATATATATATATATATATATATATATATATATATATATATATATATATATATATATATATATATATATATATATATATATATATATATATATATATATATGACTCTCCAAGCCAATTGCGTTCTCTAAGTGGCTGGTGTGTTTAAGAAAAATAAATACTCAAAAATTCGCCTTTCGCTCTGAAGGCGTCGATGGCCTAGGTGTCAGAATCTCCGACTGATACCACAGCGTTCGGCTTTCGTTCCCATCCTGAAGCGATCTGATGTCTATATGCACTAATGAGCTTTCGATGCAGTGAAACAGTCTGTTTGTGGATGATCTCTCTCTCTCTCTATATATATATATATGTTACTTTAAGATAAAGAACAATTTGGAAACGTTTATCGAACATGTTTATACTTTATTAAAGTTTCGTCTATGAATGAGATATGGAGTAAAAGAAGGAAGAAATTCTGGTATGTTTTTACTTTTGTGTTGTTTGATTTTCATTGGTCAATTAATTAATACGTACATTCGACTCGTTTAAAAGAATGTTAGTATAAGTTGTGGCGTTTTGAATCCAAGGACTGATGGCGCGTTACAGGAAATTAACGGATTCTATGTCTAGCTTTAAATCCGTAATTATATGCTATATATTATGTAAGTGTATAAACTTCCTAGTTTTTCGATGCGGGCATCTTGATGATAATGCCTATTCATAATGTTGTGTGTGCGTGTATGCCTAGTAAACATTTAGATGGACGCGTCATCTCTCCTTCAATTCGGAACGCCACAAATGATACTAACGAGGTATGTGGGTAATTAGAAATTGAAAAGAAGCAAAGACTTAGTGTGTCTAAGTAAATAAATGACAGAACAAGAACGAAAAGAACGTTGTCGAGAGCCATGATCAGCCACCTCCTGAAAAAGATACAGCATATAAAAAAAATCAATATAATGTAGGTATAATTTCGTAGATATATGTTAATATATTTGTGTGTACGTTATTTGCCAAGCAAATGAGATTTATGAACATTTTTTACCAAACCTGCATTTGGAAAAGTACCAAAGAACACATCGGCTGTAAATCCCCGTCTATAAAATAACAAATTATTCAATCCCCGAGCATATTCTGTCGTGTTAATAATCCCGTCGCCTCTTTTAACAACAAACTACAGAAGAAAGAATCCTTGATGTTATCCTACGAAACATTTTAAAAATTTACTCAGCTGTAAATAGCATAAAATATTCAATATCTTCCTCCCACATCAATCTTTCTTTTGTAAGCTGTAGTTATGTGTCTTCATTGCGAGCCAATCTCAAAAATACAATTCCCAGACGATAGAGAGCATCTCTACCAAATTGCCCTGACCAAAGAAGGACTGACATTATTTGGCTGTTATCAGTATAAAACCACCAGTTACAAAAAATAGACATGATAATCGATTTTAGCGAATTGATATCTAGCTCAAACAGTTGGCCGGCCTATTATTTTATGAGCCGAATGTATAAAGCAGAAAAGAGATACAAATAAAACCATAGAAAATTATAAAGCATTGCCTGCGTTTAGAAAACAGCGACTGTTTTGTTAAGGTTATTTTGATTGGTAGGTTTGTGATAGCAAAAAAGAAAATATATTCTACACGCACAGGTGTAATAAAAATAAGAGATCGTTTATTATCCTGCAATATGAGAGGTGTCGTTCCCTCTCTTCGTTTCCTAATGTTAAATATCCGGATCTATCCGTTTTTGGATGTGAATATATCTGTGTCGAGTGTATTTTGACTGTGTGTCTATGGTGAGTAAAAGTCATGTATAATGTGTTCCATGTGTTTACATGCATTATAGTCTTTACAATGCGACAATCTTTTATACGTACAAATCCTCAAAACAATTCGATCTTCGTTTAGGGTGATTAGAAAGAGGACGAGATTATAAAATAGTATTTATTATTGGAGTTAATCTACAGTAAGCAAACACTTATAATTAGAAAATATATTTCAGTTGACGAATGACACTCAAATGGGGGGATAAACCTTAAAAAGCAAATTAATCAATGCATAGCTGTTCCTTAAAACATATCGGTGAAACTTGCGAAAATTTAAAAAAAAAATACACACAAGGATCTCCTACATTTTATTCAATGCATTAGTTATACACAAGAGTACAGTTGGACTTCTAGAGGCGGAGTAATGGTTAGCATGCTTGTCTCGCTAGAACAATTACGACTGAGTAGTGAGTTCGATCCTTACCGGGTGCCTCCTACGTTCGGCCTTGTGTCATCTAATCTACGTTTCATAAATCACTATATATGACACCTAGGTGTGGTGTAATGGTTAGCAAGCTTGTCTCGGTAAACAGTTATGGATAAACAGTGAGTTCGATCCTCACTGGGTGCCTCATACGTTCGGTCTTGTGTCACATCTAAGCTACGTTTGTAAAATCACTATATTGGGCACCTCGGTGTGGTGTAATTGTTAGCAAGCTTGTCTCGCTAAAACAGTTATGACTGAATAGTGAGTTCGATCCTCGCTGGGTGCCACCTACTTTCGGCCTCTTGCCGCATGTGAGCTACGCTGAGAAAATCAATACATAGATGAGATACTTATTAAAAGCGAAAATGATTTACACAAAAATATAGTGTAATTATGGATTCCTGCCAAAATGTGACCTTAGGCTCTGTATTTTTCAAATATCTCCTTTCTTAAATGAAATACATTTTTCCCAAGCCCATATGCATGTTCTTAACAATTTAACAAATTAAAAACAAAGAGTTAACCCATAATATTTAAATATTTAAAACAAATAATTCATCAAAATAAAACAATCCTATTAATCCTTCTGCTTGTCCTTGTCTCCCACGTTAGATAGTTCCTTTAATATGCCCTGCGAGTGTCAATTTTTCCAAGCCTATTTTTCTCATCCTGACTGCTTAAGATTTCAACAACCTTTTTCAGCTTCTGATTATAAATGACATTTTGGTTTCCATTTTCTTTAAAAAAAAATTCCTACCCTACACGCAATACGCTAGTGACTCGCAGGCAGGCCGCCGATGGCAACGTCAGCAGGCCTCTGGCGACAGCCACCAGCAGGCCACCGGTGGGCCTCTAACGATCCATAAGTGGTAACATTCCCGAGACGAACACGCCGGCGGTCCGACAACGGGCCACTAGAGATAAACGCTAGTAGCATGCCACCCAGTGTCAGATTGGTGGTATGCCTGTAGGGTCGTTGTTTCCCATGTATCTGCCACGGTATTCACAGCATCTGGCCGTAAAAACGCATCACTGTTGGCCCCCAGTCTGCTCGTTATCTGAGCGTAAGTTGACAAACGTTCGCTGCTAAACAGGATGACTATTTTCTTTGCTTCTAAAGGAAATTTCCTGTTTCCTAATACATTGTTTAGCTTTTGGACGGCATGTTTTGCTATTTAAATGCTGCTTCGGAAATCGGTGTCTCTTTTCCGTCATCTTTTAAAAGACTAGTAATCAATGCATACTTGGAGTCCTCGACTTACAACAGAGATCCGTTCCTACGATGTGTCCTACTGCAATTTTCTGTGAATAAGCACTTACGTCACTCAACTAAAATATATGAATAACTATTTTTGTCATTCAATATATACCGGGTGTTACAGCAAAATTGTCTATCCCACAAAAAAATATCCACTAAACTAAATATAGGCATTTTTTTAAGCATTCAACCCCAAGCAAGGCGGGAAGCCACTAGCACGCAAAGGGTTACAGAGTTGGAGCGAGAACAAAGAGGAGTGATAGAGGAAAGGAGGAAGAGACGGCTAGGGGATAGATCAGGGTATCTGGAGACGTCGATTGACGTTACATTTGAATAGTTGGAGATTATAGCTATTAGGAAAACATGAAATGGGGTTGGAGGTCCACAGGCGAGAGGTGCGAGACATGAAGCTATTGGAGTAGAAGAGACGGCTACATTTAACAGTTTCGACAGTGAAAGGGTGAGAGCGAGATGTCAGCCTAGTTGAGCGCTTAAATTCATGAAGTCTGGGAACCAGCGAAAGCAGCTCATCGGAGCAGTTACAGTGAAATTATTTGTAAAAAAGACAGAGGGAGGCAACGGAACGTCTGTGAGAGAGCGACTGCAGACGAGATGTCAGATCCGGGCCAATTACATTGCATATCCCTCTTTGGGTTTTATCAAGGACCTTGAGACAATTAATAGTGGCTCCAGACAATGTATGGCAGCAATACTCAATGCAAGGTCGAATGGTTGATTTGTAGATTTGAAGGATCGACTCCGGTGAGAAAACAATTCCTGACGCAGCACAAGGAGCCAACTTTCCTAGCTGTGGACGCAGCTATTGACTTAATGAAATTAGTGCTCTCATTGGAGTTGAACATCAGACATTCTAATGGGAGGCAGGGATGGTTCTTTCTGGTGAGTAATAGAGAGAAGTTTTGTTTTTGAAACATTAAAGTTAACCAGCCAATACCTACCCCAGTCCACAACCGATTGGAGGTCCTTTTCAAGACAAACGGCCAGGTTAGTTCTGTCGCCGACACTAGATTTGTTTTTGAGGCAGGAGTAAATAGTAGTGTAGTCCGCATAGATGCCTACTTGGGAACCTATGACATAAGGACGTTCGTTAATAAGGAACAGAGTAGGGCCTAGGATAGAGCCTTGGGGAACACCTGCATTCGTGGGATAGGAGGTGGAGGAGAATCCGTTGAGAATGACCTTCAATGCACGGTTTGACAGGAATGATTGCATTAAGTCGAACAACCAACCTGTAATTCCATAACCGTGAAGCTTGCGAAGAAGGCCGGCATGCCAAACCCTGTCAAACGCTTTGGAGATGTCAAAAGCCACGGCACGAGCTTCTCCGTTATTATGAAGTGCTTGGTAAAAAAAATCAGTTATGGCCGTAAGCACATCAGCAGCAGAACGGGAAAAGCGGAAACCATATTGCTTGTCGGAGAGCAAATTATGGGATGTAAGTTGCATAACCACTTCGGCGTTGATTAACACTTCATAGACCTTACCAAAGAGTGGGAGGAGACTGATAGGACGGCAATTAGAAGAGTTAGAAGAGTCTCCAGATTTCTTAAAGACAGGAACAACGCATGAGGACTTCCAACAGGGTGGAAAACAAGATTCATTGAGGCAGTAGTTATATAATTTGGAGAGGGTAGGGGCCAGTTCAGGCGCACATTTCTTCAGGACAATGGCTGGTATCCCATCTCCACCATTGGCCTTGTGGGGGTCTAATTTAGAGATGATGCCCAGAACCGATGACGGGGTTATGTGCAAGTCACTCAAGTGAGCCTCAGTTCGAAGTGGGGAATTGGGTATGGGTATACCGGAAGAGTTAAGCGTTGAATTGAATGAGAATTTCCGAGTAAATCATTGTCTTGTCGGCAGAAGAGGTCAGAACATCGAACTGGTTGAACAAAGGCGGTATAGGGGGTTTGCTATTGTTAAGTACGCTCTTGCAGAGACGCCTATAATCCTTGGAGCCGAATTTGCGAGATACAATACGTTCTTTCATTCGAGCAGCATATAGAGACTTTGCTTCATTGAGGACACGCTTACACTCGTTACGGGCAGAGACAAAGAGACGTCTATTGCAATCAGATATATCGCTACGATAAAGGGGGAAAAAGTGATTTCCATGGGCAATGGCAGCTGAGCAAGCAGCGGAGAACCAGGAGGAGGAGCGCGATTTGACCTTATATTTCCTTGAGGGGATGAAAGCCTCGATTCCAGCTTTAACCCAGTAGGAGAAATCGGAATCACATTCTTGAACAGGGAGCGGACTGCAGGGAAGCCTACCTACTCCTATTACATACACACACAGAAAAGAAAAAAATGCTGCAGTTGACAAGTCCGCGTTGACAGCTGTAGACATACTTACGATTGATGGGAAGGTTTATGTTTATCCCTTCCATTACATTAAGTTTTAACTTAGTATAAGTCCCATTGTCCTATCCTAAAGAACAAATTTAGTTTTCCTGTTTAGCGGATGCGGCATAGAATTCTAATACAAATGGTAGCTAGCGTTCACTAATTGCCGACTTCCATTCTCATGGTCAGATAGTGGATTGTAGAGGCTGACTTTATATGTCACCAAGCTTTTCAGTTTCAATGAACTGAGAGTTGGTGGGGTAACACCGCCAACAATGGGCTTGGGATCTTCCATTATTAGTTAAAATTTATAATAATGAAAAATAATAAGGAAACTAATCATTATCTTTATACCGAAAGAAGAAGAGGCAAAAGAAAAAAATGAAAACCGGACTAATATAGTACCCGTCAAAATTCCTGGATTCTATGGATCGTATCGATCAAAAATCCTGTCAAGTTTGAAACATTGTAGCGTGTATATGTTCTGCCCAAGATGCTTGTAAAATCACTATATTGGGCACCTCGGCGTGGTGTAATGGTTATCAAGCTTGACTCGCTAAAACATGATTGAATAGCGAGTTCGATCCTCACAGGGTGCCCCCTACTTTTGGCCTTGTGCCACATCTAGGTTACATATTGGTCACCTCGACGTGGTGTAATGGTTAACAAGTTTGTCTCGCTAAAACAGTTATGACTGAAAAGTGAGTTCTATCCTCACTGGGTGCCCCCTGCTTTCGACCTGAGTGTAGGATCCGCGTGTAAAAGCAAAATTTTCCAAATCGTGTAACAGCATGTGGTAATTTTCCATCCCACAAAATATTTAATAACTCAAAAACTGCTGAAATAATTGAGTTACCTTTTTCCAGGTTTTCAGATAAGACGTCTAACTATGCCGAAACAATTGTCGTCATAATCACTGATGCATTGTTTGCGTTATTCAGCGAGAAAGAAAACATATTAAAATCATTGTGTATCAGACCCACTATGACTTCCCATGTAAGCAATAGTGAGAGGAAAAAGATCATTCGGGCCTTCAGTAATGGTACCAAATTCATGTCTCAGGTTTCAATCTTCAGAGTCCATTCAAGAACCAAGAGAACGGTGAATAAGTGTAAAAAAAAAGGGCTGAAGAGAGAGGAATACTGGATCAGAAGGTCACAACAGGAAAAGGGATCATCATTTCAACTTAGAGCTAAAGATATCAATTAGAAAAGATCCAACTCAACCCATAAGACGTTTGGCACTAGAGAGAGAGAGAGAGAGAGAGAGGAGTTTTAGCTATGCCAGTCCAAAAAGCAGTGAAAAACGATTGAAAATGAAATCGTACATGAAACACGTGAGGCACCGTGTTATTCCAGGACAGAAAGCTAGAAGGTTAGAGAGGGCGAAGATCATCTGGACTCAGTTGGAAAATGATCCAGAAATATATATATATATATATATATATATATATATATATATATATATATATATATATATATATGAACTTTATTTCAATCCTTCATGAGCTTCCGATCCTTAGCTATGATTAATTAATGATGAACATGTCATTTTCGTTTATAATTGATTTCATCACTATTCTTCTGTTAATCTTGGCGAGTACTTATACATTCTTATTGTTCAAAGCAGTGTCCAATAGTGTTATAAAAACATGAGATAATTCCAGTAAGATATCTTTAATCATTTCTAAGATAAAACTCTTCAGAAATTAATGTAACAATTGGACAATTTTGTTGTTAGACGATTTGGACAATTTTGCTGTTACATTTGTCACATTATTAGTTATACCCTTTTAATATTAGGAACTCCTGAATATTTCTGGGAAAGATTCGGTGATGTTTTAGAAGCATTGTTTCGAAATTTGGGACCGTATTGTTAATACGGCATCCTGCAATTCTTATCTATCTTAGGTTCAAAACCCAAATGGGTTTTATTGTGAGATTCTTTAACTGTAGTGGCATAGCGAATCAATTGCTGTGACCCGCGGACCAATCTGTCACTGTATTTGTCCTGCAGGAAGAGGCCACCAGAGTTTCCAGATCAGATATAATATCCAGTAAGGCTGTGGATTATAAACGAAGTTAGTACCAAGAATCCCAATATATGCTAGTTCCCCCAAACGTACCACTTCCCTAACCGTTGAATTAAATCAGGATTGGTCCATAATTTAATGCTGTTTATAGGAAATCCTTGTCCTATCAAGTGAATATCGCAGGGACAATAAGAACGCATCAGACAAGGCTACGTTTCTCCATATGTCCATTGTTCACTATTTTCTGATCATCGTCTTTGACAAGAATCTTCGTTCACGCTTTACTTCTCATCAGGTTGTACGTTTACAAAAGCTCTTCTGAAATACTCGCCTAGTAACGACTTGTTATTTCATATTTTCACTCAGCTTGAGCCAGTCTACACGTGCTCTTCCAGCGTCTTTCAAGAAAGTAATCTCCCCCACAGTGTTGATACTCATTACAATTTGATTAACTTAGAACCGCTCGAGGTAAAGGCTTACAGAGCAATACGCACAGCTTATGCCGGTATAGATGCAAAATAACGGTTAAACTTAGACTTGAACAGATTAAGCTTGTCGGGATCGGGATAAGAACCTCTTGGGAGACGATTTTACAGAGCAGTGCTTCACGGAAAGAAACTGCTTTAGATCCTTGCTTTGTGTCTGGTAGAACATGAAAAGTGTCCTCCATTACAATCAGGTGGATCATGAAATGACCATGAAGGCAGATGTCCATTATCAGTAAGATGGCCGGTCAAATTAAGGATTACGTAGAAAGTGCTCTGATTTGTTAAATAGAATATACTATCCTCCATTACGAAAATGAAAAGGCAATACCTGCAAAACGGACGAAGGTAAAATAAAATTCTTGGTACGCAATGTTCATCAAACTCTCAACAGATTTAGCGCTCACAGAGGTTCATTTTTTCCGATCACTTTTCATGAAGAGTGAAAGAGCATTCTAAAGCAAATCATTTATAATATGTCTTTCAAAATGTTTCTTCTTCTTCTACTAATGAAGTGAGAATGATTCTAGTCAGGTAGAAACTGTGTTTACGCTAATGTTTTCAATTGTTAGACTCAATAATCCTTGGAAATCGGTATTGATAACATCACGAATTTTATTAACGTCCGAACATTAGATGACTGCGTAGCGTAGCAAGTTAATTTTACGGAAATTTAAATAGGCATATTAATATATTTACGCACGCAGACGCACACACATAGACACTTTCCCTCTCATACACACACACGCACACAAGAACACACACACACACATATATACATACACATATACATATATATATAGAGAGAGAGAGTGAGAGAGAGAAAAAGAGAGTGAGAGATATAAAAATATATACAGAAAATAATACAAAGTTTATTTTTTTTCATCTTCAGCTTTCAATCTCTGTCTCTGTCTGTCTGTCTGTCTGTCTGTCTCTCTGTCTCTCTCTCTCTATATATATATATAGATAGATAGATAGATATACGGACACAGGATGCTTTCTTTTAACCAAAGCAACGCAGAATTATATATATATATATATATATATATATATATATATATATATATATATATATATATATATATATATATACACGGTGCTATAGGTGAATTGTCGCCATTTTATATTTCATATTTTTAATTTTGCGCATGCGTGTTGTTTGTTTTTGATTTTGTCAATTACACAGTACAGTAGGGTGAGTTGGACATCTGCTGTAAGATAAAGAGAAACATAAAACAATTCAAACCACCATACTGTGGACACACGATGCTGTTCTGCTTGGCATTTGTGCCGGAAGCTCCAATACGAACATTTCAGAGTGTATGGGTGTCAATCTGAGTACACTGTAGAGAATTCGGAAAGAATTGGATTCGTCTAATGGTGATGAAGAAGATACAGCAGCTCGGAAAACTTACTATGATAGTTCTGATAAGAAAAGAACTCCAAAATTTGTTGGTGAGGACCTCATACCCAACACAGAGGCCTACATTCAGTACACATTGAGGAGGTTGTACTGTCCTGCCTGGCTTCTGGAAAACCATATGTCTGGGAAAAGGACTCTGCCCCATGCTACATATGCATGAGAACCTAGTCATAGATGTAAGACAATTTCTGCGACCACATCACCCCTTACATCTGGACACCTAACTCCCGATCCTGCACCCACCTTGATTAGTATGTGTAGAACGCAGGTGAGCGAGAGACAGACATGACACCTTTTAACACCAAAGATGAACTGAAGGCAATGATTATGGCGGCATTCACCAACTTGAACAAGGAGAGTTCCCAGACGAGTTGCAGGAGATTTCGAAGTCGTCTGGAGGTTGTGTTTTTGCGTAGTTTTCTTAAATATATTTGTTAAAATAAGATGTCAGTGTTATTCACATTTTTGCGTAATGTAGAGGACAATTTACCGATCGTATTCTATATATATATATATATAATGATAAAAGATATAGTTTAACGGTATGCAATGTTTATGGTTAAAATTGCTCAATATCAGGGATAGAGCGTAAGTTCATATAAAATGAGGTAAACATCGAAAATGTCTTAAAAAAAGAATTGTCTGACTTTGTCCATTTCATAATGTCTGACGTCATTTGTTTACATTTGGATACGCATTTAGCAGATATGAACGTATGAGAGAAAATGATAGAGCATTCTGTTTAAAAACAGTAAAATTGACCTCGCTAACCAAACGCTCCTCTGTGGCCCAATAAAAAAGAACGTACAAAAATAAATAATGTCTTAAAAAATGATTGTCGGACTTTGTCCATTTCATAATATATATATATATATATATATATATATATATATATATATATATATATATATATATATATGAAGAAACATAGTCTTAAAGTGTGCTATATGTATGGGATAAAGTGCTCAATATCAGAGATAGAGTGTGTGTAAATATAAAAGTGAACATAGAAGTCAACACTTACAGGCGACAGTCTGTTTCATGCTAGATGCAATCGTCAGGCCACGAGTGCTGTTATTTTTCTCGGCTATTTAAACAAGCAAAATAATTTGACCGAAATAAATAAATAAATAAACGTCTTCCGTTAAAATAACCGCCAAAATAGTCTATCCACAATAAGCTATATGAACAAATTTTTACTACGTTAATAAAAACATCGATCAAAATAAAAATAAAAATATATAAGATAAAAAATAAAAATAAAATAAAATTAAAACAAGCAAAATAATTTGACACAAATAAAAAAATAAACGACTTCCTGTAAAATAACCGCCAAAATAGACTACCCACAATGCACCACTGACCCGTATATATAAATAGCCGAGAAAATAACAGCACACGTGGCCTGACGATTGCATCTAGTATGAAACAGACTGTCGCCTCTAAGTGTTGACTTCTATGTTCACTTTTATATATATATATATATTCCTTGTGGAACTTTATCAAGGTAATTTGACAATTTTTATTTTGTAATTTCAAAGAAAAATATGTTTTTTCACTAACTTCACAGCAGATAAATATGTGTGTATTTTGTGTATGTGCGTATGCGTACCTGTGAGAGTGCGTGTTTTTGATTTTATAAGTTATAATTGTTTGAATAAATTCCTCCTTTTCTTTTTGTTTTGTCTTGTTGCAAAAAGGGAAATTAATTTACACTATTCAATCTTGTTGTGGTTAGCAACCAATCGATGGAATTTTTAAAATGGTTGGACTTGAAAACTTCGCTCGTTAAAACCCACTTGCTATAGAAACCACACCTGCAAAACCTAGGTGGCTTACACTTCAGCGATGTACTCCGCACGGGAGTCAAATAACACTAATAATTAGGAAGAGCTATTTGCCCAGGTCCGATATTCAATATGTGAATGTCTTAGCCTCAATGAAAACTGAACAAATCACTTTGATCAAAGGAGTAATTCTGATTCTACAAAATTATTTTGTATTAACTAAATAAAATAATTTATCATATTCTCTATTTGACATGTATCAATCTATATTGCTACCTAACTCTATACGTATCTACGACATCGAACCAGAAATCGAATTCCGTATCAATATTGATTTTTATCTTCATTTCTGCGCTTAAGGATGGGCCAATCAAATTCTTGTTCGGCGTCTTCCTCCCGAGTGCAACTGACGTATTTGAATTCCTTACCTACCTGATCCACCGAATGCGTCATTGTCATAAGAACTTCAGGATTTGTCAGATTCGACCTCTCCAGTCAATGATAGCGATACTTCGATGTGAGATGAAAAGGTGGGGCGTAATTGAAACTACCTACGCTTATAAGCTGTTGGGCAAATCCTATACCGACAACGTAGAAGTAACTAAGATCATAGTGACATTAAAAGTGGGTTAACAGTGATAAGGTAATCAAAATTACAGCGTACAATAAATACGGATGTATAAGATAACCGTTTGAACATAGCAGCATTGCTATTTCGAAGTTTTTTTTTAATCCTTTCACGCCAAGCAAGGCAATAACGCGCGTAATACGCATGCGTGAGAGGATATAAGACAAAGAAATTATCAATAAGAGTGAGCAATAAAATCAGAGGAATTAAGAGGAAAGAAGATAACGATTAAAATTGCATTTAAATGTTTGAAGTACAAATTGACTGGAAAGCAAGGAACCTGATAGGAGTTCCACAAGCGAGAAGCGGGTGAGAAGAAACTGTTAGCATAGAACTTACGGTTACATCTAGACATTTTGAATGTAAGGAGATTCGAGTTATGGCCAATCTAGTAGCAACGCTGGAATTCATAAAGTCTAGGTCACAAAGAGAAATGCACATCGCAACAATTGAACATATTAATTGAAACGACACAGAGATGCCCCGTTAGGGTGGTGGGAAAGTTCGATATGCCCAATCAGGAGCAGGTAAGGTCATGGGGACATTTTTTATTATTTTTTATTTTTTAAATTTAAGTTATTTGTCTTTAATTTAAACCCTCGTTCTCATATCATAATTAAATCGAGCCAAGAACTGAATAAAATTATAAAAGTTACAGATATATTAACCTGAGTAATCGAACCCTGTTCTTACAATTGCCTCTGCAGTTCCAGTATCTCGGACGGACGTTACGAATGGCGTGCTCCTTGTTCAGAATGTCTACACCAGTGATTTTCAACTGCTGAACTGCAGTACACTAGGGTAACGCGCGATTCTCTTAAGTGTCACGAAATATTTTCACAGCATACATATTGTGATTTTCTAAGTGTAGCCAAAAGTAAGGATCATTCAGTAAGGATCGAACTCACTACTCAGTCGTAATTGTTGCTGTATGGCAAGCTTGCTAACCATTACACCACCAACGGCACACACATTCGCGTGCGTGTGTGTGGAATTAATAATGGTACAGCGTTAGTATTTGAATAAATGAATAAGACTTAACCTTTTTTACAAATAATTCTTTTCATTATACATCGATTGTTCTTTTAAATACTTTGTTTTCATATACACTTTTAAAAAAGTATGTTTATTTAATTTAAGTCTTAAAAATGTCCTTTATTTGAATAAATAAATATTAAACATTTTTACATATAATACACTGAGTATCTGCTTATCGCACATTTGACTAAACATTGGAGACATCGCGAAAATCACAAGGGGCAAGTTTGACACTAAATAAGCTACACATATAGTTGAATAGAAACATTGAAATAAAGCTTATATTTGTGGGGGTATTTTCAAAATATCTATGGTTATTCTTGTAGCATACCTATAATGGTTATGTCTCCATTCACATAAATACAGTAGTAAATATTGTATGCTGGTCTGCAGTTGGAGATGCAGCCAGCATTGAAGCCCTTACCAGACCTGATACGACCGTTTTTCTGCCACGCTAGGTAATTCGTTTTTTGTTCTACAAACTCCGTTTTAGTTAAGTTCTGATGTATTTTACTTTTTTACGTTCACTTTTACTGTTATTACAAAAAAGTTTTCTGATTTTTCTTTTTCTTTTCTTTTTCAATATATTACATTCCCATTTCTAATTTTTATTTTTATTTTTTCTTCTATTATTAGTTTTTGATTTTTACTGATAAGTCTCCTTTAAAGTTATTTTTTCCGTTTATTTTTATTTTTTTATATACCCCTGACAGACTTTCTCTGTTTATTTTTTCTACGTGTTAGTTTTTGTAGTCACCTGACTTTATTTTTCTTTGTTTATTTATTACGTGTTACTTATTACGTCTTATATCGTTCTTTGTTTTTTCCTTTTAAATATCCGTTTTGCGTTTTATTTGTTTAATTCTTCCGTGTTCTAATTTTTTTTTATTTAGTCTAATCTGTCCGTTTTTTAATTTTATTTTCGCATTTCGTAATTTTTTTTTAGCGGCAGCCATAGTGAATTTTTTTTGGTTTATTTTATACGCATTGTTTGTTTCGTATTCGTGTTTGTAGATTGTCTTTTTTACTTACATATTTAGTTTTAAAAAGGTTTATTGTTGTTTAAAATGTTTTCTTTATAGTTTACCTTATTTTCTGTAAATTTTTCGGATCTTCGTTCGTATAAAGGTTGTTTTTGTTAATTTTCGTTTGAACTTTTGTTTTTCGTACTAATTTTTTTGTATATTTAGTTTTTATTTATTTGTTACCAATTGTTCACTTTTTTCTTGTCAAGTCCTTAATTTGTCTGAAAAGTTTTACTGTTTTTCGGCTCTCTTTAAATACAAAAAAAACAACAACAAGAAACAAAAAGAAAAAAAGGTCTCTCATTTTTCAAAATGGACCGTAAAAATCTTTTCGGGACCAAAAGGAAAAAGATAAATCCACCCGATAAAGAACAGGTGGGTAAACAAGAGGATGTTATGTAGAAATCAGTAAACGAGGAAAAGACCCAACAGCATGAGGTTGTTGCCGATATTTCCATTATGATTATGGTAGCTGGAAAGCCCCAAAATACTGGAAACCAGCAGACACCTGACGAAACTATGGAGGCCAAAAGTGGCAAGAATTCACAAAAACCAACAAAAGCAGCTGAAGATGACAAAACTATAGACGAAAATGTAGTGGTAGGAGAAACGCCCTTTTGCTGGACGTCCCCACCTAAGTTTCAATCAACATCACAGAGTGCCTCGAGAAAGCCAAAAGGTACGCACATCTGGTGACATCAGATGGACTTTTGGTCAATCCCGAGGAATTAGAGAGAGTTGTGAAAAGAATTGTGTCAGTCTTTATGGTGGCCAAGCGTTCGCGCAAAATTCGTCGCTCAGCAAATACACCATAATTAAATCTCAAATTTGTTTGGGGATCAAACCCCAGAGGGTGATAAACTGTTGCATAATTTAAGTATATTAAATTACAGCAGGGAGAAAGAAGAGATGATGAAGTCGTTCCTTGTTTTGATGTCCAAACTCGTTAACCAGAAGAATTTTAATTGTTTCAACCTCCTCGTTTATACTCCGTTTTTATAGAGAAAGGTAGACACCATTCCTTGAGAAGGGAGGTTCCCATAGATTACTCCACATAACCCATTTTTTAAAAAGTCCTTTCAATATGAAAGTCTATCAGAAGATTGAAACTTGCGCCCATATCTGGTGTAAACTGACGACTTGGTTCCATTCGCAACCGGCTTTTCAATTTCAGTTGTGTGCGTTTCGTCCTGATCTCTTGACATTTCAGCTGGGCTCGATTTCTCTGAATAACTGACATCCGAAACAATGTATTGGAAGTTTGTGGGTTGGCAACTTTTGTTGATGATGGCTGTTCAGTCCTTCTCCTTAGACCAGTGGTGCCCAACCTTTTTTACATGGCGCCACACTATTGCGTTCTTTAAATTTTCGTGGCACACCTATCACAAAAAATAAATATTTTCCACTCATAAAGCCTTTTTGCAATAAAATAATAAAAAACAACTTGTCCAAATTTAAGGGTAAATTTAATCTAAAATCAAAATAAATCTAAAAGAATTTTTATTATATTTAATTTGGTTTTTGTTTGTCTTACTAAAACTTTAATTTACAACGCCTAAATATTTAATAAAAATATGTACAAAGAATCTGTAAATATTGTGAACGAGATACATAGACGTTATAAACTGGTGATAAAACAATACCTAAACTTTTAACGATTCCGATTTCTAATTGAAAAGATGGTTAGGAAAAGGTAAAAAAATGTTTGGGAGTTAGGAGCATTACGCAAAACCTCACATAGTACAGTTCTGTGTTCCAACTTTTTGTCTTACAACCTGTGTATTTAGGAATCGTTTTGGTATCGAAATCGGGTCTGAATTATTCAGCTCCGATGCCGATTCCCGATACTTTGAAAAACTCCTGATATTCCGATTAATCGTCCCATGACTAATATAAACAATAATAACGCTTACCAATTGGTATGCGCGAAACGTTTAGATTCCAGAAATTCGGCGATTTTGAATTGAGCGGTGTCATCATGATTAAGAAATTGAATGTCTTTATGAAACAAAATGAAATTAAATGGCTTCTAGGTATTATCTCTTCACGGCACGCCAATAATCATTCCGCGGCACACTAATGTGCAGCGGCACAGAGGTTGGGAACCACTGCCTTAGGTGAAAGCTATTTCGTCGTTGAATTTCACTGTCATATTTAGAACAAACCTAGGTGAAACAGATTTTACAACGATTGCTGGTGAAGTTTTTCCTGTTTTAACCAACACAGGTTGTTCAATTAGATGTGGGTGAAACATTTTAGATGTCTTAGATCGAAATCTCTCTTTTGTTTAGCTTTAAGTATGTTATCAATTCCCTTGAATTATTTGTAAGATTTCCGCTTAAACAAACGTTTGAAGAACAAATTGGTAATTGCTGGGATGCCAGTACGTAGATTGCTATTCAATAACAATTCTGCCGCACTGCAACTACGTTTCAAGGAGGTAGTCCTGTAATTCAGAAGTACTGTGTATGCTTTTTAAAAAAAGGTCTTCACCACCCCGACGTTTGTCCAAACAGATAAGCTCAAAGTCCTTGCAACGTCATCCACTGTCACCATTCTGTCAGACTGAATGAGGTCATTGACTGATTTTACATTTTTACATATTTCTTAATAAACCAAATATTACTAATTAAATTTTTAAAAAAGACAACTTTTAGGATCCATGACTCTAATTTATTTACCGAGAAAATATATTTTTCTTGGTTTATCATATATTTTTTGGAGAAATAAATTATAGCCATATATATATATATATATATATATATATATATATATATATATATATATATATATATATAATGAGAGCGAGCGCCATCCTTCAACAGGATAGTAATATATTCACACACACAGGCACATATTTAATAGGGAGAAAAGCCTTAACAGAACGGGCTCCAACAATGGATTACTGACAGGTAAAATGTAAATAAACCAAAGAAAAACAAAAAGAAAAAAAAACTGCAGTGATCACTCATGATATGAGAATGGATCTCGTATGGTATGCTAAAAAAAACAGATATAAAACATTTGAAAAAAGACCCATCATAGACAGGATGGTTACCGATCGATATACGAAGTGGTAATGGATAAGGCTGAGAGACAATCATGCTAGAAGAACAGGGTATTATCTTTTGCTATGTCCTTTTTTTTTGTCATATTTTGTATAGAAAATATACTTGATCCCCAAGCGGACAAATGTTTTCTTTACAATTTTTTTATCATTCAGCTGAAGGAGAATGGATTTCCGAATGCTTCTCTTTACGCAGAAGTATAAAAAAAATATAAGAATATAAAACAGATATATCATATCAGGTTCATGTCATTAGTAAACAAGATGAAAATGAGAAAAATGAAGATTTATAGCTTCAGAGATAAAAAATAGTAAAGAAATTAACCCTACCATACAATGCATTAATACATTCTCTTTTCATACATACAAAGCACGCACGCGCACACACACACACATACATATATATATATATATATATGTGTGTGTCTGTGTGTGTATACATATATATATATATTATAATATTAAAAAAAAATACGATTCCTTCGCTACATAAGAGTTATCATGTTTCAAAAGCGAGAGCCGAGACCCTCAATATAATTATTGAAATTTAGTTGAATTGAGGTATTATGTCCTGCTTCATCTTCAAGCGAAATTTAGATTCCTAAAATTCGCTTGAAATGAAGCAGGACTTAACACTTATATTGAGGGTCTCGGCTCTGGCTTTTGAAACATGATGTAGGGAAGGAATCATATTTTAAAAAAAATATAATATAAGCTCTACTTCTGTATGGATCACTGTCTTTTAAAAAATAAAAACAAAAATACTAAAGGACTACGGATTATTTACCTAACGTGTTCTCTCCTATTTTTCTGCATACCCGTACACACACACACACACACACACACAAACACACACACACACACACACACACACACACACACATATATATATATATATATATATATATATATATATGTGTGTGTATGTATAACACATAAAAGTGCATTGATTTAATATTCAACAGACACCAACGATTCTAACTTTGACCTTCAAAAATTAAAAGGCAATGTCAATCGTTATCTACTGTCTTCTTAATTTCTCTTCTGTTATTGCTTTCACTCTTTAATAATATTTCTCTTTTTTTCTTATTCTTTGACACTCATTAACCCGTTTTTGTCTTCGTAGCTTTACTGCTTTGCGTTGGGCGAAACATAAATGGAAATAAAAACACAAAACATAGTAAGAAAAGAAAAAAGTACTACCCGAATATATTTTTATATCTTTCGAAATTAGTTTACGTTTTGATATAAAACAGAACACAAGTGAACTTTGGAGAATCTATAACGAGAAGGATTTGTGCTTAAAAGCACTTTTCAGCCATGCTTGACCGATAAAGCCTTATGTGGGTGAGTCGTGATCTAACGATGGTTTCATCTGTCAAGGGGAATGGAGGATTAATTTATTCTATCACCTATAAAGATGGCCACAAAGAAACTATTGGAGAAAGCTCAAGAAATTTAAATAAAAGATTATATAAAGACAGAAGAGACATTTTCTAAAACAAAACGCAGAAGGCATTGGCTGCCCACAGTACGAGTCTCCACTATTTTGAAATAAAATGATAGTCGAATTAAAAGAGAAAATAATTCACTAAGACGAAAATGTTATATATATATATATATATATATATATATATATATATATATATATATATATATATATATATATATATATATATATATATATATATATACCTAACACTTCCTGGCTTCAATGGGCAGATGTAAAATTCAACAGGAAGAAAAAGGTTCTATTCTGTAAAGGTCATCTATAACATATCAGTAATATTATCTTTTTGGTTGAAATGGCGCAGGTATATTAATTTTTTTTTGTTGATATCTCTGATAATTCTCGGGCATTTAATAAACCAGAGATAATTCCTTCAGTATCTGTCTATATTTCTGAGCTGAGGTAATATGTACACTATTTACATTATTCGGAAAAATCTCCCGAGCCGATCAAGTATAGAAATGAATACAATATGGGAACCAGTAATAAGGAGTGCCAGAGAAAAACGATAATAACAACAAAAAGTTCAATATGAGCTCTAGTACAACACGCATTGATAACAGCAATTAATTGCAATATGATCACTGGATAAAACATGGTTTCTGAAGACATTAGGTTTATAATGCCCATAAATCCATACACAGATGTCCTCAAGGTCACATGTCACAGTGGATAAAAGGGTTAGATAGATCCAGTGACAGGAGCCAAAGAGTGTGAGTTCAATACCTGGTTAAGAGAGGAATGAACAGGAGATAACTGATAACTGACATCCATTAAACATAGCACCTGGAACTAGAACAGTTAGCAAAATAAATGGTTCAGTTCGAAAATTCCAACCACCTGAAGAAGGCCGGACCGTACAGCGGCCGAAACGTTGTAATAAATATGGCGACAAAGATGAGGACAATAGTCCGAATGAGGTAAATAATGGTATTCCTTACCTACTATTGTATATAATTACAAAAGCCATATATGCGCGTGAATTTGCATGCAGGGGTGCTGAAAATTATTTGTCTCGTTCAAAATCTAAGCAAATATAAAATATTTACATTGAGACAATTTTCGAGCCGAGAACTTTTCAGCACCCCCTCTTTTCCATTTATATCTATACCTATTTGTTCCAGAAAAAAAAAATCTATATATTAAAAGGCAAGAAACTGTTTTGCTATGGGAAATAATTTGATTTTTTTTTCTGGTGCCGTTGTTACACAACTCTTTCTCATACGATTATACATCGTATCGATTATTTTTTTCTATACGCCGTGAAGCGATTTGCTTTTAATGGCGAACCTAGACAAACTAGAAGAGAACCACTCTAAATTCTATAAACAATCTTACATCCTTTTTCCATCAGAATTTTAATATATTTTCATTGAGTCTAAATCAGTTCTATTACTTTGTTTTTATATTTTGCACACTTTTTTGTAATAATGAAATTTCCGAGCTAACTAATTCGAGATGGCGCCACGTTCGTTGCCGAAATTTATCAGGACGGTCGTCCATGTTTTCGATAATTAAATAAACTAAACTCAAAGTTCGATCATTACATTAGAAGCATAAACAATAATTGATTTAATTTTTGACTTCGATATTTTATACACACACACACACACACACACACACACACACACACATACATATATATATATATATATATATATATATATATATATATATATATATGTGTGTGTAATTTGGCAGCAACTTTTCTTTCAAACATGTAGTGTTGAATGTTAAAGACAACATAGTCTTACATATTTTCTTTTGAATTTTCTCATATTCTCTAATGAGACTTTTTATTTGAAAATGGTTTCGAAATATGTATTGTCCATACGATGACCTAGCGCTTTCGAACATCATTGTTCATCTTCAGGGTCAATATTTTAGTCAAAATTCAAAAAAAAATTTTGACTAAAATATTGACCCTGAAGATAAACAATGATGTTCGAAAGCGCTAGGTCATCGTATGGACAATACATATTTCGAAACTATTTTCAAATAAAAAGTCTCATTAGAGAATATGAGAAAATTCAAAAGAAAATATGTAAGACTATGTTGTCTTTAACATTCAACACTACATGTTTGAAATATATATATATATATATATATATATATATATATATATATATATATATATATATATATATATGATATTTTATTAATAATTCTTTGGTTCACATCGATGTTTTTGTCAACACAGCCCATTAAAATAAGAACTGACCAACTGCGAAACGTTATTGAGTTGTTGAACAAAGAAAACCAGCCTTTGCAATCATACACACAGACATAGTCACTTAATCACGCATACGCAAGCTTATTCTTACTTTAAGTTTATCGCTTAGCTAGTCGATAGATAATTATTATATGAAAAGGTTTGCGACCGCATCACGTTCAAACACCGGTTCCCGTAATATCACCGAAATTAAGCGACGAGATTTAATTTGTCGAGAAAATAGATATTAAAAGAGTGATGTTGTCAAATGTTGGTGATCTACTTTTGCTATTGTTCCTCTAATAGAAAGCGTAATTCTACACGAGGTAGAGGGTTTATTGAAAAAATCGGGATGTTGTAGGGCGATATACGGATGGAGCAAAGGTTGCATATCATGAGGATATATCGGATAGATAACATGTGAACCTCAACATGAAGAGGGGTAACAATGTTGTGTCCAGAGAAGCATCCTCTTGAGAGATCGTTCCATGTTGCAACATCTCTGGCTGGAAGCTGTCTGAGTGGAACTTCTCCATTACCAATGAAATATAAAGGGAATAAATTTGAAGGATACATAGGATAGATAACACGGTAACCTCAACATGAAGCGGTTAAGACAATGGTGACCAGATAAGCTTCCACTTGGGAGATCGTTCCATGTTGCAACATTTCTGGCTGGAAGCTGTTTGAGTGGATCTCTCTCCTTCCTAATGTAATTCCAAGAAAATAAAGATAATTTGATTCTGTATTTGTGGCTTGGTGTGTCCTGGCGAAAATCTGGACTTTGGAACCAATGAACATAATTTGCTCGAATATCTGCCATGGAAACAGCGATAGTGTGCCGAGACGCTGGCAACCTTTCGTCTTGAGCAGACTGGCTGAAGGGCGAAAAACAAGGTTGCGCATTCTACTTTTGAACTCGTAGGATACCCTACTTGGCTTTGCCAATAACGCCCTTTATAGTGTACTCTTTAAGTCTATAAAAAGAAAGCACGTTCTCCTTTCTCTATTTCATCTTGGTTTCAGATGTACTCTAACGTGGATAATGAGCGCTGCCGCTGGAGCGCGTTCGCCTCCTTTAACCTCAGTTGACCGAACTCTTGCACACACACAGACATATACACGTGTATTACGCACACACATACATACACGCGCGCGCAAACACGTATACGTAACAAGCACATTCTTATATCGTGTTTCAATGTCTTTTCCTTTCATTTCTATTGTGTATACAAGCAAACACATTTGTTGATACATGCATATAATTTTCGTTTGTTTTAAATTCATTGTTTTGTTTTATTTTTTATATTTACGCGCTCGCACATGAGTCCGGCAATATTGTTTGCGGAACAAATTTTCCAGGAACCCATAAATAATTACTATACAACGTACTCATATCAAAAGTGTCATTCCCACAAGAAATTGCTAAGATATTTTTACCTGAACATCATAACATCCCGCGACATAACGACTTAACTTATCTTATGTTACTTATTTTATCCTGGATACAAAACACACGTTAACACATGACACCCTCACTATAGTACAGGAAGTCAACACGTGGGTCAACGAAAATTTCGGCTCCTTTCCCTTTTCAGGCTAAAAGAGTAACATTTGTCTCTTAACACACAACCAAAATTTGAAGTGAAAAAAACTCCAGACACTTCTATTTCTTCTTTAAATAAGTTATATGGACACTCATTACACAATTATGTGCCATGCGTGATACAATCTTAGGCGATCAGGTATCTTTCGACAAAGATGACTGACGAAGCAGATTCAGTAGGTTGCCATTTCTTTCTGCGGTAGACCAGTTGCATCCAAGGCTATAGAATCCGGTACCTATAGCTGGGTGTAGAAGAGGATTCATACCTTTCCCAAGGGTATTAGCACTTAAGGGAATGTAATAGATACGACTGGAATTCGAACTCACCTCTCCGATTCCTTAATCCGAGCCGCTATCCATTACTCCACCGTACGCAAAAGGCTATATAGAATGCACTCATTATTTATCTTATCATTCTGTTGGATTCCATATCTCTATTTATAAAAGGCAGGATGTGTATATGTGTGTGTGTGTGTAACGAATGCACGGCCGCAATTTTCGACGGATTTGCACCAAAATTTACATGCACATGCTCCAAGTTAGTGATAAGGCCAAGACTGACGTTGGATTTCCCAACTCCCATCGGTAGTGGAAATAATCGAATTTTCCATGCTTCTCCGGCAGTTTTTATGTAGTTTACGGCCATTTTCTACTGGCCAGAGTGAGAGCCTATAGCTGGCTACCACGAATAGGCAGGAAGATTCTATTGGCCAGCTCGAGAGCCAACAGTTGACTGACACAAATGTTAACTAGCATGCTAGCATGCAAAAAAATATCGA
The DNA here is from genome assembly GCA_964036315.1 of Acanthosepion esculentum. NCBI lineage: Eukaryota > Metazoa > Mollusca > Cephalopoda > Sepiida > Sepiidae > Acanthosepion > Acanthosepion esculentum. Next base: position 24,679,638 of record OZ038478.1, read on the forward strand.
TAGCTGCATTCGTCACAAGTGGGAAAAATTTAAATCTGCATGACACTTTACTCCAATTGGCTCATTCGCTTGCTTAAACTCAACGTTGTTTCTCATTCCGCAGAACTGGCTTGGGCATGAAAAAGTATTTGTTGTTAACATTCAGTTTTCATTCGGTTTTTCCAGTTACGAGTCCTTTTTTAAAGCTGATCGTTTTGTGTTCATTTTGTTTAGTTCTTTTTTCGTAACAGATTTAATGTTTAGTATAGAGCTTAGAAAAAATTCGCAGTTTGAGATAAGCAAGAAGTAAGGCATGTAGCAACATCAGCACGGCAAATGGCTCTCCTTTAAAGGCAAGGAAGGGTACAAATATTTTAAGTCAAGTCATAGCGATTGCTGTATGAGTCGTACGATTTTTGAATCAAGCACGGGCAACGCCCGGCCATGCTGCTAGTATTTGATATATAGTTAGAAATAAGGCAGCTAACATTGTTTGGCAAACGACGTAGTGTGTGTAAGTTTAAGGATATCAAATTACTTCCTAGTTTATCCATTCTAGCTGTTGTCCATGCCAGAAAAAAAGAAGCCCCCCCCCTGGACCATTTAAAAAAAATTGGCCTGCGCATTAGGTTGGTTGTTACGAACACCCTATCCAATGCTCGGAAAACTTGGTCTACGTTCGTGCAATTAATATAAAGACCAGAGTCTCTGCTAAGCGTTTGATAGCAGAGTATCAGGGCTTGATCTTCACTGAGTGATAGCAATTGCTTGTATGACTCGTACGATTTTTGAATCAAGCACTGGCAACGCCGGGCCATGCTGCGAGTTAGATCTATATTTTATCGCAACTCTCAATTTTATTCAATCTTACTTTCTACTCGTTGTCTCACAACCAGATAATAAATAATACGCGTTTTGTTTTTTTGTTATTTTTCCCATCGCTTGCTTATTTTCTACGAGTAGTTTTGTATATATAGACGTGATGCGGTTTATAACTATTTACTCAGGGTTATATCTACAAACTCAATCTAGACTGGAAAGTGATGATTGTGCAGCCACGGTTTAAATATAGAACGAATACTTCTTTTTTCTTTTTAAATATCTAATTCGGCTGTTGCAGAGTTAAATCAACTCAAGAGGTGTCAGTTACTTTCTGGGGCGTTACATTTATAAGCGGAATACACCGTTTTAGATTCATTTTGTCATAACTATCTTTTATTTATAGTTCTATGCTGAGATTACATTGCTGCGGAGTTGTGTGTGTACATTGATTCATATTAAAATCATTTGAGCCTGCATTCACATGTATCATCTGCATAGCTTATATTGTTGATGTCATGTTAGCTTACCAGATTATTATTCCAGCCACAAGAGAGAGGAGGTCGTAATATGTTTTCTTAGCTGAAATTATTAGTTCTCTTCGTTAGTTCGCACGGCCATTACACCCTGCCAAAACCTCATAAATAATGCACGATACCGCGTTTTGATCACGTGGAAAGACGAGAAAAGACATTATTTGGTTTCTGTGAGAAAATGGGGGGAAAAAAAGGAAAAAAAATAGAAAGAAGGGAATATAGAAGTAAAGAAAGAGAATAAGTTCTGAACTCTATCTCGGAACAAGTTTCCTTATTGTGCCAAGTTTGTATCTCTCATAATATCTTCCTGTTCGCTATAATAATAATAATAATAATAATAATAATAATAATAATAATAATAAAAGAATAATTACGAACGGCTGTGAAATATGGTAATCTCTTATATGGTGGGGAATACGAGGGCTTATGTGTACACTGGAAGAACGTATGTAAAACGATGTGGTTCCTTGGATGAATACTGAGAACATAATGGGCAGAATATGGCCTAACGAGGGAACTTTCAGGAAAATAGTCGTTAAAAATAAAATTATATCTAAAATCATTTTAAATTTCAGGGGAATATGAGCAAAAGGACCTGGAGAATTTAAAACTTTCTGAACATAACGAATGCAAATCAATCATGGTGACTCAGTGCGAAAGCTAGTACAAGTGTAGTGATGGCTGAACAAAGAAAACAAAAAAAAGATTTGATCGGAGATTTACTTAAAGCCACAACCCGGTCTTTTGAGCAAGAGTAGATAATTATCACTTGTTTCCTGTTTAAAATTGGGTTTCTGCTTCTAAACTTTTTCATTGTCCTTCAATTCTAGTAGCCAAAATGCGTCCTAGTAGCATTATCGCCTTGCTTGGGGTAAGAGATTAAGTAGAAGAAGACAGGGAAAAAGAGAATGATAGTTCAATCGGACTTGACGAACGATAAGAAATCAAAAGAATGTCGAATAAGAAATATGAAATGGAATAAATGTAAATTAAAAAATGAAAAAAGAGAAGAAGAAAAGGAAATGGTTAATAAGATAAATAATATTGAGGATTGACAAAGAAAGAAATAAAAAACATGGCGGCAAGGGGCTTTGCCTACTTTTAATAGGCGGCAAACTCAGTTATCGTGACTGTCTGTCGTAGTCGAGGCTATATTTGATCGGCTCTGATATGGAAGGCTCACGTTTTAGCGTCGAGCAGGCCGCCAGCTAACGACGAACGATTACATCGAAATAACATTTTTACCTTGGGCAATGTTTTTGCTTAGATCGAAATAATCGAGCAAGGTGTCTTTAGCTCAATGTATTATTGAGTTCACAACTCTATCTGTTATTTCCCCTCTCACTATTTCTTTTCACTTTTTCTCTCAACTTCTCTCGCCTTCATTCTCTCTCTCTCTCTCCTTCCCGGTCTACACGTACTTTCTCTAACTTTCCCGTTTCTCTCACGCCTTCCTCTACTTTCTTTTTTGCCTTCCGTCTCTCTCACTCGCACGTTCTCTGTCTTTCCATTTTACAACCTTTTCACCGTCGCCTTCTCTCACTTTTATCACTTTCTCTCTCGTCTTTAATCTTCTTTTCCTCTTTCTCCCTCACCTTGCCACTCTCTTGTCTCTCGGTTTTCCCTCGCCTACTCTCTCTCCGATCCCTTTCTCTTTCGCTTTCTCTCTCAATATCTTTATATTCATTTTTTTTTACAGACATTATTGTTTTATAGAGAAGATTCGTCAATTATGATTTTTGTACTGGATGTAACAGCAAATTTTTTCAAATCATGTAAAAGTAAAATTGTCCAATTGTTAGATTAAGATTTGAACCGTT
>OZ038478.1:24685291-24815291 GCA_964036315.1 Acanthosepion esculentum
GTTATGTTTTTGAGCGTACTTAAAATTAAAATTTGACGACATTTTAAAGCGACATTAACGCCAAAAAGTTATTGAAACCAATCAGTAGTTTGCTGGAGCACTGTGCTGATAAAACAAGTTTTCCGTAACCTTTGGTATAGATAGCCTTTCGTCACTGCATCAGCAATTTGGCGTCGTATTCTTATTTAAAGATCAGCAAGAGGCCTTCGACTTACCTGAATATGAAACGACCGTGGCATTTTTTTTAGCAGATAGAGACTGTGTATTTCCACTGCATGGATAGTCTGTTTTTCTCTGGATCAATATGATGAACTCATGATTCATCCTGTTTTAGGAATCAGTCAGTGAAACCAACTGGATCTGCCTCAAACAAATTTTACCGTCATGGGGTCAGCCTGGTGCGCTTTTAATCAGGTGTCAGAAGACGTTCCACCCACCGAGCAGAAATGTCAATTATGTCAATTGATAGTGCAGAATATTTTAAACTCACTCCCGGGATTTGTTAAAAACATTAGCTCTTTGATGTATATATAGTAAATTGCCTGTCAACCCTCATGTAGTGGCAAACATGATCAATGTTTTCTTCGGTGGTGGTTGTTGCAGAACGTCCAGACGTTGGGATATCTTCGACTCCCCGCCCCACAAAAAAGCTCCCCACTTGCGCAATATTGACAAAGCTGGATTGCTATCCCCTAACGTAGCCAAAATTTCAACATGAATGTCCCTGGTGTCTAAACCTTTTTCAACAGGTACTTAACACCAAATTTTATCGACACTGGCCGTGTATACAAAGAATATATCATCGATATATCTTGCATAGAATACGTAGTTGCTACCGATGAGGGGATAGATGTGGATCTCCTTAATTTTTCCCATGGATATTTTAGCATATGATGGGGCTGCAATGGTGCCTATGGCACAGCCTCTTACTTGCAGTGTGCTCCATTGAAGTTGAAAGTATTCAATGTAAGAATATATATATTTGCTCTACGCTTGTATTGAGCTCTTTAGTTAGTTGTTTACTCGTATCGGGGTTTTTTCTTTGGGCCTTGAACCTGTATCTGTGCGATTATTTTCGACAGACTTTCATGTTCCTGGCTCTTTCTTTTTTTAAAACCTTCTTTTCCTTCGTGATTGATTTGGCTGTTGTCAAATCAAGAGTTCGAAGGTTTTTCGACACGAGTATAGTTACCTATATTTATATATATATATATATATATATATATATATATATATATATATATATATATATATATATATATATATAGACAATATTAGTGGTAAATATACACATACATATGCAATCATATATACACATAAATATATGTATAAAAATAATTCCATGAGGATATGACCCAGGTAGAACTCAATGTCCAGGACAGAGTAAGGATATAATGAAAAGATTTGAACACTAATATTCCATAGTCATAAATTATTCCATTGGAATCGTAAAAACGATTGAATTCATCAGACCTACAAATTCAAAAAGAAAACAGAAAAAACACCTCTGGGAAAAAAATTAGTAAGAGTATATGTATGAGAGTGTGTGAGGACATGAGATCCCGTCTGTTACCCCTCTATATAGATCTCATGTCCTCCCACACTCTCATACATATACTCTTACTGAGTTTTTCCCGCAGTTGTTTTTTCTGTTTTCTTTTTGAATTTGTAGGTCTGATGAATTGGATCGTTTTTACGATTCCAATGGAATAAATTATGACCATGGAATATTAGTGTTTAAATCTTTTTATTATATATATATATATATATATATATATATATATATATATATATATATATATATATATATATATATATATATATATGTATATGTATATATACATATATATATATATAGAGAGAGAGAGAGAGAGAGAAAGAAAGGGAGGGAGAGATAGATAGATATAGCTATATTGGGTTGGTGCATAATTATCAGGCGTTTTTGTAGGCGAGTTATTTGTTAATAAAAATTGCTGTTTTGTTTACTTTTTTTTTAATAAAAATATTTTATTTTCAAGTTATAAAAATGCGTGTCGATAATCATACGCTCCGGAATAATCATTTAAAAATGTTATTGTTGAATTGTTATGTTTGTTCTTTCATATTAAATATCATTTACAAAAGGCCTGATAATTATTGACCGACCTAATATTTTGAAATGGACTAATTCCGATAATTATTTTAATATATATTCTGCTCATATTTTTATAGTTACAAATATTTAAGTAAATGCTCTGTTTATAATAAGCGGTATTAACTAGATTTACTGGGCTGAATGTCCGAGAAATCTCATAGAGAATATGTGTCCTCCGACAGAAATCGAACCTGTATCCTACACGGAACCGTCACATAGCCTGATGTGCTATACCATTTAGCTACAGAAGAAGCGTCTGGCTAGCTAGTCAATTTTGTTGTTGTTGCTGTTGAAAGTCATCGAGTGATACGTTTTCTGTTATTTGCTACAGTACTTTCTTTGTGATTCTCTAACGACAGTCCAAAAGTTTCGAAACAACAATAAGAAGAATTTTTGCTTCTACGTACCACGTCGCTTCTGGGAGTTAGTGATCATAGCCCTTTACAACATCCTATCACTAGAAACTCTTAGTAACTTTTTTGCCATTAGTCTTTTATGCTTTCATCAATTCAGCTCTTCATTTACACAAGATCGTCGGATAGGTGGGCCGCTGCTTTCCCCTGGCTATTTTGCCTGTACTTGTCAAGGTCTCCAATCCTACTTTCCTCAGTTTAACTGTCTCTTTCTGAGTCGCCATTTTGATTTGATTTTCTTTGTTGCTTAGGTGCCCCTTCCATAGAATTATACTTCTGTAGGACATTTATTTCGCCTGCAGTTTTCCCTTCGTCTGGGTAGAAATTGTCCAATATTTACTGACATATAGAAGGATTAATATGTCATAACAGTTCAACACATTTCTCTTTGTTTCTGCTTAAATAATCCTATATCTCAGTACTTGACAATATCGTTCGGAAGCCATTGCGCTTTCTGATTTTGGTTTCGTATATACCACTTTTGATAACCACTTATTAGACACGGAAACATTCGGGATTTTGAGATCTCGTAAGATCTGGCATATTCTCAACGGATTTATTCAACCTTTATAGAGAGGCTATATTATGGGATTTAACCTCCACAGAGAAGCAATACTATGGGATTCAACCTCTACAGAGAGTCAATATTATGGGATTTAACCTCTAGAGGGAGGCTATATTATGGGATTCAACCTCGGTAGAGAGCCTATATTATGGGATTCAACCTCTACTAAGAGGCTATATCATGGGATTCAACCTCTACAGAGAGGCTATATTATGGGATTCACCTTTTGCAGAGAGGCTATATTATGAGATTCAACCTATACAGAGAGGCTATATTATGGGATTCAACCTCTCCAAAGATGCTATATAATGGGATTCAACCTCTACAGTGAGGCTATAATACGGGATTCAACCTCTACAGAGAGGCTATATTATGGATTTCACCTTCTGCAGAGAGGCTATATTATGAGATTCAACCTCTATAGAGAGGCTATATTATGGGATTCAACCTCTGCAGAGAGGCTATATTATGGGATTCAACCTCTACAGAGAGGCTATATTATGGGATTCAACCTCTGCAGAGAGGTTATATTATGGGATTCAACTTTCCAGTGAGGCTATATTATGGTATTCAACCTCTACAGAGAGGCTTTAGAATGGGATTCAACCTCTACAGGGAGGCTATAATATTGTATTCAACCTCTACAGAGAGGCAATATTATGGGATTCAACCTCTACAGAGAAGCTATTTTATGGGATTCAACCCCGGTAGAAAGGCTATATTATGGGATTCAACTCCTGCAGAGAGGCTATATTATGGGATTCGACCGCTGCAGAGAAGCTATTTTATGGGATTCAACCCCGGTAGAAAGGCTATATTATGGGATTCAACCTCTACAGAGAGGCTATCCTATTGGACCTGGAGAAACTACCGAAATATATTTTGTGTGGGAGTAATTTTAACAGTCTAAGATACACAAATTCAGAAAGAAAACAGCAGATTATCCGAGATATGGTAATCAAGGAAAGCAAGAAGAAAGGACTACTAACTGAGAGAAGAGGGGATATATATTTGTCACCAAGAAAGAATTCCAGAAAGAAAAATACTTGAAGTAATTCATAGAATTCAAGAATTGCATATCATCAAAGATATCTTCAGAAGACAAGAAAAAATATCACCTCCGATCAAAAGAAATGAAAAGAATTATACTTAAAATAATAAAACTATGTTCAGTGTTACAACGGCAAGGCTCGATAATTGAACAGGGCCAACTACATTAATAATAATAACAATTGTCAATATAATAATCTGAATAATTCATCGAATTCTATATTATCGTAGTTTCATGGCAAATATAAGGAAATATCGATATGTTTTTATATTGCAAGAATACACAAATAAGGAAGTTCTGGTAACAGAACGTTTCTTCGACACGAAAAGCCTCGTAACAGCATCAAATTGCGAAGAATCTTGCATTCCTATTAAGGCTGTTGCCATTGGACTAAATCCATTTAATCTCCATGCATCGAGACATTAAATAGCAAGGTAGACTTAGATCTGTAGCTTAGCATGGCATCCAGTGTAAGAAATGAACGATCTTAAGAAAACCCCAACGACGGCAAATGAAAACAAATCCGAAAATCTCATTGGTAAAAGAACAGTAATGCTTTGAGAGATATGAGTGTCTTTATTCTAAGCGGACGTTCCATAATAAACACAACATTGAAAATATTACGTTGTTCGGAAAATAGTATATGATTTTCGAATCAACTTGGTGAATTAATATAAACAAACAATGATTTAACAGTGTTTAGATCACTCAAAACAGGAACCCTGAATATTTACTCTTCGGCACCGAGCTTATTTATGCCTTTAAGATAAAAATCCGAAGATTTGGACGCCAATAAATTTTTAAGTGTGGTTTCTACATCTACTTTGTATCTAAATCTACTTTATATATATATATATATATATATATATATATATATATATATATATATATATATATATATATATATATATATATGCAGAAATATAGTCTTAAAGTGTGCTATATTTATGGGGTAAAGTGCTCAATATCAGAGATAAAGCGTGTGTAAATATAAAAGTGGACATGGAAGTCAGCACTTAGAGGCGACAGTCTGTTTCATGCTAGTGCAATCGTCAGGCGATATATATATATATTCTTAAATGCCTATAATTGATAGCAGAAGCCATTAGTTTATACCAACGACTTTATACTTCTCGTTTTCACTCTCGCGTGGTAATGTCTGACGTCATGAGCTGCGGTGCGATTTTCGTTTCCAGCGTCTTATGTGCACGAGTTTGTTGTTGCTTGGAAATCTTTCATGTAAACATAAACAGACTATCATTATTGTGTGGTCCATGTATTGTTTAACGTTTTGTAATGTAATTGTCATCTTTGATAATGGCTTATGTAAGCCGAAAACTTAGATAGGATTAAAAAATATGTATCAATACTGTGATTTTCTTTTTTTTAAAGATAATGCTATTAAGCTTATCGGACGATATGAAAAGAATTTACATAAAATAAATAGACAAAACCTGTCTATATTATTTAATGAAACATGCATCAATGAAAAATTTCTTCCGAAATACGCACAATATATATATATATATATATATATATATATATATATATATATATATATGTTAAATTAAGAAATTGCCAAGATGCTTAACAACGAGTCAGTGGACGACAGATTAGAAGATCGTTTACGATTGCCAGAAAAAAACATTTTCCAATATTTCGTCAATATTCGAATAAACTACAAAATGTACATTAAAAAAAATTTTCATCGAGAATAACTTTCCCGAGATTCTTCAATCAGTCAGTTATGTGCCATGCATGATACACGCTTAGACGATCGTGTATTTTTCGATACATGACTGACGAGGCAGAATTTTTCCCTCAGTAGGTTGCCATTTCTTTCTGCAGTAGACCAGTTGCCATCCAAGGCTAGATATCCCGGTCTGTCTTGCTATTTACCCATAGCTGGGGGGAGAAGAAGAGGATTCATACGTTTCTTAAGGGTATTAGCACGTTAGTGAACGTAATGGATTCGTCTGGTATTCGATCTCGGCTCTACTGATTCCGCAATCCGAGCCGCTATCTATTACTCCAAAGTGCTTCCCTATATAGACTCTTCACCTTACCAAATTTCTTGATATTGCGATATTTTTGAAAGACTGACACGCCTTATCTGAGACGTTTCTCTGACACATTTACATGGGCTTTATTGGACTAGTGTTTTCAAATGATGATTGTCAATTGCAGATAGATACCCTCTACCATCTTGATCATCAAGACACGTATCCCCACTGCGGAGTTCCATAAACTAGCGGCGTACTATGCGGTCGTAAGAGGTTGCTTCATCCTCGGGTCTATTAATACTGGTAGCAGTTAGAGAAGCACTATGACTAAGCTTGAACTCTTGTGAAAGAAGTAGTATAATAATACAGTATCTACATTATTCGGACTATTGTCCTCATCTTTGTCGCCATATTTGTCACAACGTTTCGGCCGTTGTACGCTCCGGCCTTCTTCAGGTGGTTGGAATTTCGAACCGAACCCTTTATTTCGATCACTGGGGTAGACTGTTCTAGTTCCACGAGCCATGTTTGATGGATGTCAGTTATCAGTTAATTTTCTAATTTTCCCTCTGATACATGGACAAGGACACATGGCACTGTGGATAAAGGCGTTGGTTAGATCCAGTAACAGACCCAAAAAGAGTGTGAGTTCAATACCCGGTTCAGGCAGTGGAGAACTTTCAGAGGGAAAAATTACCAGGAGATAACTGATAACTGACATCCATCAAACATGGCTCGTGGAACTAGAACAGTCTACCCCAGTGATCGAAATAAAGGGTTCGGTTCGAAATTCCAACCACCTGAAGAAGGCCGGAGCGTACAACGGCCGAAACGTTGTGACAAATATGGCGACAAAGATGAGGACAATAGTCCGAATAATGTAAATACTGTACATAATACCTCATCTCAGAAATATAGACAGACTCTAGTATAATAATATATGAGAATCCAAACGCTTTCAAATCTGACATTATTTTCAGAACAATATATTTAATTTCTCTGAGTTTTAGAATTGTATATTTCAGAAGACTGGAATAAACTGGAATCTAATGGTCATGAGATAACTGATAATGATATCATCCCGAATATTCATGGACACTGTGTCCCTTGAAGACGAATTGTTCTGCACAATTTCCAATCCTTTGTATCTGTTAATATATATTGAGTTTTTTTTTACCGCCCTAAAACCTGTTCTGTTATCCATTTACTCCAGCTCGCTAGACAGATTATGCGTTGTCGGTGTTGCCTTCAATATGCCCTGTGTGTATCAGATTTTCCTGGCCTTCTTTCTTCGTTATGTTCCCTAGAAATTTCAACTCTGTTTTCCGGATGTTAAGTATAAGTGTTATTTATGTTTCCATTTTATCTAAAACTTCCTCGTTGCTCCGAATATTCGGTCCAGTTCTCAGCCTCCTTCTGTAGAACAACTTTTTTTGTACAGAAGTCTTTTTTCTTTTACCTGCGACTATACAACAGTTAATATAATTACCAAGGGTGCAAAGTTGAAGAAACCTAGTTTCGAATGAGAAGGGAAATATCTTTAACAACTCCGATGAATCACTTAAGACGGTTAAAGAAATATCACTGAAAAAACAGATGCAATAGGAATTCTAATTTTCAATTTATCATTATCATCTGACTAGACAAATATTTTTCACCGGCTGTCTAGACATGCAGGTGTTTGATTTTTTCTACTGTAGTAATTCTAAGTATATGAGAATATTCACAATACATATATATATATATATATATATATATATATATATATATATATATATATATATATATATATATATATATATGTGTGTGTGTGTGTGTGTGTGTGTATGTATGTGTGTATGTATGTATAATTGTGTATTGGGGCAGCAATCCCTCTTTTATACAACTTACATTAAAAAGTTTTTTATTTAATTTTTCTGATAATTTTCTTCTTTTCTGGGAGTAAATTATGTAGAATTTGTCGAAACCTTTTGTACCTCCGAGCGTTCAAGGATGAGTTTAGTTTTACTTTTAAATGAATGTATGCATTGTTTTATGTGTTTATCTAGAATTATAGAAATGTTTACTTTTCCAAAGACGGTAAGCAACTTATATATTTATATGAAGAAATGTAGTCTTAAAGTGTGTTATATTTATGGGATAAAGTGCTCAATATCAGAGATAGAGCGTGTCTGTTTTATGCTAGATGCAATCGGGTGCTGTTATTTTTCTCGGCTATTTATATATACTGGTCAGTGGTGCATTGTGGGTAGTCTATTTTGGCGGTTATTTTACCGGAAGTCGTTTATTTGTTTATTTATTTGTGTCAAATTATTTTGCTTGTTTTTGTTTAATGTTATTTTTTATCTTATATATTTATTTATTTATTTTTATTTTATATATATATATATATATATATATATATATATGTGTGTGTGTGTGTGTGTGTGTGTGTGTGTGTGTGTATGAAGAAATATAGTCTTAAGATGTGCTATATTTATGGGATAAAGTGCTCAATATCAGAGATAGAGCTTGTGTAAATATAAAAGTCGGCATAGAAGTAAAAACTTAGAGGCGACAGTCTGTTTCATGCTAGATGCAATCGTCAGACCACGATTGCATCTAGCTTATCTTTATTCGAATCAAATATTTTTTCATTGAATGATAGAGATATACTGAGACTACTTATTTTTATCCTGATAATTTCCAGTTGCTTGATCCTTGATGTGAAGATGAAGTTCATCATGGAAGGCCCCGTAGTTTTTCCGAACCCAAGCACTTTCAATCTTTTTTAGATCATCTTCAGTAGTAAATTACAAAGAAAAAGTTATTGTAAGTGCGATAAAATCTAAATTCCGTTGAGATAGAGATTTCTTTAAAAAAAAACACACGCGAACTCGTTGTTACAGTTATTTTGAAATGGTAAAATTATCTGTTGTATTTATTGGGATTTTTACGCAACAAGTGTTTGAATTTAAGGGAGCTGATCGGAAATTGGTAGAAATGTAAAATGGCATTAAACGGCACTCTCATAATAGAATGCCAATTTTATTGCAGTTACAATAAGTTTGTCTTTGAAATTTAGCCCCGAAGATGATCTTAGAAAAGACCGAATAGCGCAAAAAGGTATCCTAGAATCTAAGCAAAGAATTAAAACTTATCAGAAATAATTGTATACGACTTGAAAATAGTAACTACAGGGAAGGATTTACAACAATCTAGATAGCATCAAGCAGACAAACGCATATTATAGAACGAGTCTAGAACAGATTCAGCTTCAGAATATTATTTCTTAAGCACAAATGCAGGGATAAACCGCGGTTCCACATGATTTGTGTGGGTTTCATTTTGGAGATGACCCACGGAAAACATGGACTTAGCCTGAGTGAAAAGTCAGGCAAAGGTGGGTCTGATAGCGGTATTTTTCCCGCCTCTTAATGCATCATTTCAGTGAATGATTTTCATTTGTCTGCTATTAATCAATTGCTAAGTAGGCAGTTAAGAAAGTTCTTTCACTATGTCGTAATAGGCAAATTTGCTCTCCAGAAGTTTTCTAACATATTTATAGGTCCTTGTTTTGAATAATGCTGCCATATCTGGGCTGGTTTTCCTGTTTGGCATATTAAGATATTCTTGATAAAATCCGAAGAAGAAACTGCTATGTTATTGGTCCTGACAAGAAGACAAGACCTAACAAGGGCGGGGGAATTCTCTGAGTCAACGGCCAGCTAACTAGAGGTGATGTCTCCATAAACCACTGTGGAGAAGGCAACGGGAAATCACTCCACTGCTTATCCCAAGATAAATCATGGCTAACAACTGAGATTATGAGAGGTGGAGAGCCATAATCGCCTACGTCCTGAAAGGACATGGCACACAAAAAGAAAGAAATGTCGTACTAGGCAATTTGTCTATCCACAAGCTATTTTCCATATTTATAAGTCTACCATTCGACATTGTTTGGAATAATGCTGGCATATCTAGTCTGGTTCTCCTATTGGGTATATTTAGATATTCTTGATAAAATCCGAAGAAGAATCTGCAATGATATTGGTCCTGACATGGCATGACGGCTGTATTCCCTTTCCCATCGTAACAGAGATTTCCTGCGCCATCTCTATAAATAAATTCAATTCTTCTGATAACCTTTCCACTGTAGTTCATTGGGGTTTCATATTTAAATGTAATCCCCCCCCCCACAGAACAGACAAATTGTAAATATGGGAACTAGATAGGATTAAATAGAGACTTGAGGTATTATGGTGACTGTAGTAAGAATGTTAAGTATAAACGTTCTGTTTTGGTGTAAGGAATACTGTGGAATGTTTGGATCGGTAATCCTGGCTAGCTAATTTTAACATGAAATAGATTGAAAACCACGTTCGGCTATCTCCACTTTTTGCCCTTGTCTCACATTTTTCTCTTATATCAAAATAAATATTACTTTCCATTGTAGAACCTACACTGACTTTTACACATAATTCCAGTAATAGATTAGCAGCAAACTCAATATTTTACGTTTTTATCATATTTTTTTTTCTTGTGGAACTCTATTCAAGCTTCTTGCTTCCCAGTCAAATTTGATATCAAAAAATTTAAATACAATATCAATTGTTATATTTTTCTCTAACACACAGCAACCTAGTGGCTTTAATGCCTATGATCTTCAAAACTTTAAATGCAATGTCAATCGTTATCTTCTGTCGTCTTAATTCTGATACTTTTATTGTCCTCTCTCTTTAATAGTATTTCTTCTCATATTCTCTAACACTCACTGACCTCTTGCATCCTAGTGGCTTTAATACCTTCGATCGTCAAAACTTAAAATGCAATCTCAATCGTTATCCTCTGTCTTCTTCATTCTTATTCTGTTATTGTCCTGTCTCCTTAACAGTATTTGTTTAATATCCTCTAACCGTCAGTAACCTCTTGCATCCTAGTGGCTTTAATACCTTTGATCGTCAAAACTTCAAATGCAATGTCAATCGTTATATTCTGTCTTCTTAATTCTTATTCTTTTATTGTCCTCTCTCCTTAACAGTATTTTCTTTCATATCCTCTAACCGTCAGTAACCTCTTGCATCCTAGTGGCTTTAATACCTTCGATCGTCAAAACTTAAAATGCAATCTCAATCGTTATCTACTGTTTTTTTATTTTTTATTCTTTTATTGTCCTCTCAATTTAATAGCGTGTTTCTCATATTCTTTAACATTCAGTAGCCATATAATCCTAGTGGCTTTATTGACTTGCTTAGGGTAAAATGATTATAAAAAATGGCAAAAGAAATTTCCTACATAATTGAATTTTATTTGCATATGGCGAATTCACAGCTCGAAGTTTAACCATTTCTTTTTCAACGAAACATGATTTTTTTTGTAACAGTTAATAATTAATATATTATTTTTTGAATTCATTCTCTCTTTACCTTTTTTTCGCTGATAAGCCACTTTCTAATTTTAAACAGCATTTTAGCGAAACCAATGGAAAAAAATTGTTATCGGCAAAATAACCGCTTTCCGTCTTCATTTACCTTACAGTTTTCTATTTTGTTCTGCCTTTTTGGCATTATTCATGTCGCTTTCTCTCCTTTCAAATATTCAGTTCGTTTATTTTTCCCTCCAGTTTTCTTTCGGAAGTTAATTGTATTGATTTAACTTGGAAATGTTTTCTTTCTCTTCTGTCATTTTGATTTCACCGCCATTTCCTATTTCAATTAATTTTATTCATTCACTACATGTTTAGTTTTCGTTCACGCTTTTATTTAATTCGTGCTAATTGATTCGTTCATCTCTTCTTCTTACCAAGACTTTATTTATTTCCTTTTTCATTCTTTTCATCATCTCTCCTTTCTGGGTTTTTCTACATCCCATTTGTCCTTTCATATGTGTTGCTTCTGTTCGATTAAACTCTCTTTAATTACAATTTATTAAATTAATTTTTTTTCTTTTATTCTTTTATCACTTCTATGAAATAAAAAAAGTAATGAGATATGATAATGCAACCGGTACGAACGCACACACAGACACACACAAAAACGCATATAAACATGAATGTTGTTCAAAATCTTTGGATGCTGACTCCTAAATAAGAGCTGAATTTCCTTAGAAGTTAGGATTATTAATCAAATCTGGAGTAAGTGCATTGATTAGCAATACTATCTTTCATTGGAAAATAAATATTTGTATACAAGATATCTATCTGCAAGCCAACTTAGAAGGGGTGTGTCACATAGCCGTTTAAAAAGCATGAATTCCACACATAAATGTGACCAGCAATACAAATTTATTCAGCCTACAATAGTACTTTCCCATTGGACTATTTTTCTGTTACACCCGGTATAGAGGGCATCCTTATAAATATTTCCAAATTATGTATCAGCATAATTGTCCATTAAAAAAAAATGTTTCATATCAAAAAAGCAGTAAACTAACTAAGTTTCATTATTCCAGGTTTTCAGATAAGGCAATTAGCCATCTTGAGACCAATTCCCGTAAGAATAATTGGAAAACCGTTTTACTTATTCAGATAGAAAGAAAACAGGCTAAAATCGTTTTGTCTCAGTCCTACTATATTTTCCCAACTGAGTAATCATTCAGGCCATCAGTATTATTACCAACATGCATACTCTGATTTTCAACTTCTAAGTTCATTCAAGAAACATCAAGAGAACGGTGAGTAAGTTTGAAAAACGGTAACAAAGACAGAACGTTAGAAGTTTAGAGAGGGCGAGGATCATCTGGAATATGTTAGAAAATGATCGAGCAATAACGTATATATATTTGAACTCAATTTCAGTACTTCATGAGTTTCCGATCATTTGCCAGGATTAATTCATGATGAACATGTCAATTTCGTTTATGATTAATTTCATCACGATTCCTCTGTTAAGCTTGGAGAGTAATTATATATTCTTATTGCTCTAATTAGTGTATAAAAGTTTTATAAAAATCTCCATGAATTCCAGTAAGATATTATTTAATCATTTCCAAGATACACAGGTTCAAAGCTTTATATATATATATATATATATATATATATATATATATATATATATATATATATATATATAACAGTGAACATAGAAGTCAACACTTAGAGGCGACAGTCTGTTTCATGCTAGATGCAATCATTGGTCCCGATGATTGCATCTAGCATGAAACAGGCTGTCGCCTCTAAGTGTTGACTTCTATGTTCAGTTTTATATTTACACACGCTCTATCTCTGATATTGAGCACTTTATCCCATAAATATAGCACACTTTAAGACTATATTTCTTCATATATATATATATATATATATATATATATATATATATATATATATATATATATATATATATATATATATAAAAGGCTGAAACACTAATATTCCATGGTTATAATATATTAGATTGGAATCGTAATCACGATCCAATTCATCAGACCTACAAATTCAAAAAGAAATCGGAAAATATAACTCCGGGTATAAAAAACAAAATTTTAGTAGGAGTGTATGTGTGGCAGTGGGAAACAAGTGTAAGAGGGAAATGTATGAAAGCTCTAGAGAGAGGTAGAACAACAGGAAGGTCTAAAGGTGAAGTTGGGGATTAAAATTTAACAGAGAGAAGTTTTAAAGATAGGTATAAATAACGGTTTAGATGTGTAAGATACAAATATGAATTATTTTCAGATGCAAAAATCACGACTGATTCGCTGACCTAATATATAAATTTTAAAAAAAGACCCCGGAAACGTGTGGATAGATTTGTGGTGACACTACGCACAATAAAAAACAAACATATGATCTAAATTTAAAATCCAGCCAGTTCATACTGCCGATGTATATGTGAAAAATGTCCGTATCACATACGTATATACACACATACACAACAGCATATCTATACATAATCGCACATGTTGTAACCAACAAACAAAACAAAATAATTTAAAATTTATTTTCAATTTAAAGAAATGATCTCACGTACATATCAATACAGGAATAGGTTCTAAAGAACTGCATATGATCATATAGATAAAACAAATACCATCCGGCGAGACGTAATTTTAAAACAGTAGATCAATGGTTCGTGGAGCCATTCTTTCGATCTGAGCTTTTATCTAGAGTTCATCACTAGCGTTGGGGGTGTACCCAATGGAGAAGTGCCGTTGGCCGCTGGGATGCAAGAGGTTACTGAGTGTTAGAGAAATAAATATTACTTTCCGCTGTAGAACCTAAGCATATTTTTACACATACGCGCAGTGATAGATTAGCGGCAGTCTCAATATTTCACGTTTGAAGTTCTATGTCAACAGTTTCTTTTATCATATTTTCTTGCTTCCCAGTCAAATTTGATATCTAAAAATTTAAATGCAATGTCAATCGTTATTTTCTGTCTTCTTAATAGTTATTCTTTTATTGTCCTCTCTCTTTAATAGTATTTGTTCTCATATTCTCTAACACTCACTAACCTCTTGCATCCTAGTGCCATTAATACCTTTGATCGTCAAAACTTTAAATGCAATGTCAATCGTTATCTTTTGTCTTCTTAATTCTTATTCTTTTATTGTCCTCTCTCCTTAATAGTATTTTTTCATATTCTCTAACACTCACTAACCTCTTGCATCCTAGTGCCATTAATACCTTTGATCGTCAAAACTTTAAATGCAATGTCAATCGTTATCTTTTGTCTTCTTAATTCTTATTCTTTTATTGTCCTCTGTCCTTAATAGTATTTTTTCATATTCTCTAACACTCACTAACCCCTTGCATTTTAGTGGCTTTAATACATTTGATCATCAAAACTTTAAATGCAATGTCAATCGTTATATTTTGTCTTCTTAATTCTTATTCTTTTATTGTCCTCTCTCCTTAATAGTATTTTTTCATATTCTCTAACACTCACTAACCTCTTGCATCCTAGTGCCATTAATACCTTTGATCGTCAAAACTTTAAATGCAATGTCAATCGTTATCTTTTGTCTTCTTAATTCTTATTCTTTTATTGTCCTCTGTCCTTAATAGTATTTTTTCATATTCTCTAACACTCACTAACCCCTTGCATTTTAGTGGCTTTAATACATTTGATCATCAAAACTTTAAATGCAATGTCAATCGTTATCTTTTGTCTTCTTAATTCTTATTCTTTTATTGTCCTCTCTCCTTAATAGTATTTTTTCATATTCTCTAACACTCACTAACCTCTTGCATCCTAGTGCCATTAATACCTTTGATCGTCAAAACTTTAAATGCAATGTCAATCGTTATATTCTGTTTTCTTAATTCTTATTCATTTATTGTCCTCTCTCTTTAATAGTACTTTTCTTCATATACTCTAACAGTCAGTAACCTAGTGTTCCTTGTCTTATTCATACCTGGAATTCATGTTTTCAATCGCCTATGTGTCATATTCCTTCCAACTTGGCTTGCTGATAGATATATTGCTTACAAATATTTATTTTCCAATAAAAAAAAATATATATATATATTTCTAGTCAATGCGCTACTCCAGATTTTATTAATAATCATGACTTCTAGTGAAATTCAGTTCTTAAATAGGTGTCAGTGTCCAAAAATTCTAAACCACATTCATATGTATGTGCGTTTTTGTGAGTGTGTCTGTGTGTGTGCCTGTTGCATTATCAGATCTTATTACTTTTTATTTTGTAGAAGTGATAAAAGAATAAAAGAAAATATTTAATTTACCAAATTGTAATTAATGAGAGTTTAATAAGAAATCGAACAGAAGCAAGATATATGAGAGGACAACTGGGATGAAGAATAACCAGGAATGGAGAGATGCTAAAAGGAATGAAAAAGAAAGGAAAATATAATAAAAAAATGTTTTGGCAAGAAGAAGAGATGAACGAACCAATTAGCACGAATTAAATAAAAGCATGAATGAAAACTAAACATGTAGTGAATGAATAAAATTAATTGAAGGAGGAAGTGGCCGGAAAAACAAAATGACAGAAGAGAAAGAAGACATTTCCAAGTAAATAAATACAATTAACTTACGAAAGAAAACTGGAGGAAAAAATAGACGAATTGACTTGTCTGAAAGGAGAGAAAGCGAGCTGGATAATTTTTAAAAAGGCTTAACAAAATAGAAAAGAGGAATGTAAATGAAGCCGGGAAGCGGTTATTTTGCCTTGGAATAAATTGCTCCATTTGTTTTGTTGAAATGCTTTTTATTATTAGAAAGTGGCTTATCAGCGTAAAAAAAGGTAAGGAGAGAATTAAACATAACGAATAAAAAAAGATTAATTATTAAATGTTACAAAAAAAAGTCATCTTTCTTCTAAAAGGAAATAGGTAAAATTCGAAGAGTGTATTAGCGATATGAAAATAAAATTCAATGTTCTTGGAAATTTCTTTTACCATTTTTTATAATCATTTTACCCCAAGCAAGTCGTTAAAGCCACAGTGACGCAGTGGGTTACTGTGTATTAGACAATATGAGAAAAAACTACTATTAAGGATAGAGGACAATAAAAGAATAAGAATTAAGAAGACAGTAGATAACGATTGACATTGCGTTTAAAGTTTTCAAGATCAAAGGCATTAAAGCCAGTAGGATGCAAGAGGTAACTCAGTGTTAGAGAATATGAGAAAAATTACTATTAAAGAGAGAGGGCAATAAAAGAATAATAACTAAGAAGACAGTAGATAACGATTGATATTCCATGTAAATTTTTGGATATTAAAGTTGACTGTAAAGCAAGAATCCGGCAAAAGGTTTCACAAGCGAGAAGTACGATAAAATAATCTTTCAACGTGCAACTTACGGTTACATCTAGCCATTTCAACTGTAAAATGATGAGATTTTCCCGTTAATCTATTATTACGCTTAAATTTTCAAAGTTTAGTTACTACAGCTGAAATTTATATTTATTTTAATATAAAACAAAAATGTGGGGCAAGAACAACATGGTGGGATATAGGAAGGTGTTCTTCAAATTGTCTCATCTTAAAATTACCGTACTATGATCACTGACGCAAACATATCTCAGTATTCCTTACACCCAAAGAACACATTTTTACTTACCATTCTTACTACATCCACCATAATACCACAAGTCTCTATTTAGTCCGATCTAGTTCCCAATTTTGCAATTTGTCTGTTCGGTGGTTGGTAGATAAAAATAACAGCATTTAAATATGAAAACCCAAAGAACTACAGTGGAAAGGTCATCAGAACAATTCCATTTACAGAGATGACGCAGGAAATCTCTGCTACGATGGGAAAGGGAATACAGCCGAGATGCCATGTCAGGACCAATATCATTGCAGATTCTTCTTCGGATTTTATCAAGAATATCTAAATATACCCAATAGGAGAACCAGACTAGATATGCCAGCATTATTCCAAACAATATATAATGGTAGACTTATAAATATGGAAAATAGCTTCTGGATAGACAAATTGCCTAGTACGACATTTCTTTCTTTTTATGTGCCTTGTCCTTTCAGGACGTAGGCGATCATGGCTCTCCACCTGATAATCTCAGTTGTTAGCCAAGATTTATGTTGTGATAAGCAGTGGAGTGATTTCCCGCTGCCTTCTCCACGGTGGTTTATGGAGACACCACCTCTAGTTAGTTGGCAGTTGACTCAGAGACTTCCTCCGCCATTTGTTGGGTCTTGTTTATCATCCCACTGGCTTGCTAAGAAACCGTGGCACCTATGCCTAAGATTCCATTTGGAACTTTGACTTGGTTCCTGCTTCCCCAGTAATTGTCCTTAAGATGTATGACTCTGAAACTGACCCTGTTCTCGCCTCGTTCAATAATAGACGGTTGCCTGCTTGATGCTATCTAAAGTGGTGTGAATTCTTCTCAGTATTTCCTGTTTTTAGAATTCTGACGAACGGGAATTCTTTCAGACAAACTATATGGCTTTGGCTTCTCTAGGTCATCCGCCGATGAATTGATGTTTATTAATCAAAGATGTCTTTCAGGAGAGATAAGAATGAACTGATAGTTTCTTGACAATTTAAATTTTGTGACGTCTGTCCGTCACAGACTTCGTCGTGTCAGCAAATCAATATCTTATCTAGAAAGGAAGCAATGCATCAACTCCATAGTGACAGTGGTAAGACGACTAGATTAAGCTATGATAAAAACAGAACTAAATAATTTTTTGTCATATATTATCTTGGGGTACGTCAATCATTCGCATTTATCTACTATGTAGATAAAATGCAATACTATTTATATTATTTATACTTATGACCTCACAAGCACTTTATTACCAAATTGTCAATAGTGGATTCAATCCCTGGGTTTGGCAGCGTGTACTTGCACTCGGGGAAACGGGAAAGCAATAATTGACCAGTACTAAATAAGAATAAGAATAAAAGAAGAAATAGACAAGATATCCCTAGACATGTGCTGCGGAATACGAAAAGTCTCACCCAGTTGATTAAATAAAGAGTTCAGTTCAGAATTACCTGTAGGTTACCAAAATCGATATAGACCTAAGGAGGGGCACAACAGTCGAAATATTGTGCTAACAACAGCAAATATGAACACAATAGTCCGAATAAGAATAGTATAAATGATGATAACTCCTCATCCCAGAAATTCAGACGGAAAAGATGAAATATATTTCATAGAAATAATTTTCAACTTGTTATTCTGAATTTTCAATTTTCAATATTGTATCTTTTCGTTTCTGATTCGTTATTAGGACAGAGTAGGTTCTTTGGCATTGGTTGATAACAAGTCTAACTTTGAAAGGAACAGCAAGCTCCTGCGGGAAAAATGTTCTGCAGAGTTTCATAAATCGAAAGAGACATGATGGCACAATCGTGTATCACGTATGGCATTTAACTAACTTATCTTTTCGGTTACTTAAAGGTTTCCAATTTCTTTTTGATTCAAATATTTCTTCTTATCCTTTTCTGTCTTTTCATGTAAACTTTTTACTCCCTTAATATTATAACTACATTTTATAAACCGGATACATCAATATATTGATTATTTTTCCCGCACAGTAAAATACAGTTTGAATATCCTTTATCCGAAGTTCCCACATCTGAAAACCTCGAAAATCCAAAAAAGATTTTTCAGGTGCTGACATAAGCTGCTACAATTATAACATTTCATAAAGCACTAGGAACTTTCCTAGGTGATGTGCAGCTGTTTTAAGTGACCACATCTTTCTTGGGTGGGGGTTCCCCAGCCAAGATACGTAGCCTAGTTTGGCGCCAGTTATTTTGTTAGTGGTCGTCACCGCAACGATTTCTTTCGTGGATTACTTACCAGATGTTTCGTGCTCAGTAAAGATATTATTCAAAATTTCAAGAAGTTCTTCAGATGCCCTTATGGGTAATGAAAAGAAACAAAGAAAGAATTCATGTTTATCAATATCACAGAAAGGCAAATTGTTGGAAAACTAGACAGGGGTGTAAGTTTGAAGTATCTGAGAGAGGAATTTGAGGTTGGACCAACCACCATATACGAGCAAAGGAAACAACTGGAGAAATTGTTAAAGTTTTATGCTGAAAGTGATGACCAGTAATTAACGAAAAATAAGAACTTAACAAAGCATAAAATTAATTACTTCGATTGTGTATTCTTGGAATGGATTTGCCAGTCTAGGACTGAACATATGCTGCTTATTTAAACTACATTCAGGATATATGTATAAGCAGTTTTAGGAAATGCAAATGGATATCATACTTATGCTTGGGTTCCATTCCCAAGCTGCTCCATTTTATAGATACTATATACAAATTAAATGCCTGTATTCCAAAATCGAAAAATATCTGTAAACCGAAGGAGCTCCAGACCAAAAAATTTTGGATAGAGGATTCTCAATAATTCTCCTTAAAAACGTTCGCATCTTCTATTTTATGTTGATTGTTTTTTTTTATTAAAACATATTCTTTTTATGTTTGTTTTTTTAATAAAATATTCTTTTATGTGTTTTTTATTAAAAAATCTTCTATTTATATTGTTTATTTTGTATTAAAATATTCTTTTATGTTTTGCTTTTATTAAATACTATTCTTTTTATATTGTTTGTTTTTTAGTAAAATGGTGTTTGTTTTTTTATTAAAAATATTCTTTTTATGTTGTTTATTTTATTAACAATATTCTTTTTGTGTTGTTTGGTTTTTATTAAATAATATACTTTTTATATTGTTTGTTTTTATTAAAAATATTCTTTTATGTTGTTTGTTATTTATTAAAAAATATTATTTGATGTTGCTTATCTTTTATTAAAATATTCTTTTTATGTTGTTTTTGTAATTATAACTATTCTTTTTTATGTTGTTTGTTTTTTATTAAAATATTCTTTTATGTGTTTTTTTATTAAAAAATCTTCTATTTATGTTGTTTGTTTTTTATTAAAATATTCTTTTATGTGTTTTTTTATTAAAGAAATATTGTTTTTATGTTGTTTGTTTTTATTAAAAATATTCCATTTATGTTTTTTGTTTTTTATTAAAAATATTCTTTTTATGTTGTTTGTTTTTTATTAAAAAATATTCTGTTCCATCTTTTATTTCCTCTTGTCTCTGAAATGCTTAGATTATTGTAATGTTTCAACATATATCAATATTTAAGATATAAAACATGAACTGGGATGTAATTCCTGACATTTTGCGTAATTCCTGACATTGTGTGCCAAAGAGGCAATTAGAGAAGTCAATGTGCGAGACATTGGCCGGGGGTGAATTGAAATAATATAATACCAAAATAAATAACTCTGTGGGGTACTGCAAATACAACCTTACTGAGATAAACAAATTTAGAACTAGTATTTTCGAGTAACTTTCATATTTACGCCTCGTAAACAATATTTCTCTCTCTCTATCTCTAAATCTCTCTCTCTTTCTATCTATCACTCTCTCCATCTCTTTCTCTTTTTCTTTATCCATATATAAATCAGAATTGTCAGAAAAAACAACATATATATATATATCAGAAAACAAACAATATCTATCTATCTATCTATCTTTATATATATATATATATATATATATATATATATATATATATATATATATATATATATATTGCTGATACCTGCTGATGATTGTACCAAACGATTACACAAAGGTTCGTCTACGAAACTCATGAATGGATGAGTTGTCTGTGGTGCTGAAAATAATATACATGATATCTGGTTAGAACGTTGGGTTTTTGACTATGAGAGCTGGGTTCGAATCTTATCATGGTCGATTTATCGGACTGGATCGAGGTCAATCCCAACAGGCGGCATCTTTGGAAAGTGCCTGAAAACCATGCCACGGGTTGACCCAAGCCTTGTGAGTGAAATTGGGTAGATGGAACTCTTGGAGTCGCTCGATAGGTTTGCTAGCACGAAGTCACAAGTCATCGTGGCCGAGGGCTTGAACGTGTTGGATTTTTTTTCAAATTGTTGATTGCGTTAGATAACACGCTCTCAGCCAGAAAATCTAACTGAGGTCTGCTCTGCATAGTTGCAGTATAAAACACAGGGGGGCTTTGTGGGTGTTAAGCAAATAAAAATATACCTGACCGTAATATATATATATATATATATATATATATATATATATATATATATATATATATATATATATATATATATATATATATATATATATGCCAATAGAAGACAGTACTGTTTCGCTGTATCAAAGCTCCGCCGTTCGACTAGACCTCCGAAAGTGTCAAGCCAGGATCGAACGACGACCGATTTGGTGTCAGTCGGAGTTTCTACTCCTAAGCCATCAGCACCCGGCAGAGCGAAGCTGCTAATTCTAACGTAGTGCTTTTACGAATGTAAACAAACGCCGGTCATCCAGAGGGCTCGTATGCATTTTACCGATGAGCTTTGCATTTTTAACGTAGTCGTCTGCCGTTTGTATAATTAGGTTGTCTCTCAAGAGTGCTCAATTGAAATATCAATTGTAACCAAAAAATAAAAAAAATATTTTTTTGATTTTCTTTTTTCAATTTAAATAAATGATCTTATGTGAATAGGTTCTAAAATAATAATATTCACACCAACATTAATTCACTGTTTATCCTCCTTGGTAATTTGAAAACCTTATTTGTTGCTTCACGGGATATATCTTATTGGGACTCCGCTCTGACAGTTGCATTAAATCTATTCTATGACCAAGTATCTGTATTACCATACACTCGCGATAATAACAGAATAGCCAAAACTACAATTGACGTCAGTATGGTATGAAATTGGGTTCCCACAAATAGAGACCAAACTCAAGCAGTGATTACGAGGTCAGCGAAGATGTGCCCCAGAAAGCGCATATGCAAAACACACGATGTCTGTTTGTTTGTTATCTAACGCAATCATCCTTTTCTTACAAAAAATGTGTGACACACAGTAAGGCGGGATAATTCGGCTAGTAAATTCATAAAATCTAAGTACCATAGCGGTAACAATTGCCATGAAAGTATTTGTAGCAAAAAAGGCTCGAGGAAGCTACACTATGGCGGTTGAAAAGTAGCTGAAGCTGTGATGTCAGGATTTAATATTTGGATTTTATCAAGAAACTCTAAATTTATAGCAAGAGCTCCGGACCATATGTGGCAGCAGTACTCAAAGCAATGGGTGATTATAATGCTGGAACAGATTTCTACAAGAGAAAGAAGAATCTGTCGGCAGAGAATATACGGTTATATTTCAAATACACAATGAAGTTAAATTGTCGCTTATCTACTACTGCTATTAAATTCATAAAATCTAGATACCACAATGAAAAAGCTCATTAGAACAATTACCATAAAATTATTAAAGAAAAAGCCACAGGGGAGCTAAGTTACGGCGGTGATAAAATGAGTAAAACCGGGGTGGCACGTCACTAGCCATTTGGACACAACTGAGAGGTATACGAAAGAACTGATCAGATGATCAGATGGTGAACCTACGGCCACACCCGGTTTACAGGATTGATGATGATTATGATGATGAAGACGAATTAATTTACGTACAATCTGTGGAAAGAAGCATTTCTGGTATTATAATCCGATCGTCTCTTCCAGACTGTAGAGCACTCGAGGACGGTGACGCCTCCGCACCACAGAAATAATTTTAGCTTTCTGGTTATCAGAAGCTGTTTCGGAAGAATGCAAAAGAAACGTTTTCCAACTGTCGCCAAAAGTGATGCAATAATTAATTTCTTGTAATTACATGACTTTGATTGTTCCTTTGTAGATAATCACAAGGCGTTGCAATGGGCGGACATTAATTGACGAGTCTCCATTTAGTCCTTCGCTATATGGTTTCTTCATTACCGCCCAAAGCATCCAATGAAATGTTATGGCAGCGAGGAAAATGGCGTTGATTATGATGACACATGCAGATGGAAAGAAAGAACAGAAGGAAATGGAAATAGAAACAGAAATAAGACGAAGAAACAGGAATGAAAACAAAAGAATACACAGAATATTAAAAGAAAATTTAGAAAGTCCGGAAAAATGGAAAAAAGAAGAAACGTAACAAGAAGAAAAAAAGATAAAACGGGAAAGAGCGATAAATGGCAGAGAAAATCTCAGAGAGAGAAGAGAAAAAAAGGAATAAGTATGAAAACAAAAATTAATAAAAATATGAATTTATTATAAGCGATATACTAAAAAACGTATAGCGGATCATCGTAATTAGCAGTAGAAATATTTGTAGAAAAAAGAGAATTCTTGACGTATGTTTGCAAAATCTATTATCTGGGGCTATTTTCTTCTAAATTTATGGTTGGAATTGGATGATTGTCAGAAACTTGTACAGATTTTTAAATGTTAAATAAAACGGCTCGAACAGGTATCAACTACTCTGCCATTACCCCAGGAAGGCTTCCTTCGCAATGCCATATTATTTAACCTGAGAAGCTGCTACCGTTTGCGGTCACCAAGGCATATCTATCTATCTATCTATCTATCTATCTGAGCCTGTTCATATCTATCTATCTATCTATCTATTTCTCTCTCTCACTCTCTCTCCCTTTCCATTATATATATATATATATATATATATATATATATATATATATATATATATATATATATATATATATATATATATTATAAAGTAGGAGATCAGCCGTTCACGTTACCATGGTTACAAAATTTTGGTATCTTCAGGCGATTCGGGTTAAATAATTTCTTATCGGTTTATTACTTAAAAGTAAGTAAAGGCACAACGTGAAGCATAATAGAAGGGGAGGGGAAAAGCAAGAGTACTGAGATTGTATAGGAGGAGGTATATGAAATATACAAACTTTCACCCTCGTTCGAATGAACTGAAAAGGAACTTTTTAGTATGTATGCATCGTGCCATTATTACTGAGCTCTCATTCAAAGGTTGTTCTGGTCTAGAAACGTTATTATTATGAACTTTTCTTCCTGGCAAAGATTGCAGATATTACTATGATTGTTTCAAGGTTTGGACTTTCTAAAATAGTTCTCAGTTAAAAATCGGATCTTTGTTATTCTTTCTTTTAATTTATACACATGGTTGGCTAGTCTGGTAGCATCCCTTGAATGATGAGTGATTAAACCATCTCCTCTTGAATCTGCCTTCAGTAAACCATACGTATATTTTGATCTAGCCACATGTACCTTTTACTTCTGCTTTGTAAATTACTCCTTCAGTTTTGCAAACTCCATCTAGTGGACATCTACTTTTATTTCTACAGTTAAATGTTTCACTCTTAACGATATCGTTAATTTTGAAATGTTTGGCGTTTTGTCATTTTATTGTGGTTTCTAAATTAATAGTACAGTTGCAGGTTATTTTAACAGTGTTTTTATTCAAAAATATTGGAATTTGTCGAGAACCTCGAGATAAACAGCCGGGGCACTAGACCATATATTTCAACAGTAGCACATGCAACGGCGAATGATAGATTTGTAGATTTGAAGTATGAACCTAGACAAGAAAAAAACCTTCTGGTGTGACACAGAGAACTCACTTTCTTTGCTGTAGATGTAGCTATTGGGTCAATTTCGTTGCTCCATCTCAGGTCAGTGGAAAACGTGAGGCCAAGTCACAGAAAGGCGCTCTCGTGAAGTTGAGCATCAGACATGCTAATAGGAGTCGGGAGGCTTCTCTGTGGTGGTTAAATGAGAGCTGTTTCATTTCGGAAGCATCTCAGTTTACAAGCCATTTACTGCCCCAGTCAACAACAGATTTATAGGTCCTTTTCGAGACCAACGGCCAAATTAACTATGTTAGCAATGCCGGATTTACTTTTAAGATAGAGTAAATAATAGTGTCGTCAGCGTAGATGCCTACTTGATAACTGATGACATCAAGAATACCATTGATGAATATCAGAAACAGCGTGGGATCCAGGATAAAGCTTTGGGGAACACCAGCGTTTGTATTAAAGGAACTGGAAGAGAACCCCTTTAGGACGACCTTCATTTCACGGTTTGACAGGAATGATTATATTAAATCAAATAATCGTCCTGTAATACTGTATCACCGTTATTACCAAGAGCTTGGTATACAAATTCAGTTATGGCTCTAAGCCCGTCATCGGTAGAACTTGCAAAGCGGAAACCATATTTGTCAGAGAGAAGATCGTGGAATGTAAGATGATTAATAACTTCGGCATTGTTTAAACCCTGAAGAGTGGTATAGGAGTTCTTAAAAACAGGAACTACAGATGAAGATTTCCAACAGACTAGAAAACAAGATTCAGCGAGGCACTAGTCATATTGATGGGAGAGAAGTGGAGCTAACTCAGGAGCACAATTTTTTAGGACTACGGCTAGTATCCCGTCATCACCACCTGCTTTACAAGAGTCTAATTTAGAGGTGATGTCTAATACCATCGACGGGGTTATATTCATCTCACTCAAAAGAGCTTCGCTTGCAGGTGGAACATCAGGTGTGGGTACTCTGGACGAGTCGATTGTTGAGTTGAATGAGAATTTCCGAGCAAAGCATTTAGCCTCATCACCTGCGGAAGTTAGGACTTCGAATTGATTGAATACAGGAGGTTTTGTGGATTTTCTGTTGTTAAGCACACTCTTGCAGAGCCGCCAATAATCTTTAGAACCTAACTTGCGAGATGCAATACGCTGTTTCATTCGATCAGCAAATAGTAACTTTGAGGACCCGCTTGCACTCATTACGAGTAGAGACAAAGAGATGCCTGTTGCAGTCAGACATGTCGCTCCGGTAAGACGGAAGTAATTCCTATGGGCGATAGCGACTGAGAACCAAAGTTATAAGCGCGATTTAACTTTGTATTTTCTTGCTGAGTTGAAAGACTCTATGCCGGCTTTTACATAGGAGAACACAGACGCGAGTTTTTGAACGGGGTGATAAAAAAGCACATTCCAAGGGACGTCGCAAAGGAAATCACGGAACGTGCGTCCCAGTCTGCACGTTGATAACAGAAAGATATTTTGTTAGTAGGAGGTTCTTGGCAGGAGCGGGAGTGGAAGGAGATGTTAATAGACACTACGACCTGATAAGAGTTGGCAAGAGGGCAGAAGCGCGTAGTTGGACAAGAGTGAGAGAAGAGAAGCGTTACCATCAGGGTTAGTGGGGAAACGAGTAGGAAAATCAACCACTTGCGTGAGGGATTGTGTGATTGTAAAGTTCAGG
This sequence comes from Acanthosepion esculentum, assembly GCA_964036315.1. NCBI lineage: Eukaryota > Metazoa > Mollusca > Cephalopoda > Sepiida > Sepiidae > Acanthosepion > Acanthosepion esculentum. Next base: position 24,711,991 of record OZ038478.1, read on the forward strand.
GTTTCGATGAAAAACGAGGTCAGTTACAGTGTATTTAAACTACATGGTATGCTGGACGTTAAAATGACCGAACACGAATATGTGTGCAAGTGGATATAGAGAGATGGCCTTGTCTATATTATCGGAAATGCTATCCAGCACACCAGTTTTGACAGGAAGGGGAAATATAGTAGACACAGATTTATGAATTGAGGAGGGAGAGGGAGTTAAAGAGAGAGAGAGAGAGACACACACACACACGCACATATACGAATGGTCTGGGGGTTCCAAAGAGAATTCGCAGGCCATGCATATGGATTGTAGAGCCCTTTCTATGGAGAAGAAAATAGCAGGGAATTGAGTAAACAGAGGAAATTATTTACAGGTTAAGGTTAGTCTCGCGGAGAGCATGTATATCAGGAGACTTTTCGAAGAGGAACGATTCCGCACTGCAGAAGTTGGTACGAATACCATGGATATCGGAGAAGGAAATGTTAAATAGTTTATGTACTTTTTTAGCTGGCTTAGATCTATATATTTGGTTGTTTATGGTCATGTTGATAAGTAAAAGGCCTAATGTAATAGTAGCAGACGGCCATCGTATGTGACATGGGCAGAAAGGAACTGGTACAGACTGCAACATGATATGGCATCAGGGTTGCCCACCGGAGGTGCGTGCAGGGACACCTTCTATGCGCGACATGGCACTTCAAATTCTCCGATATTATGCAACTGCTGATCTGAGCCGCCTCTCAAGACGCTACGCAAGAGTTAGGGCTCCTAACAACAAGTCGGTAACAGCAAAAAGAAAAATGCCAATCCGTTAACCTTAGCATGAAGAGACGTTGCCACAAACCACACGTATCACAAGAAATTCACAACAACGCTACTGCTGGGATCAGACAAAAGAAAAAGATCCAGGAATCCCTTCCTAAAAAGGAAACAGAGGATGAGCCTATACTCCTGTTGAAGAGATAGGGTACTGACCAGGCGATAGGAAAACCTATTTACTCCTATTCCGCACCCGCCCCCGAAAAAAGAAAATCAAAACAAACAAAAAACACATATATATATTTGAGTATATTCATATCTATCTATCTATCTATATATATATATATATATATATATATATATATATATATATATATATATATTACTCTCTTTATATATCTCTATCTCCGTTTATATCTATAGATCGATATATATATATATATATATTACTCTCTTTATATCTATCTATTTATATATCTATCTCTCTATCTATCGATGTTCATATCTATCTATCGATGTATCTATCTTAGTCTCTTTATATGTATCTATCTATCTGTCTATATGTCCCTATGTATGTCTGTCTTTCTCTCTCTCTCTCTCTATCTATCTATCTATCTGATTCTCTTCCTGTCAAACTAGAAGGGATTACTGAGTGAGATTGTTGTAAAGGAGTAAAAGAAGATGAAAGGGGTGAATATTGAGAGGGTATTTAGGATAGATATCATTTGACCCTACACCTGAAGAAGTCCAGATTGTATTGAACGAAGAAGGATCTTCTACGGACTTCCACAAAGAGACAATTCTCTTTGACACATTCTGCTTACCCAAAGAATGTAAGATGAGATTGACGCCAGTTACATGGGATTGAGGAATATAGTTTCTTTTGCATAGTAAATACAGATTGAATAGCGAAGGGCTAGTAACGCTTTCACTTTGGGAACAAGTTGTGAGTTGGAACATAATTCATCTGCTATAATTCTGCGTAAAAACTTGTGAACTCTGTCAAGTGTGGACAGTTTGGGCTGGGTGTCACTAACACAGTCATGGTAGCAATATTTGTTTTTTTTATCTGACATTTGGAAGCAATGTATACTCATCATTCTAGCGAATTATTTCTTTTGGTACATATTCTTCTTACTTATGGTGGTAGATTGATCTAATTCCACGTGCCATGCCTTTGGCTATCTTGTTTCAATAGATGAATTTTGGTCATGCGTATTTTGTTTTTGTTTTTTTTTCCTTCTTAATATTGTCTGAAATTATGGAATAATTCAAGTTTTCAAATTAAGACAAGTCGATGTTTATCAATCAACTAGTTCTTTGCTCTTAATTCTGATTACACAAAATCAATAACTTAATGATTCTATTAACATCTATCCAGTTTGAACTGTTTAATTGAGATGTCCCTATTTGGGCCTAAAGGAGTTGCACTTTTAGAATTTTGGATTCTAAGCCAGACAGCTTATCTTTAGATTATTCTAAAAGTCTGTATTTTTTATGTTCGTAATACAAGGTAACCAAAAAAGTTCTGTCCGTTTTTTTTATTAGTCATTGAATGAAGTTGAAATATATAGAAAATGCGTGTACCAATTGCTTTCAAATTCGCACAGCCGAAAGTAGGAACCTCAGATGTTATAAAAAACACGCGCGTGCTGTCCCTCACACCACAAGACCGCCTATGCACCCACGCAAGATTATGCTTTGTGTCTGGTGGATAGGTCGTCAAGTGGTTCATTATAAACTGCTACCAACGTGCCAAACGGTCACTTGAGATCTATACTCGCAGCAATTGAGACGTGTGCAACAGGCATTGCGTCAGAAGGAGCCAGCACTGGTGAATCACAAAGGTGTGATTTTCCTCCATGTCAACGCCAGGCCGCATGTCGCGCGAGTGGTCAGGGATACCATACAGCAACTTGGGTGGGAGACTTAGTGCCATCCACCTTATTCACCTGACCTTGCGCCATCCGATTACCACCTCTTCCACTCCCTGGATAATCATCTTCGTGGGAAATCCTTCACCAATGAAGCAGACATGTGCAAATCCCTCACGGACTTCTTTGCGTCAAAACCCACCGAGTTCTACCGCAAGGGCATTGAACAGCTGGAGACACGTTGGCAGAAGGTGCTGGATGCCGATGGCGATTACTTCGAAGACTAAATATAAGTTACACATATTGTGAAGCGTTTTCTTTTTTTCCTTTAAAAACGGACAGAACTTTTTTGGTTACCTTGTAGATTACAAATATATAGAATCCGAATATATTCTAATTGTTTTTCATAGCCAAGCACTGAATTCACACGCATCAGGAAACATCTGATAGATTGCGTAAGTGCAAAGATGTCCTACTATATAATCAAAACAAGACCATTAATTCATCTAATAAATTATAGTACCCTCAGAAAACTATTTTTAACGCTTATATTTTATCTGAAATGAATTTAAATATCATAGTACTGCATAAACATATCCTTTTAAAAAAATATGGTGACTGAAGCTTCGCAAAAACGTATTACCTCAGAATTTTCTGTTTTTTACTTCGGGGTTGGGGTGCTATCATTATTTACAATATATATACTTGTACTACTGTTGTTTCTATAGCAACGTTTCGGCCATTGTAACCAGTGGCTTTCATCAGGTGTGTATTGGTCTGCGTAACCTGCAGGGAATTCTAAAACCTTTATTTAATCTACGATTATAGTGGTTGTGAATTTAATACCTGGGTCGGGTAGCGTGTACTCGGGCTCAGTGAAAAACGATAAGAAATAACAGAAAAGTACTAAAGATAAGAAGTAGACTGTACACCTAGACATGGAAAGTAGAACGAGAACAGTCTACCTGTAGATTAAATAATGAATCAGAATCATAATTCCCCGTAGATTACCTAGATCAATATACACCTCAGGCCGAATTGTTTAGATTATACCTACACAGATGATGACAATAGTCCAAATATATATATAGTGTAAATAATGTTACTTCAGACTATATAAAAACAGGTTTTAATTGTATATTTAATTACAAACTGAATAACATATTTCCTTGAGAAGCAAATAATATATTATGGAACAATAGTACCACAATGACAGAATATTTTAAACACATTTTGACGCTAACAAATTATATTCTATTTTTCAAGATTAATATTGAAACAGGAAGTATATTAATCTTCTTTTAATTTTTTCCCCCAGAAAACTAATATACTATTACCACATGAAAGTATACTTTAATAGGTCCTTGTACTTGTGAGGAAACAAATACAAAGAAATGAAGTAATTAAGGTACTGGGTCCATAACTGCGCCTTTCACGATGTTTTCTTCTTCCCCCTCTTCTTCTTCTTCAATATGGTATGTCCCCTTAAAACTTGGCGATCATGGCACTCCACAATCTCCTGTTATTTGTAGCACTTAATAACTGTTGTCTTTTTGTCATCTCTCCCAAAACTGCTCCGCCATCCATTCACTCAAGTTCACCAGCTAGGTTATGAGTTACTTTCCACTGTCTCTCTTTTAACTTCAATATGTCTTGTGAGCATCGAATTTTCCGAGCCCTCTTTCCTCATTATGTGCCTCAGAAATTTCAACTGTTTCATCCATGTCACTTAAAAGTATCCCAGTGGATAAAAGTGTTGGATGATTGACCAAAGTCGACTTTTAACCTCAAAAATTGTGAGTTCAATAAAAAAGAAAATTAGTGAGTTGAGTTACTAAGGAGGATTAACTGAAACTAAGAGGGCAAAGGCATGGCACGTGGAATTAAATCAATCTACCACCACAAATAAAGGTTTCTATTCGAAATTCCAAGACATATCACCTGAAGAAGGCCCTAGAGTACAACTGCCGAAACGTCGTGAATATGGCAACAACAATGATGACAATAGTTCGAACAATGTAAATGGTGTCCTTTTTGTTGAAATCTTCTCTAGAACCTCGTCCTTGCTCACATATTTGGTCCAAGGTTTTATAAGCATCTTTCAGTAGAACCACATTTCTGTTGCTTGAAGTTTTTTCTTCATCTGTGAGTAGGTTGTTGAACATTCACTGCCATATATGAGGAGTGATATTCCATAAAATTCAGTATTCGTTTCCTTGTTTCTAATGATAGTTTTTCTGTTTCTTAATACTCTGCTTAGCTTTTGGAAGGCACCTTTGCCTATCCAAATGCGCCTTAGGATTTCAGTATCGTACTTTCTGTCCTCTGTTAATACGCTTCCTAGATATCTAAATGTTTGCATCTGTTTGATTTCGGTACCTCCGATTTGTAATTTGCATGTTGGCGGTCATGACTCTCCACAATTTCCAGTCCTTTGTAGCTCTTAATAACTTTTGTCTTTTTGTCATCACTCCCAAATCTTGTCCCTTTCACTGATGCAAATTTCTCAATTATAACCGCTCAACAGCCAAGCCAATAGAAACTGTCACTCGCAACATTCGATGAAGAGATCCTACCGGTGCCAAATGTTGGCAAATTAATTAGATCTTAAAGCTTAATTAATTAATATTACAGGGCGAACTATTTGTTCAGTGTTCTGTGGCGTTGTGGTACAATAAACAAGTGTTTCCCATGGCACACGTCCTAATTACCATATCCAAGATAGGCCACTAGATAGAAAGTTATTGTATTATTTATAATATTATTTAAATTTAATATTGTTTAAATTTGTTCTTTCTTAAATGATGTCTCCTTCCGCTAATCTTACACATAAGCTGCGCAAAATAATCTGTCAAAGTTCTTCCGCACTTAAACCGTGTCAAATATTTTATATCTTCAAATATATATTTTAATCGTAAATATCACCGTGTCCAATGACTCCCTGGCTAATGTGTATTCGGTGGTATCGAGCGGGGTTCGGGAAATGTGTTTCTTAGTTGAAGTATTAGGTGCAGCGACAATAGATTCTGAAAGAAGCGATTGTCTTGTATATTCAACTTAGAAGCCATATTGTTTCATATGTCTGGGCTGCTTATGCAAGAAACAAAGAAATCAGACACAGCGTTTATCAGCAAAATTTTGCGGATCCTGCAGTACAAGAACAGCCCCGTGTTTCCAGCATTTATTTGCTGCATATTCCACCATTACATGTTGTAATAACGTTTAATTTTAATAAGTCTATATACCTTGATCTCATTGATTTTATCTGTTTATTATGCCAGTTAGGTAAATAATTGGCCTTCTTCCTATAAGAACATCCAATAATGTCAAAATACAGTTTTAAATATTTATTTTTGATTTGAATCTCAGTCACTTCCCTAATACTTGTCTGAAGTCTTGAAAGAGAGTCCATTATATTTGGGAGATTATTATTTTCATGTATGCTGATCAGATACATTTTCGACGTGCAAAACTTTTCCTACTGTTTTACAGGTTGCTGCAGGAATAGCTCCGACATATACTACGCAGACATACCTTCAATATAATAATAACACATTAGCTAAATAAAGACACAATTGGCACTAAAGTCTTACAATTATGCGGTGGGGGGTATTTCTTGGTGGTATACCTGGTTTAACTGCACAATTGTTCAAAATGTTCAATATCTGTAAAGTATTAAACTAATTTTGATTTTTTCCCGGTTTCCAGATAAAGCGTTTAGCCATCTTCGCGCCATTTTTGGTAAGAATCACTTACAACTCTTTGACTTATGCAGCAAAAAGGTTAAAAGTGTCTTGTGTCAGACTCAGTGTCTCCCCATGTGAGCAATGGTGAGAAGATAATGGTAACAACATTCATACTCTGGTTTCAATCCTCAAGTACATTCAGGAACCATCAAGAAAACGGTAAATAAATTTTAAAAAGTGGAAACAGATGGTCACAACAGGAAGAGGAATCATCATTTCAACTTATAGCTTTAGAGATCAATTAGAGGAGATCCAACTCAATCCATAAGTCATTTGGCACATGATAGAGTAGTTTCAGTTATGACAGTCAAAAGAGCAGTAAAAAAAAAAATGAAAATGAAATCGTACGTGAAACCTCTGACACAGCTTGTTAATCCAGGACAGAATGTTAGAAGGTTAGAGAGGGCGAAGATCATCTTGAATAAGTTGGAATATGATCCAGATAATATATATATATATCGCCTGACGATTGCACTAGCATGAAACAGACTGTCGCCTCTAAGTGCTGACTTCCATGTCCACTTTTATATTTACACACGCTCTATCTCTGATATTGAGCACTTTACCCCATAAATATAGCACACTTTAAGACTATATTTCTGCATATATATATATATATATATATATATGAAAATTATTTCAATCCTACATGAGATTGCGATCCTTAGCTATGATTAATTAATGATGAACATGTCCTTTTCGTTTATGATCGATTTCATCATGATTTCTCTCTTAAACTTGGAGAGGAATTATACACTCTTATTGCTCAAAGGAGAGTCCAATAATGTTATGAAATCCGAGGAAAAAAGATACAACGGTTCGAGTTTAATCCAACAATTAGGCAATTTTGCTGTTACACGATTTGGACAATTTTTCTGTTACACCCGGTGTATTGGGGTTATTTCTGCCGCACCCTGTATTATGCTTTGAGGCCTTATACTTCTGTGTGCAGGGAGGATAATGGTTAGCAACTCGCAAAGTGAACACGTGTTGGTAATGTTCGTATCTCGTCAGATTTCATTAGGGAAAAGTATAAGTTTATACTTTACTCCTATGCCCAACTTTCCGTCAAATAGCACGGCTGCCTATTTTATTTATTTCTTCGTTTAATATATTTATTTATTTATTGCTTTCAAGTGTCAACAAATCATAAAAGGGGGGGGGGGCTTCTGGATTCAAAAGCCAACCTGAAGATGGATGTGTTCGGTCAGATAAACCAAACCGCAGTAGGGGTGCCACACCGACGGCAATGCATTACGAGACACGAGTATCTTCACCTTTGTTATTTTTACCATAATATTTATGATAATAAGCTCTCCGTTATATTTATTACTGTCTACAGTTTTGAGATGATATACTTACATACAACGGTGAAATATATATATATATATATATATATATATATATATATATATATATATATATATATATATATATATATATATATATATAAAAGGATGATGTTATAGTAGTTCCAACGAGAGAAAACTGTATATTAAAAAGAAGAGCGAAACGGCAAACGTTTTTGGTTGTAATGTGGATTTTAAAAAAATATTATGCTTTATTTTACATAATGGAAAATAAAGTATATTTTTTTAAAAATCCACATTACAACCAAAAACGTTTGAGGTTTCTCTCTTTTTTCTAATATATATATATATATGTATACATATATGTCTACATATATATATACAGATATATATATGCATATATACAGATATATATATATATATATACACAGATATATATATATATATATACACAGATATATATATATATATATATATATATATATATATATATATATATATATATATATATATATATATATATATATATATATATATATATATATATATACATACAGATATATATATATATCAGGTAAATTTGTTTTCAGGACAGTAGGGCATATCTTAAAACCTAAAAACGCACTGCTTAGAAATTTATTATTTAGAGACATCGAGTCATTAAATAAGAAAGCTTATTTGTTTGTTTTATGTCACTCTTATATTTCTGCGGGACCTCACTTCGAAACCTGTTAAAGATTAACGCTTACGATGTCTACTTTGTGTCTCGAAATGATATATGAGATTGTTGTAGCCATTACGAGGGTGACGCCAGAATTGATTGGTTTGTTGTGTCTAAGGCTGTCATGACGTAGACACTTATTCAATCTATTCAGACCGACACATAATGATACTTATTACCATCTATTATACAAACGTCGATATTAATTTTTAATATATGAGTCATTTGTTATCAAATTTTGTTTATACAGATACATATATATATATACATATATATATATACATATATATATATGTGTGTGTGTGTGTGTGTGCGAGTGTATGCGTGTGTGTGTGTGTGTGTGTATGTGTATGTATGTATGTATATATAGTGGTGAAGGCGTTGTGCAGAATGAACCACACTATTTGAAGGGCTGAATACAGAGACCTGGTGCAATACGTGCCACAGGCTCCCCAAACGATCCTCCGAAGATTTTGAATTCAGAGTTGTCAATATCATAGACCAGTTGTTATCCAAAACTATAGAAGGGAGAAGAAGAGGATTCATACCTTTCCCAAGGGTATTAGCGACTGGAATTCGAACTGCATATATATATATATATATATATATATATATATATATATATATATATATATATATATATATATATATTTATATATATAGTTAATCAATTCACACAAAGCAAGGTGATAATGCCATTAAGACGTAAGGGGCTACTAAAAGGTGAAAAATATTTTAGAATGAAACGGAGTGAAAAAATGTAAATAAAAATGCAGAGTTTAGGTGGAGACTTGCAGTACATTTTAGAAGGAACCGGAAACCTAATCCTAAACAGGAAATAAGAGATAAACTTCTAAATGAATTGAAATGATAAACAAATTTAAATGGATGACTTAACAAAGATAAAGGAAGATGTTTTAGAAGGCAAAGGTTACTTAGAGCAACAAAAGATTTGTGGAGAGACATGAACGTTCCCATCCTGAAGGGACAAGGTTCATAAACATGAATAAACTACTATCTGATATGGGCACCTCGAGGCGGTGTAATAGCGAACTTGTCTCGCTAGAACAATTAGGACTGACGAAATTGATCTACTTAGAGTTTCCGGTATATTACCACTGTTATATATTTCATTTATTAAATTCTGTAATATTGTTTGCGCCAAAATGTTAATGTTAATGTGCTTGCCTTTTGTCCTGTTAGTTCTCTTATTTCTATACACATCTACTTTATTTCTGATTCTTATGTTTTCTATTTGTTGTAACCTATAAGAGGTTACTGAATGAGGACTAACCAAAACGGAGGTTGGAAACGAAATGGTAATCTTTATACCATCAACAAAATGCAATACACGCCAGCGGCGTAAAGTAGGTAAACAACTGCTAGTGGTGGTCTACTTAGCACATTACGATATTTACCTCCCTCCCCACGAGGATGTGGCGCAATCCAAATTTAATGTGGGGAAATCCTAGCCCATGGGCCCAGGCAAAAATTGCCCATTAACCCCGCATACGCGGGATCAGTTATGCGTACGAGTCTCTGCCCGTCGGCATAGCCTCGTCCAGGCTCCTCTCTGCCCGAAGGAGAGAGATAAATAAAAGAGCTTCCCACGCGGACAGCTCACGCTTCCACCGTAATCAGCATATTGCCCCCAATTACAATAGTGTCCAACGTATTTATGATGATTGTGACATACCTATTAGTGTTCATAGGTACGGTATATAAAACACATAGGAATTCTGAACATTTTCCGTTGACTCATTCATCTTTAGCCTGCTTGCATCTGTTCTTTATATTTATGTGTAATGTCCTACATTCTGTTCCGTGTCTCGGCGTGAATTTCCTCTGGCTTATCTTGATTGCTGATGTTAATTAAGCTATTCTTTAAATGTTCCACTTCGAGTTCACTTATTCTTTTTGTCCCATATATTTGTTTTTCACACTGTACCTCTATTTCTCCTTCGGATTCGAGTCATTTAAGAGCCTTAGTCATCTACAATTTCCGTAGTTTAACATTCATTTTATATATCACTTGGAGGTGATCGCTTCTCCAGTCGGCACTTCGACGTTTAGCAGTGTAAAACTGCACTCCGGAATCTCTTGTTGATAGTCGATCTGTTGTTTTTCTTTCTCCTCCTGGGCTTCTCCATATCCATATTCGTTTTGGGTGTTCTTGAACCGGGGTATTGGCTACTACCAGGATATTTGCTGAGCACAATTTGGATCAATCTTTCTCCTTGTCTATTACGGGTTCCTAGACTGAATTTGCCAACTATTTCACCGTCTCCCTCGTTGCCTACGTTAGCAACCAGGTCTCACATGACAATTATATTTCTTTGCGATTTACACAGGGCCTTGGCGTTGTCTAGCTTAGAGTAAAATCTTTAATTTCTCCTTGCCTACTTCGTGCTGTCGCTTTCGAGACAATTATGATAGATATGGCGAAAGACTTTCTATTCAGTTTAACGACAAGAATTTTTCAGATATTCGACAGTATCCCTGAACTCATTTCTTCATATCTTGGTCTAGTATCAATCCTACTCCTCTTTCATATGTCTGTCCGCTGGCGTGTATGATCCTATGTTTGTTACTAATAAAACCTCCATTGTTTGCACACCGGGTTTCACATAAACCTAAAAATATTGATATTTAACCTGCCAATTGCCTGTTTTTTTTTATTATGATTTTATTAATCTGAATTTTTAATTGTTACGATTTGATACGGAGGAGCAGATTAAAATATCTGAATCAGTTTCTCAATTATCTGAACTGGAAATCAGTTACGTTGATTAATATGTTCCACTATTTGTTCTCATTTATTACCATTTTTTTTTGTTCCATTCTAAGACCTGATTATTAGAATATGTTTTATTTCTTCTGCTTCTTCTCTATGGGATTCTGTCCCTTCTTCTTTTTTTTCACTCCCCCCCTTTCTTTTATGTTTCCTTCTCTTTGATTACGTTTACTTTTTTCTATTTTAATAAACCTCTCCTCTCCCCTCTCCCTTTCTCTCTCCCTCTCTTATTGTCCCACTGTCATATTTGCCTCCTTCATATTTTATTATGTTTTTTCTCTATCACTCACACTCATGTAAACGCACACAGAGACGAACACACACATACTCCTACAACTATAACTCCTTCGATCCTATTTGTCTTGTTTCCCTTTCTCTATTTGTTCTCTCCATATGCTTTTATTTTCTTTGTATTTTTTTTAATTTTTCATTGTATTTCCTTGTTTTCTGTTGTTTTTTCTTTTCTTCTACATTTCTTAATTATTGTCTTACCTTTTCATATTATTCTTCTTGTTTATTTTCTTTACCATTCCTTCTTCTTCTTCTTCTTCTTCTTCTTCTTCTTCTTCTTCTTCTTCTTCTTCTTCTTCTTCCATAATTTTCAATTTCATCTTTCTCTTCTTGTTCAGCTTATTACTATTCTTTCTTTCTCTCTATCTCTCTGTCTTTCCTCGTTTCTTTCACCTCATTTTTTACTTTTACCTGCTTCTTCTTTACCTCTTCTTATTCTTTCTTTATTCCCGTTACCTTCTCAATTTTGCTTTCACATTTTTATTCTTGTTCAGCGTTTTATTATTATTATTTTTCTTTCTCTCTCTCTCTCTCTTTTTCCTCGTTTCTCTCACCTCATTTTTCAATTATTCATCACTCTTCCTCCACTTATTCTTTCTTTTTTCTTTCTTTCTTTCTTTCTTTCTTTCTTTCTTTCTTTCTTTCTTTCTTTCTCCTGGACTTTTTCTTTCCCCATTTACTTTCACTTTCTTTTCTTTAATTATTTTCATTTCGATTTCTCTTCTTTCTTTCTTTCTTTCTTTCTTTCTTTCTTTCTTTCTTTATCGTTTTTCTCTTTTTTTTCTAGGTCTTTTGTGCCGCTTCTCTCTTATCTCTCTCTCTCTCTTGCTTTGTCTTAAAAACAATTAGTATCACTTCAAACATATTCATTTGTAACTTCATAACAACTACTTCATAATATATTTTCTTCCTTTTGTGACCATCAATAATTTCCTTCCCCGGTTTCCATCAGCAAACACTCATCTTCATAACACCTCAAAGGTATCCCGCCAAGACACCCCATCTTCTTAAAGCGCCTCACACCACGTTCACTCACTTCCATCCTATAAATCCATTTTCTTCACAGTAGCAACAAGCACCGTTCGGATCACTCACAACATCTGTCCTCTCCAAATCACTCATATTTTCCAAATAAGATAAGCTGCACTTTCCCAAACACTGACAACATATGCTCATAATTCTAAGTCGACACCTTTCATGTGCTCTATTGATTGTCCAGGTTAACAATGCTCTTAACCCTCATTAAGGAGTAAGCTATTTAAAGAAAAGAGTTGGCTTGTCAGCCAACTCATTCATTCTTTTTTTTCTCGTCAAACCATGCTCTACGCCAATGACGAGATATTCATCAGGACATGATTCTTCATGCTTAAGGTAATTAAGGTAAAAGTTTTCTCCGACAACAAATCATTCTTTTTTTGTCAAAAGTTTTTCTACCACAATGACGAGAATTTTTTTCAAAATGTCGTAATTGTTACTTAAGATTTAAGTTTTTTTCAGTAATAGAATTGACCGACAAAAGACTTAGCTATTTTCTTTGTAGTCATGTTCTATGCCAGTGACTAGATATGTGTATCAAGATAATGTTGTATTGAATCTTAAAGTTTAAGGTATTTAATGTAAACGATTTTGCCGATAACAAAACGCAATCATTCTCTTTTCTGTCAAACTATGTTCTATCTTAATATCGAAACCTTTTTTTATCAGGATATTATAGTACTTGATTTTTAACGGTTAAGGTAAAAGTTTTCTCTAACAACAAAACTTTTCACTTTTCTGTCAATCGTTGTTCTAAACCAGTGACGAGACATTTTTATCAAAATATTATGCTACATGATTCTTAAGTCTTAAGGTTTTTCAGGTAAAAGAGTTGGCCGACAAACGACTCAGTTATTTTCTTTGTAGTCATATTCTACATCAATGATTAGATCTTTGTATCGAGATAAAGTTGTATTGATTTTAAGGCTTAAAGTATTTAATGTAAAAGATTTTGCCGATAAAAAACCCAACCATTCTCTTTTCTTTCAAACTACGTTCTATCTCAGTATCGAAACCTTTTTATCAGGATATTATAGTACTTGATTCTTAACGCTTAAGGCAATCAAGGTAAAAGTTTTGTCCGACTATGAAACGAAAGCTATACTCGTTTCTGTCAAACCTTGTTCTACAACAGTGACGAGATATTTATTATCAAAATATTGTAGCGATTCACATAGAAATTACTATATGTTCGGAAGAGAATATGATGGTACTACACAACAATTGAAGTACAAGTAGTTCATCTGTTGTGACCAGAATATGTACTAGGCTAAATATACGGGATAATAAGAATTTCAGTAAATATAACCTGATCTAGCGAAACAACATAACTGTTGTGGATTCCGGGGATGGAATCCTGCACAAATAAATAAATAACTCCAGTAATTGAAATAGGAAAATAAGTGTATTGAATGTAAGAATACAAACTTGAAATGAAGATTAGTAGTCCGGGAATGCGGGTTAGTAGAAAGTATATGTACAAGTCTCTGTAAGTGAAGCCGTAATTATCTCTCTCTCTCTCTCTCTCTGTGGACTCTACGTATCTCAACCTTATCTCAACATATCTCTCTGTGAACAGCCTGTGTACTTCACGGATCTCCACTCTGTCAGAATAAATATACTTTAGACGAGTCCATCTTGTGTAAAAGGGAGAGAACCCCACAACATCACCCCTAGCTTCTTTTTATGGGGGAGTTAATATTTTTCCGCTTATGGTCCATTAATAGCGGTTTTGTGAATTTTCTTTTCCTGCTTGTTCTTCTAATCTCCGTGGCTACTTGTGGTCTTCTAATTTCAAATGGTACAAAAATCGCCTACATTGAGTCTTCATTTTCCGAAGGTGACGAGCTTGGCTCCTCTACCCGTCTTTTTTGTATCTGATTGATATGTCTCCTGTGAGTGAATTTTTCGCCTTGGATCGTGTACAGAACATTCCCTAGTCTGCTTAATATCGTACCTGGTTCCCAGTATGCCATGTTATTCTTAAACATTCTGAAACAGACCCGTTCGTCTGGTTTGAAGGAATTTATAGGCACTATCGGTGTATGCCGGTTTTTATTTCTGCTGGGTAATAGTTTATCAAAAACAGACCGTATTTTGCGGGCAAACATCACTTCAGCTGGCGAAAGGCCAGATGGTCGGTTTCCGTTTGAGGTGATTCTGTAGACTTGTAGGAACTATTGTATGGCTCTTTCTGTTGGTACGTCCTCTGCTTTTGTCAAGGCTCTCTTAAGCGTGTCCACAAACCTTTTGGCTTGCCCGTTAGACCGTGCATGGTATGGTGCTATTTTAATATGTCTGACTTGATAAGTCGCACAGATTTCTTGAAAGTCGCTCGAAGTTAATTGGGTAATATTATCCGTTACAAGGCAATCTACCAGGCCGAATCTTGCGAATAACTCGTGTAGACAATTAATAGTGTTTTCCGTCGTAGGGTTTTTGTATCTGAAAACTTTTGGCCACTTGCTAAAGTTATCAACCTTTATCAAGTAGTAATAACCATCTATGGGTCCTGCATAGTCCGCATGGATTCTAGAACAAGGTCTGTCCACCTTAGGCCATGGGTTTTGCATAATAGGTGGTGCCTTTGCTGCCGCAGCACAGCCTCTTCATGTTTCTACCAATTGAGTAATGTCATTATTCATATCAGGACAGTACACGAAACTTCACATTAACACTTTCATCCGATTTTTCCCTGGGTCTTCTAGATGAAAGTCCTTCAGAATTCGTCTTTTTAAAGATTTGGGTATGACCACTCTCTCATTGTAAAGTAATACGTGATCACAAATTGAAAAAACTGTCCGCTAGATTTCTTTCTTTTTCTCTTATTTTTCTCTTTGTACTTCGTATGAATTCATCCATTTCAGCATCTCTTCTGATTTCTAACAAGGTCACTGGTAATTCCCTTACTGTATTGTTTAGCACTTTACTAATTTCGTCTTTGGCTCGCAAAGCCGCTATTACAGAGTCTTCCAGAGGTTCGCATTTCGCAGGTACCAATCTAGATAATCCATCCGCATGACCAATTTTCTTTGATGGTAAGAACTCTAGTTTGAAATTATAATTCAATAATATAGTTCCCCATCTAAGAAGTCTATTGGCTGTGTAAATTGGTAGTCCTTTTTTCGATTCGAATATAATGAGAAGAGGTTTATGGTCAGTTTGAAGAGTAAACTCTCTTCCATATATGTATATGTGGAAGTGAGTTATGGCGAATATTTTGCCTAACGTTTCCTTCTCAATTTTCGAATAATTTCTCTCTGCTGGTAACAACGATCTAGATGCGTGAGCTATAAGTTTCCTTGTACCATCCTGCATCTTGTGTAATATACAAGCTCCAACTCCGTGAGAGCTTGCATCACTAGCAATGATAATTTCCAGTTTGGGGTCAAAATGCGTCAGTGCTAAATCAGACGTTAATTTCTTTATGATATCCTTAAAGGCTTTCTGACAATCTTCTGTCCAGTTCCATTTGTTCTCTTTTTTCAATAATTCATTGAGGTGAGCCCTCAATTTGTGCATGTTTTCAATGAATTCACCGTAATAGTTCGCTAGACCAAGAAAGCTTTGCAACTCTGTGACATTTTTCGGCTCAGGCATATTTTTTATTGCAGATGCCCTATCTGGAGATGGTTTTCTGCCACTTTCATTGATTATATGGTCTAGATACTTGATTTCTTTTAGAAAAAATCACATTTTTCCCCTTCACTTTAAAACCAAATCCTGAATTCTTTTAAAGACATCTTTAATATGTGTTGCGTGTCTTCTACATTATTGCTTTTGATCAAAATGTCGTCTAAGTAAGCAGTAGCAAAGTTCTGTCCCATGAGCATGATGTCCATAGTCTGTTGGAATATTGACGTTGCTACTGGCAATCTGTTAAATTTGTAAAGTCCTATGTGAGTATTGATACATAAAATGTTTGTACTTTCTTCTTCTACTGGAATCTGAAGATAAGCTTCACTTAGATCAATCTTAGAAAATACCTTACCCCCGTTAAGCTTGGTAAATATTTCCTCCGGGCTTGTCAATGGGTAGTGATAATCCTTGATAGCCTTGTTTAACCCAGTCGAGAAATCTGCGCAAACACGGATTTCTCCGGATTTTTTCTTTACGTAGACAACTGGTGCCGCCCATTCACTGAATTCGATTTGTGAAAGGATTCCAGCTTGTACCAATCTATCTAACTCCTTGCCAGTTTTTTCTATGGTTGCGAAAGGCACGTTTCACTTTTTCTTGAATACTGGCTGAACATTTTGCTTTAGTTCAATTTTAGCTGCAAACTTATTACATCGTCCCAAACCGCTCGAGAATACTTCGGGGGAATACTTAGAGAATACTTCGGGGGAATACTTCGAGAATACTTCGGGGGAATACTTCGAGAATACTTCGGGGAATACTTCGAGAATACTTCGGGGAATACTTCGAGAATACTTCGGGGAATACTTCGAGAATACTTCGGGGAATACATCGAGAATACTTCGGGGAATTGACTGAGTTCTTTTTATAATTTTGTAGGTTCTGACGGCTCGCACTCTATCTTCTTACAAAATGAGCTAATAGGTAAATCCAATACGTCAAATTTTTGCATCCAATCGGTGCCCACGAAATTTTCTTCCTCCATGTTTGTAGATTAATTATAGTTAGATCCGAACCTGACTCTAACTGTAATTTTACCTTTTTTATTTAAAATCTCGACTTTCACGTATTTTCTTGTGTTTAGTTTGTCTTCGTAGTCCATTCTAGTAGTTCTTACCCTACTAGTGTATGTTTTGTTTCTGCATTGAGATGCCTTATGTCCCATTTTTCCACAAGCTAAACAGTTCTTGTATTTGAATCGTCAGTCATTATTCCAGTGTAATCCATCACATCTGTAACATGCAGATGGGGGGGTGCTTATATTTGCTTTGATCTCTGTCATTAATCGCCTTATACCTTGTAATTTTTCCTTTATCATGAATTTTTTGTTTTTCTTTTGGGGAGGTGTGAAAATCGGAAACTTTTGTTCAACTTACGTATGTTTGCTACTCCCGATTCCTCGATATCCTTAGAGTCTTTTTTATGCTCAAGCATTTTTGGCAGTTTTCTGACAATTTTTGTAGTAACGCTACAAAAATTGTCAGAAAACTTGTTTTGAAGCTTCGAGAGCATTCATTTGCGCATTTCACTATCCTTGGCTGAGACTAAGTCAGACACTTAAAATTGTCCGGAGTCAATTCTGCCAACTTAAAGTCATCGCAATGTTTGTTCACGATTGCGGCGAACGTGGAGTAATCCTCATTTTCGCTTTTTACGAGGTTGAGACATTTCCACCTTTTGTGAAAAAGTGAAGTCTTTGGACTGAAGAGCTCCGTAAGGCATGTAACTACGTCAATCGTTTGTCTTTTTCGGTAGAATAAAGTCCACAAATTTTGTGTATGCCTCTGTTCCCAATTTCCTGAGTAATAAACGTATCTTCTTCGCTTCCGTCCAGTTTTGGCAATCAATGTTGAAAATGTCTTCATGACGTCTGTAGTCGTCCCCGAAATCTTTATCATCTTCTAGAGAGTATTTAAATGTTTCTATTGTGTTCCAAACTGCGTCTTGAGAAAAAGTCGCCTTTTTTCGATATTCATTTGTTGTGTGTTACCCGTTACTTTTAATATTAATTCCTGGAGTTGCATTTGTCTTGATTTTCCTTCTGAAATTCGAGCTGTCTTTCTTGGAGTTGTAGTTGCCGTTCATTTTGGTATTTTACAAGTTCTACAAAAATACTTTTAAAATCCTCCATGATAAGAGTCTTACGAAAACCTCGATTTTCAGTATTTTGAGGAAGTAACTTTTACTCACGGTGGTCACGCAAAATCCTCGTAAATCTGTGTCGCCCAGTTGTTGTGGACGCTGGCAACGGCAATTTGTGTTGAGTCTCCGAGAAGTGCAAATCCTCGTCGCCAAGTTGTTGTGGTGACGAAAGAAAAAAAAATTCTTTTCGTTTGGGTCCGTAGTCCTCGTCGCCAATTTGTTGTGGATTCCGGGGATGGAATCCTGCACAAATACATAAATAACGCCAGCAATTGAAATAGGAAAATAAGTGTATTGAACGTAAGAATACAAACTTCAAATGAAGATTAGTAGTCCAGGGATACGGGTTAGTAGAAAGTATATGTAAAAGTCTGTAAGTGAAGACGTAATTATCTACGTATCTCGACCTTATCTCAACGTATCTCTCTGTGAACACCCTGTGTACTTCACGTATGTCCACTCTGTCAGAATAAGTATACTTTAGACGAGTACATCTTGAGTAAAAGGGGGAGATCCCCACAACAATAACATTTTCTCCTTTTTAGCTCTTAGCAATGTTCGCCTTTTTATTTCCTCTCTATTCTGCTCTCCATTTACGTTGCGGGGGTGCCCACTGTTTCCCTCTGTCTATCCTTCCCTCAGTATGTTCTGTGAGTGTCAAATTCTCTAAGTAATCTTTACTCATTAGATGTCCATGAAAATTCATTCTGGATCTAATTATATGTGTCCCTCTTATATCCACTTGCCGGAAAACTTCCACCTTGCTCATATGTTTCGTTCGTGATATTCTTTCTTGCCTCAACTCTACACGTCAACTGTAAGGAAATTGTCCAGCCTTCCACATAGCAGTTCAGCTATTCTTTAGATATTTCTTTCTAACGATATTTACCTGTTTCTTGATATTTTTTTCTTATCTTCTGCAAGACATCGTTCGCCATTCCAATACGCCATGTGATTTCGGGTTGTGATTTTCTGTCATGTTTGAAATCTCTTCCCAGACTTTTAAACTTAAAATATCGTAATTATTTTCCTTAGGTCATGAACGCATTTCAGAGATGGCTATAATTCACCTAGAACGGTCGATAGCCGGTCAGAGTAGATATCTACAGCCCAAACGATAATGCTGAATTATGTGAATGATATGAATGAAAGAATTAACAGATGGAAGTAAATTGTAGGAAGATAGGGACGATAGATGACAGATCACCCTAGATTGAAGATGTTATTACTTTAGTATCAAAGGAGCATCTCCTGGGGAAACTGATCTACAAAATAGGTGTACATCTTTTTTTTAACATTTTAAACACAAAGGAATCATGGGTTATTCTAATCCATGTAGATAGAAACATGGTGTTTCCTCGCTATTAATTGTGAATGGTTGAAACTAAAACAAAGGCGCTCATCTGAAAAAAAAAGCCATTAAAATAGCGATAAAGTAGCAATAGCCTTACCGTATTGTATCTGTAAGATAGAATCTGCAGAGTGGAGAATAAGTAATTATTCCCAAGTCCGGACTCAAATTTGAATTCTATCAACGCTAGAAGCTGATGCCCGGGCAGATCCAAGACATATATGGCAGCAATATTCGATTTTTCGGTTTAATCGGATTATTATAAAGCAGGAGCCAGATATTACCTAAAACAAGAGAATGAGCCAATCATTTTGAAGGCTAAAGTAACTTTCTAATTGGTACAGCCGCGAAATCACAATGTCAGCATACCGTGATGAAACATGCTCGAAACGTCATGAAAACACAATATTATTCTTAAAATCTTTATGTTATTATTAAAAGGAAGGATCAAAGTAACTTTTGAATATTTAATGAAAATATTTTACTCCTTTTTAGAAAATTCAATATTTTGATTAAATACCTTGTTTTTCTTACGTCAGCGGTTGTACTAACTTTTAACATAGGGAATTTTAACTGCTTTTTTGCGGTGACAGACACGTTAATTTGGAAATTCTTTCAAGAATCAATTGTCGGATTTTAATAAGAGATATTTTCTTTTACATGTGATTGATTCACTCTCTTATATAATTTTATGAAAACTTGAGAAATTAAACGTGATAATCTTTAGTGATTATATTAGTTGAAATCAGAATTCTTTGAATAATTTAAATCATCGAATCTAATTTGTAAACTCGGACCCCGACTTACGGAAAATTCGCTCTGAATCGAAAAATGAAAAAGTCAATAAAACTAAGATGATTTTAATTGCTTTTATGAATAATATATATTAAAGACAATATGAAAAATTATTTTTACAAGATTTGTTTTCATGTTTTACAATTTGAAATTGAATACATTATAAAATTTTTAAATCTTTTAAAATCCATTTTCAATGTAGTCACTCTTAGGAAAAATTTGTTATTAAGTAAAACTATATTTACTAATCATATATCATAAAGCGTATTAAAATTTGATACCCACGAATATTTTTTTAGAAGGATTTCGATTTACTTTTGTGTTTAAACGGCTTACTTTTCTAAGTATGCTTGTAAAGGTGCACACACCCCAGATGGTCGTCAAATCTTCCAACACCGCCGCTAGTCGCTGAAGTGACCGATTCAATCCAGAGCCGCCCTATTCTACGTTGGGATTTTTAGATCATAAGGCAGCCAAGATCTAATCGTCGCAGGTATTTTCGTGTTGAACAGGTCAAAGCAGGGCAATGACATACTGGAAAAAAATAACACTCGAATAAGTTGAAAAACTGTAAATACTAGCTTTTATAACAGTCTCCGTACAATAATTGTTTTATATCAAAGTTCGCATGCAATTCCCTATCAGCCTTATCCCGCGTCTAAATGGTAAGTGATACTATCGTCGACCTGGTTTGCTGTTTTGGTACAGATCGGCACAAGGCTAAAATCGGAGCTCCTCTTCTGCAGGCAATCACGTGGCCTCTCTTTTGTCTCGTCTCCGGCCCGTCTCTCTGACACGTCTCTCTGTTGAATTCGCTTCAAAAACTGGCATGGGGGTATGGCGAGGTAGGGACATTTCGGTGAATCCCCTCCGGTTTACGTCATAACTTTGGGGAAATCCCTCTTTCCCAATTCCCTCATCTCAATATCTTTCACCTACCTTTTCAGTGAGCGTTGGGGCCTATCCACCCCCTCCTGTCTCGAATCAACTTCACGTCCGTTGTTTAGGGAAAATAAAATGTTCACTTTCCAGCTGTGCGTCAATCAAACATCGACCCTCAAGTCTGTGTCACTTTTCCATTGTTCAAACCCTTCAACATACAATACAAGTCGTTTATATGTGAATTTAGTCTTCAATTTTTCCTTTTTTTTTTTCATTAACTTTCTTGTTTCCATGTCTCTTAGCATATAACATTTTTTTATGTTTTAATAAATCTTTCTTCTTTTTTACCACGGCAACGACAAATAGTATCACATTCTAATTTAATACATGACATTATCAATAAAAAGGTCACGTGTTTTAAGAGTTGTCCCCCATCCGGGAAAATCTCATAGAAAATTTATAGGAATTTTCCTTTACCATACTTTACTGTTAACACGTTGAGTTGTTAATGAATCGATGAACACGTCAGAAAAACAAGACCCCGTGGTTAAGAAATGCTTGTATACAACGTTTTATGCTATGTGTAATTACTATTTGTCTTAAATCCGATTTATTTAACTTTTAATTTGCTAACATTTCACAAATTACGCTTCAGAAACATATATTTTATTTTTGCAAGATTTTTAAAACCGAGAATTAATATTTGTTTACAAATGTGTTAAAATGGCCGATTTCATCGATCTTACTGAAAAAAATGAAGAGATAGCAAATTTTAATCCTTTAGCTTTTAATTAAAGCTAAAATGTAAGCTTCAAGAAAGCTTTTTCATTTTTTTTAAATTTCTTTTTAAACCTTACGTATACAGAATTATTGCAGGTACCTATTTGTAACCATCATTCCTTAGGTAGACGCGCCACAAAATTTATGAGAAAACTAGCTAGAAGATATCCCACAATTTGAAATACTGCTGCTTCAGACAACAAATTGTGTTATAAATGTATTCTTTTTTTTTATTAACACTAACCTATATACAATGGAGTGTCCCGTTATTTGAATATAAAGAGTATAAGTTTTTAAGTCCATCAACTGGAAGGAACGTATACTTTGGATAGTAAGCTATAACTTATTTTATTTACAACCCAATTGCTATTAAAATATAGAATAATATTCTCCACAGCCGGCTCGTACCTTTTCTTCGGGAGGAATCAGAGTTAATACAGGGTACACAAGGTGTCCGGAAAAGCCAAAATGCTGTTGGGAACCTGAAGTAACTTTCTTCCTAACATTAAATTCCAACGTGTGATATATTCCGTTAGGCAGTGAGTGCGAATAAATGGTAAACGATTTCCTATCCTAGACATGATTCTATACAGATGAATATGTATCATAGGGTGCTAGAACCCCTGAGGAGAGGTTGAATCTACCCAAAATCATACCATACTTCCGGGAACGTACAAGGCTTGATCTCAGGCGCCTGAAGAGTCTCCTAATGGAGATATGCCGATGGAAATTGTGCTTGTCGTCCCGTTATAGTGTAGTTGTCCCATTTGCTTTTTTAAAATCATATCACCCTACGCAAGGACACTAATGAATTGAGTTACATTCTGTCCTGGTAAGCTTACGGGTAAATTACTTTATCTGACAAGCGCGCCGGGATATTATATACATTAATTTGTATTAAACATAAAGTTATAAAAAATAGTTTTCAGGCATGGAACTCGGGATCTTAAAAATACAAAGCTTTGATTCTATTACTTATAGACATCGAAATATTACAAATGTTATTTTGTTTGTTGCATATCCCAGATAGTTTCATGAGATGCTTTTACATTTCGTTAGAGATGCACTTCGAAACCTGTTAAAGATTAACACTCACAATGTCTACTTTTGTCTCAGAATGATATATGAGGTCGTTGGATGAATTATGATGGCGACAGACAGAATTGATTGGTTTGTTGTGTCTAAGATTGTCATGACGTTGACACTTATTCCAAGAATTCACACAGGCGCATACAGATAATTATAACAATACTCTATGAAACATTTATATTAATCTTTAATATATACTTCATTTTCTATAAACATTTTGTTTATATACGAACAATTCTCACATTAGATTTATCTCTTTTTATCAGGACAAAAGCCAAGTGATTATATATATATATATATATATATAATCACTTATATATATATATATATATATATATATATATATATATATATATATATATATATATATATATATATATATATATATATATATCTCAAGAGAGTGACAGAGACGGAGGAAGTAGTGATTTCGATCCTCACTGGGTAGATCACATTTTCGACCTTTACCACATCTATAGTGCGCTTAGAATATTATTTTGTTTCAAATCGGATCGGCGTGGTGTAATGTTTAACAACCCTTTCTGACTAGATCAATTGCGACTTTGTAGTGAGCTCTCACAGGGTTCTACCTAATTTTGGCCTAGTTGAAGGATATATATATATATATATATATATGTATATTTAGTTTACGAAAAAATAGGTAATCCGTATGGGAAGACCCAATGAGGATAGAATCCAGAAATCTCAATGTAAATCAGAGCTAATAATTTAAATAAAAACAGATTGCTTTAAGGGTCCATATAATAAATTATTTCACCACAGCCCTTTTAAAGGACAGTGGATCATCAGATTTATTTCCAAATGTTGAAATGAAAAAATGAAAATAAATTTACACATTTATGACGGGCAATAATAAGGAAACTCACGAAGTGGGGGCAGTGTAGGCGGGTAGAGAGACAGCATTGATTTAGATGTAACATTTCTATTGATTCAAATTTAAATTTTCGCTGAAATCTAGACATTGACACTTTAAATCTTTTAACGGAAGTTATATCTTGATTAGGAAGTGGGATGGACAAAGCAGTATATAAAGAAAAAAGAAAAAAAGAAAAAGAGAGAAAAAAGAGAGAAAAAAAGAGAAAGAAGTTGTAAAAAAGTGTCATTAACTTCTATTGGAATAGGCGTTGTTTTTTTTTCTTTACTTTGAGATTTCGTAAATTTTTCAGTTTAAACAGTCTAAGCCATTTAAATATATGTTACAGTTTCGTGAGTTTCCTTATTATTGCCCGTAATAAATGTGTAAATTTATTTTCATTTTTTCATTTCAACATTTGGAAATAAATCTGATGATCCACTGTCCTTTAAAAGGGCTGTGGTGAAATAATTTATTATATGGAACCTTAAAGCAATCTGTTTTTATTTAAATATATATATATATATATATATATATATATATATATATATATATATATATATATATATACAGTGGGAGTAATAAATATTCGTACAGATGCAAATTTTTAACTTATTGTATTTCCAACTAATGAATAAATCTTCTTTTCATATAAGTAACTGAACATAGATGCATAATCACTAAGCATGTATTGCAAACAAAAAATCATTTAATCCAATTTAACCATTTTTATGATTGGAAAAGTTATTCATCCCATACAAAGAAGAATAAATAATGTTCATTGCTTTGTAGAATAACCATTATTCACTTCTACAGCAACAAACCTCTTCTCGTAGATTTAAATTAATGATTTGCAAATTTTAGTTGGTATTTTGTTCCATTCTTCTTCGCATATGGTCTTCAGATCCTGGATGTTTCCTGAAGCACTCGATTGGATTTGAATTTTCAAATAATGCCACAAATACTTGATTGGGTTTAAATCTGGAAACTGACTCGGCCATTTCAGGATATTTACATTATTTTCAGCACGCCATTTCTTCGTAGATTTTCTAGTGTGCTTAGGATCATTATCTTGTTGAAAGATCCCGTCAGGAAGAAGTTCAAGATTTTCAACCGAAATCATTAAATTTCCTTCAAAAATATTTTGATATGCTGCGGCTTTCATTCTGATATGATTCCCGTACCTTCCGCAAAAAAAAAATCCTCAAACCAAGATGTTGACACCACCAAATTTCACTGTTGGAACTGTGTTCTTTTGTTTGAAGGAATAGCCATCATTCCTCCATACATGATTTTAGAAATACGTCCAAACAACTAACCTTTGGTTTCACCTGTCTATAATGCTCTTTCCAATACGATTTTCCTTATTGATATGGGACTTTATCTATAACGATAGAGTGAACTCTTCCTGACACTATGAATACTGCGCCTCTCAAGAGAGAGAGACGAGTCGAGCCAATAGTAGATCACTCCAAACCAGACTGACAGTCATACTAACACTTTCCACATCTTGTATTATTATTTCTGTGTAATATATCTTTGTTATTTCTACTCTTTCGTGTCGTTCTTCCTTGGTCCTAACCTTGGACCATAACACTTATCCTTATGTTCACAAACGAATTTCAACCTGGCATCTCTGTGCTTTTGCAATAGCAGTAGAGTTTTGCGAGGGTTGCTTGATTTTAGAGTGTTCCTATGACTTTCATTGTTTATTGTCCGTTTAGTGACACAGATTCCTGATGAAAGCAAATCATCCTGCAACTTTTGACGAGTAACCACTGAATTTCTTTTTTAATTTGACGCATTAATTTCCTCGAAGATCTTGAAGAATCTTCCATGCAGCAAATCTTTGGTTCTCTTAAGTTTCGATTTTTTTTATACATTACAATGAATGAACTAATGGGTGTAAATGGAAAATCCAGGTTCTCTGAGATTTACCTGTAAGTTTTACCTTTTTTCTGAGCTTAATAATTAGTTCTTTTTACGATTTTGTCAGTTCTTTACATCTTGCCATGTTGATAACTTTCTTGAACGAATATCAATTACAGAATGTTCTGTTTGTATTTTTACACTGACAATAACTACTGATAGCATTAATTGAACTTTCTAGAATGTTGCACTTGAATAATCTAAAGTATTAAAGCAATTTAAATGTTTGAAAATCTGAAATTTGCATTGTACGATTACTTTTCACCCATAAAAATGGATAAATGGGATTTTCAAACATTTAAATTGCTTTAATACTTTAGATTATTCAAGTGCAACATTCTTTCTTTTAAAACATTTTTTCTCTTGTCTATGCATATTTAGATATTATGCATCTGTGTACAGTTAATTATATGAAAATGTGTTTACTCGTTAGTTGTAAATACAATTTGTTCCCTCCCCCACTGTAAAACGCATCTGTAAAGTTTCCTTTTATTGATAAACCAAAGTTCAAAAATCATATTTTGAGATATAGCAATGATACATATTTTATTTTTGTATATTAGAACTTTGTTTTCTAAGTGGGCATCCGTAAATCTATATTCTAAAAAGAACACTTATACAAAACATCAAGAACAGACCGTTGAAATTTCTAGGGTATAATAAGAAGGGAAGAGTGCTTACTGAATTTGATCCTAGCATTAGAATATTTGATATTGAATGCAAGAAGGACAGAGGAAAACAGCACATAGAAGAAGAAGAAGGAGGAGAAGAAGAAGAAGAAGAAGAAGAAGATGATGATGAAGAAGAAGAAGAAGACGAAGAAGAAGACGAAGAAGAAGAAGACGAAGAAGAAGACGAAGAAGAAGAAGACAAAGAAGAAGAAGACGAAGAAGAAGAAGAAGACGAAGCCGAAGAAGAAGACGACGAAGAAGAAGAATAATAAGAAGAAGACGATGAAGAAGACGAAGAAAAAGACGAAGAAAAGAAGACGAAGAAGAAGACGACGACAAAGAAGAAGAAGAAGAAGAAGGAGACGAAGAAGACGAAGACGAAGACCAAGTAGTTGGCGGAACAAGGTTTAGCATAAATAACAAAAGGGCAACATTTATTAAGAACTACAAAGGAGAGGATAGTATATTTTGGAAAGTCATGATCGCCAACGTCCTGAATTAACGTGGCCCATAGAAGAATGAACTGGATAAATAGATAGCGAAATAATTTCTTTTTTTTTAAAGCATTTCACCCCAAGCAAGGCGGGAAGCCACTATCTCGCAAGGGGTTACAGAAGATTTGGAGCGACAGCAGATAGGAGTGATAGAGGAAAGGATGTGGAGAAGCATAGTGGATAGATCAAGGCAAATGGAGGCGTCGATTGACATTACATTTGAATAGTTGGAGATTATAGTTGTCAGGGAAACAGGAATAAGAAAGGGAGTTCCACGGGCGAGAGGTGCGAGACACAAAGTTATTGGAGTAGAAGAGACGCCACATTTAACAGTTTCAACAGTGAAAGGGTGGAAGCGGGATGCCAGCCTCGTAGAGCGCTTGAATTGATGAAGCCTGGGAACCAGCGAAAGGAGGTCATCGGAGCAATACCGTTAAAGTATTTGTAAAAAAGACAGAGCGAGGCGACGGCGCGGCTGTGAGAGAGCGACTGCAGGCGAGATGCCAGATCAGGGCCAATTACGTTGCATATCCGTCTCTGGATCTTATCAAGAACCCGGAGCCAAACAGAAGGGGCTCCGGACCACATTTGGCAGCAATACACCATGCAAGGACGAATGGTTGATTTGTAGATTTGAAGGATCGATTCTGGGGAGAAAAATTCCCTGATACAAGAACGACAAAAACATCAAAAACATTACAGGGGGAGGTAGTTGGCAAAGTGTCCGGGCTGACACTGAATGTACTGGCGGATAGGAATGGTGTTTTATTTGCATTTTGCACTTTAACATCACTAAGTATTAACTTAGTATAAGTCCCATTGTCCCACTCTTAAAAAGAAAAAAAAATATGGTCATCCGCCTTTGTGGATATGGCATAAACGCCAACCCACTCATGGCAGCAAGTGTTCATGGCCGTTCACTTTCATTCTCATGGTCACTAGTGATTGTTCGGCTTACCTTTATCGCCAAGCTTTAAGTTTCAATCAACGCAGAGCTGGAAGGGGGTGTCAACGGGCATCCAGCCCACCAATAGTGGGCTTGGGGTACTTGCTTTCAGTAAATATTAAAATCTACAAGGAGAAAGAAACGGCCAAACAATTCCACGTCGAATCATTTTATCTAGCAAGCTGATATTCGGCCAACTAGAAAAAAGACAAAATTTATTAAGTGGTACTAAAAAACAGAACATTGTAGAGAGCCATGTTCGCCTACGTCCTGAGGAGACACTGCACATAGAAGAACATTTGATCAAAAGATTTTATTGCCATTTTCATCTTTGCATTTCTATGGAAACATTCTACGCGTAGAATTCCTGTAAATCGATTTTCCTTTCATCCGAATAGCATTTGATCAAGACGTTATAGTGTAGTCCTGTAGTCTGACATCTTTTGAGAACAGAAATTTAATGAACTCACTTTATATTTCCTTGTTAGAATTCAAATATTCATAGTTCAAATCCTTTTTGTGATAATTACCTAGTTTCTCCAATGAAAATCTCCTCGGGAACTGGAGTAGAATTTGATGTACGATATGCAAAATTTATGTGCATTAGACATGTAGATAGATATATATGAAAAAAAGTATAAAATAACGCAATGTTTTCAAAACATATATGGGAACTAAGAACGCTTGTAAAGGAATAGATTAGACTTAAAAATATATAAAGAAAACCAGAGAAAGAAATTACATTCGATAAAGGGAGGAGAAACTGAGAACCTTAGAATTCACGAACGTGAAAGGTTTAATAAGCTAAAACAAAACAGCACGCAGGGGTACGATTTGTAATAAACGTGAAAGAGAACAAGAGCTTGGAAACATCCAAGGATATCAAAGCCCCATTTTTAAAATCACACAGCGTAAAACTGTCTGTCTGTGTCTCTTGTTTCTGTCTCTGTCTCTGTCTGTCTATCTGTGTGTGTGTCTCTCTCAGGTACCCCTTTAGTTGTCAATCAGAATCTTATATCTCGGATTAAAATAAATTCCTTAATTCTTATATATATATATATATATATATATATATATATATATATATATATATATATATATATATATGGAGAGAGAGAGAGAAAGAGAGAGAGAGGGAGATACACACACAGACACATACACAGACAAACACACACAGACAAACACACACACATATATATATATATATATAGTTACATATATATATATATATATATATATATATATATATATATATATATATATATATATATATATATATATAGCATAATGAGAAGCCACGTATACTTTCTTGATATGTATATAATATGGAGAAAACAACTGAAAAGTTGCAAATTAAAAAAATTGAATGTTTTATTTGTGAAAGTATTTATTTATATTTATATATATATATATATTTGATATTTCAGATCTGCCCCGATCTTTCGTCAGAAATAAATTAAATTTATGTGTGAGTATGTGTGTGTGAGTATGTGTGTGTGTGTGTGTGTGTGTGTGTGTGTATTAATTATAAATATAAACTCAAAGAATTCTATTCTTTCATTCTGTGTCAGATAACTTAACAAAACGTTACGTTGCTCGCATATCAAGACGTTTGACACAGAAACTAGTCAGTGTATCGGTAATTTGACAAATAAGCCTTCCCTGAAATTAGCGAAGGCATTTATTTTATTTGTGTCAACGTGTACATTTCCACCTTCCTTTCTCGCATTTTCTTCTCTTTCTATTTATGTCTCAGTCCATATTTCTCTCTCTCTCCCTATCTCTCCATTCAATCAGAATCCCCAGAACTCTCAATGCATTTTTTCGTCGCCTCTCTCATTTTCGCTTTTGGTCCTCTATTAATTTCACTGTCGTTAAAGGGCAATAAGAGCAAACCATTGTAGAAGCGAACTAGTCTATGGAAAAAGCAAAATAGTGCTTACTGTACATTTCAAACGCATCTTTCAAGATATTTCGTACGTTATGCCACAAAGTGCCAAAATGAACCAATTCCGCTCTACTAGTCGTCGTCGTATTCCTCGCGACTTCCAAAATTCTCGAGTCAAAACCAATAGTAAAGCGTGGTTAAATAATAAAGCCTGAATTCTTTTACAAATTAAAATAAAATAAAATAGTCTATTTATAATGATTCAAAGAGAAAAGAATGGATGATTTCTCAAGCGATGTTTATTCCAATAATATGACATGCTTGTCTGTCATAGAATTTTCTAGAATATGTTTTGTCTTCAGAATGGAAGCAAAGAATAGGTCTATAGAAACAGAAAATTAAAAATAAAAGAATTAATATTTCTAGGACTAATGCTTTTAAAATTATCCGCGGAGAATATAACACTCATAAGTCAGATTGACCGTAACAGAAGCAGAAGACGTTATTATCTTGAGTAAAGAGATATTAGAAAAAGGGCGACAACAAATTGTTAAAAATGCAGAAGTAACATCGACCAACAGGAAATTATGGAGAGCTATTATCGCCCACATCCTACAAGAATAGTGTATCAGAAAAAATGAAGACACGAGCCGTAATATTTTAGTGTGATGGTGAGGAGTTGTAACAGAGAATTGTTACACAATGTCTGCCCAAGAGAGATCGTGGATCTCCATAGCTTCCTATCTTTTGTTGTACGATATAATTTTTGAGGCATCGAAACAGCAAAAATATTCCTTTCCAAAGTTAAGAAAACTGTTAAGGAATAAGAAAAATTTGTTGGAATTAACTGTAACGAAATATCACTACTCTTATCTGTCCCTTTTTACGGCATCGAATGTTGGACGGTTTCCTCAAGGATGAAGAAGAGACTCGAGGCAACGGAGGCGTGGTTCTACAGAAGGATGCTAAGGATATCATGGACGGAACATGTGAACAATGATGAGGCCTTGGAGAGGATGCAAACAAGGACGAAGCTTACACTTAACATCAGGAAGAAGTAGATGAATTTCCTGGGACACTTATTAGAAAGGATGGCTTGGAGAATCTGATACTCAAAGGGCGGATAGAGGGAAAGAGAGACAAGGGAAATCAACACGTGACACATATAGCGGGCTTAAGCAAGTTGATGACAGAAAAGGGTCTGGGAGAAGTAGCAAAAGGTCAAAACATATTGAGAACTACAAGGGATGGGAAAAGGGGAGAGCCATGATCGCCTACGTCCTGAATATTCACGGCACATAAAAGAAGATATCGCATTAAATATTCAGCTTATTTCCACGCACATGGTTGTTTCTTTTCGTGGCATATCAACACAATCATTGGTTTATTTAATGCTAAAATCGAGATATTTTGAACACAATTTTAGGGCTATAACTACATACATTTTGAACGTATTTGAATGTCTTTAATGTTTTGTCAGTCATTTTTCTATAAAATATATTGTTGGTAATTCTACTATAAAATGTATTACTGGTCAGTTTCCTCTGAAAATGCATTATTGGTATTTTTACTATAAATATGCATTTTTTATATAAAAATATATTGCTGGTATTTTTACTGTTAACATGAATGTTTATATTTTGATATTGTTTATTTTTTTGTTTTGTTTGAGGGTTCACTATTTGCTCATATCTGGGACCCTAACAGGGGCTAGCACCCCGGATCAGGGTAGACCTTGGAACAACAGCAATTAAGAGGCTACTCAAAACCTCCAATCTCCCGGCCAGAAGCCTTGCTGTCGGTTGTAGGTTATCGTTATACGGAGGACCCGTCACACATGGAGAAGAAGCTTGTAGCAACAGAGGTGTTAGTCTACAGAAGATCCCATTGAAGGTACGTGTAAGCAACGAGGAAGCGTTAAAGAAAATCGAACTAAAAAGACAATTATACTTAAAATTAGAAAGTAGACAGTAGAAATGGAATAAGGGTGAGAAGTATTTAAAGCAGACAGGAAGAATCGTTATAAAGTATTAGAGAGGAAAACGCGATTAAACCTCTGTGGAAATGGATAGCATAAAATGTAGTTGGGAAGATAAAGTGAAACATTGGTAAGTGACCCAATATATCGGACATTATCGAGAACCGTGATCGTCAACGTCTTGAAGGAAAACGCCACTAAGACGTTGTAGTTAGTATTAGATAAAATTCTAAGAAAGATAAAATAAACAACTTAATAAGCCAACATGAAAGACATGATAAAAAAAATACACACGCTGCTGGCCGACGAATCTATTTGCCGTTGCATTTTATTTAAATTCTATAAAGCTTATAAGAGTGTGACAAAATAACATGTGAAACAATCATTAGATTACTTGAAGCGTCAATTCGGAATTGGACTTTCTAGTCCGCCTAAAAGCGTCTCTTTTTAAAAAACGTATACATACGTTTTGGTCCGACTTTCTAGTCAGAGTTTAAATGTACTGATTTCTTTTCTTTTTTATCGTTTATCTGCCATTCATAAAAGATCGATTGTTGTGGCCATGTTTACGCAATACCCAAACCATGAAAAATTTGCCTGCATTATTTCTTTCGTGATGAAATCCACGAATGCGCGCGGTTTGCCATACATTCGGCGTGGTCGTCCACAATGGCCTATCCGACAATGGCTATTAACTTGGCTGCATAGAATTCTTGGCCTATGCACAAGAGACCTTACTTGAATACTCGCATTTATTTTTCAATGACTGAATTTGACATGGGACTTTAACCTATGTGGTTGAATCAATATGTCGTGGGCTTTTTTCCTTCTTTTTCTTTAATGTCAGCTGGCGCGATCATGTTTTCTCAGTGTGGATGGTGATAAAATGGAGAGCTTCGTATATAGGCTTGAGATTTCCCATCTCCAAGTACCATCAGTGCATTGTTTCACATTATAAGATTCACTTATTATTTAAAATATGTATTTGCGTTATTACGTTTGATAATAATAATAATAATAATAATAATAATAATAATAATAATAATAATAATTATTATTATTATTATTATTATTATTATATAGTTATATAATAATAATAAAAATAATAATAATAATAATAATAATAATAATAATAATAATAATAATAATAATAATTATTATTATTATTATTATTATTATTATTATTATTATTATTATTATTATCATTATTATGCTTGGTTACGGCCATATCACGTTGAAATACCGGTTCTCGTACGACCACCGAATCTAAGCAACTTTGAGCCTGGTTGGAAATCAGATGGGTAACCAATTTGGAATACTAGGTGGTGTCGGATGTATGGGTGGTGTAATGAATAACGGCTCGAAGGGCCGAGTTTCAATTTCAGTCGGATTCGTTATATTCCCTTATGCGTAAATATACCTGGAAAGCTATGAAACCACTTTCTCCCTCCAGCTATGGGTTAATTACTAGGAGATCCATCAGTAAATCCTTATTATCTCCAAAAGATTCCCACAATCTACAAATATTTTATGGCTTTAAATAACCTACAAACATTTCATAACCTCTAAAAAAATAATGTCAATCAATCAGATCAAATCTTCTCGTATGTTTCTTTCATTTTTTTCCTAGTCCTGTGTATGGCAATGAACTACATCCGGAGGCAAGCCCTCTGATCGGGAGATTGGAGGTTTTGAGGAGCGTGAAACCAACTCTCAAGTTCTGTTGTTCCCAGCTATAAACTGACCCGTGGTATTAGCACCTGTTACGGTTCTAGCTATGGGAAAATAGTGCATCTCTCAAACAAAAAAGAAAACAGTATGTAAGTATAAAAATTACCTTTATATAAAAAATACTAACAATACCTATTTATAATAAAATTATCAACAAAACCTGTTTATAATAACATTACCAGCAGTACAATTTTATGCCATATAAATATAAGTCATAAAATTGCGTTCAAAATATTTAGATTTCGGCATTAAATAAGCCACAGCGGTTGATATGCCGCTAAACAAAATCACCTAACCTATTTTTTCCTACATTCCTTATTCTGTTATTTATACGTATCTCTTTGCTTCTTTATATTCTTGTATTTGTCTTTTTTCTTCAAAAATCCCTAAATCTCTTTGACATAAATAAACTGCCAAAATCAGTAAATGCACATTAACGTGTCATGTAAAAACAAAAAATAAAAACAAACAAACAAAAAACTGCAACTTCACATTCTTAAAGATGATTATCCTTTCAGGTGTGACGTATTTGGAATGAAATTAACAATACATTCTATATAAATAATACCCATTATTCTGCTGTGCACAATCAAGCTGTGCTTGTAAGTTAAACAACATATATAAGAGTCATAAAACCCACCTATTATCAGGAAATCTGAAAAGTTTATAAAGAACAACAATGATGGAGAAATATATAAATGCATAACCAGTAGATTAAAGGTACCTAACAAATGCTGCGTTATCTATACAATTCATGCCACCAATGCAAAAATGTGCCGTATCTATATAGTTCATGCAACCAATGCAAAAAGTACTGTGGTATCTATATATTTCATGCCAACAATGCAAAAACGTACCGTGGTATCGATATAGTTCATGCCACCAATAAAAAAACGTACCGTGGTATCTATATAGTTCATGCCACCAATAAAAAAATACACCGTGGTATCTATCGAGTTGATGCCACCAATGCAAAAACGTACCGTGTTATCTATAGAGTTCATGTCACCAATGCAAAAACGCACTGTGGTATCTATGCAGTTCATGTCACCAATGCAAATGTACTGTGGTATCTATGCAGTTCATGTCACCAATGCAAATGTACTGTGGTATCTATGCAGTTCATGTCACCAATGCAAATGTACTGTGGTATCTATGCAGTTCATGTCACCAATGCAAATGTACTGTGGTATCTATGCAGTTCATGTCACCAATGCAAATGTACTGTGGTATCTATGCAGTTCATGTCACCAATGCAAACCACAGTAGTACACCGCTTCTCTATAACATTTGCAAAAAAACAAAACAAGCCTTAATTTATCAGAGAATCCAAAGGTTACTTTTCTTGAAGGCATAAGTCCATCTTTTTGGTATTACGATTACTAAATTGACAAATTTCCCACGTACATGACAGAAGGAAATTCTTCATAGTCCTGTGGCCATCTTAAAAGAAAAATCACATCAAACCGTATATAAATTATGCTAATAAATATATATAAAAAAAATGAACCACGGAAAACTATTGAGCTTTTAGCAAAAGTAAAGGCAAAGTATTAAAAGGTGTGATCAATTCGGATTTGGTTAAGCCTATCCCTTCGCAGTGTTGTCTGTGCTACAAGAATTATGGCTTTTGATTCTTTTGCTCAACTATCAGTGTGATAACGATTATTACCGAAACAGTTTACCAACTTTAGATAAGTATTGTGATTCTCGAGCTTCAGATTTCTCGAATGTGTTTGATGGGCTTTGGCAAATGCTGGTTTTCTTCACAAGTTAAACGGTTATGTTCTTTGTTTTTTCTCGAAATTTTAATTTGATTCAATCTTTCTCATCAAATCGCGAAATGGGTGTTGATTGAATGGCCACTCTTCTAGGTCATTTTATATAAATTTTGATGTCCTGAAGGTGTCTATGAGACGACCTTCTTTGTTCTGGATTGTTTATCAAAGGCCTTCCCGATGTCATCAGTTCTCAACGCAGTATGTATGGCAATGACAAAACTGTTTTTTGTCGTCTCATTCGTAAATCTGACAGTTTGGATAAAGTCAAAGGGGCATCTTATGCTGAAATGAC
Source organism: Acanthosepion esculentum (assembly GCA_964036315.1). NCBI lineage: Eukaryota > Metazoa > Mollusca > Cephalopoda > Sepiida > Sepiidae > Acanthosepion > Acanthosepion esculentum. The sequence continues at coordinate 24,747,774 of OZ038478.1, forward strand.
TTCTTTTGTTAACTGGGGTAACTAATGGCATGTTAATTTTCATGCTTCTCTTTCAATCATTTCAGAAATCAAAGACTGATGCAGGTCACCTAGAGAGTAACTCATTAACCTTTCTTGATTTTATGTTTTCAACTCATATAATATCGAGACAATTGCTAAGCCTACTACTAAGAAAGTTTATTCACTGAGTCGAGCTAGACAACCTTTCTTGTCAGAATCCTTCTTGCACATTTGTAAGACTGTCATTGATCCGTGTTTGGAATATTCCTGTTACATCTGTTTTAGTGGCTATGATCTGTATCTGATGATTCTTGTCAAAATCCAAAAAGGAGTCTGCAACGATACTGGTACTGACCTGACATCTCGACATCAATTACTTTCCCACAGACTTAATATAGCTTCCGTATTCTTATTTTAGAAATGTTTTCCCGGTCATAGTCTTGATGAACTTTTTCATTGCTACTTCGACTTCTAGTACTAGATTGGCAGCTAGGTCTCATCATTAGTTTTGTTAAAATTACTAATTGTTAGCGTGAGTTCTATCCTGATAGTTACTTCTTTTCTATTTCACACCTGTGCAACTTTCTTCGGGCTTCTTATTTTTTTCTTAACTAGGATCTTCCTGAATGAAAATGCAATGTTATTATTTATCATCTGTCTCGTTTTATCCTGTTCTTTTATTATCCTTTCGCCTCAATAAAGTTTTCTAAATTTCTTTCACCCTCAGTAACCCCTGCTTCTTACTGGCTTTACATATTGCTTGGAGTGAAATGATTACCAATAATATAGAAAAGTGCATGCATTACAAACTGTAAATAAAGGAGGCAATAATTTCATTCGACGTTAACGTTTGTTATCTGATCCAGAGTATGTTTACGCGTGCATGGTACTATGTATATGCAGTTCAAAATACACAGTGATTCTACAGGAAAACGTTATCAAGCCGGAAAATCCGGGAGCAAGTTTATGTTTCCGTAAACAACCCTCGAAAGTATATGTCTCGAGCAATTCAAGAATGGTTTTCGCAGAAGTAAAGTGAACGTTTCAGTCTGGCAAAATCGGATCTCTCATCTGAATTGCTTAATAAACTTCTGAAAATTTCTGTCCACCGAGAATCACCAAATCAGCTGGAACAGCACGGAAAATAATACTGAGGTAAAATCTCCAGGGATCATCACACAAAAAAATGGCTTCGACAATCCTGAACGAATGGAAGCTCTTATGGTTGTCAAAGGTAATACTCAGAGTACTGAATAAATTTGTCTGAATATGTTTCCAACAAAGTAAAATCAATATATTGGTATTTTCATAAGATTGAACTGTCGGCGAAATTTGTAATTCTTTTAGTGGCTTTCCAGCTAAATTTAGTGTATCGATTTAAAAGCACTTTATCATATCATTTAAAAAAAGTAATTTTAAGTATGGAAGTGTATTTTCCTTGTCGAACTAACACTTTTGCAACCAACTGTAATGTATGTAGAATTTGTACCTGTTATGGTCCAGGTCCTTGTACCACGGTGATGGTTCAAGGTAGAACCAATGAAGAATAACTCGAACACAGGTATGGAATAACATAGATATATTACAAACAGAATATGTACAAAAGAAGTAGAAGTGTTAGTAATAACAATCAGGTTAGGTTAGAGAGAACTATGTTGTCTCGACCAGTATCACTATTCCAATGTCTTACAGTAATCGTCTGAACGCGACTCTGTCTCTGACTGAGTGACTCACCGTCTGCTTCCTCTTGAGGCGCAGTATTTATGGAGTACGGACTAGTCCATTACTATTATGGGTAGGTTCCCATAACAGTACCACAATAAATGCTAATAACATAGCTATTAAGGCGTTGCTAGCATTTCCATAATATGTATATAATTTAATCATATCAAAGTTATTCATTTAATATTATCTAGGATCTGAGAAAAAAAATTACGTGTCCCGAAATTATAACGTCTACAGAGGGTTTCCCTCCATGACGGATTTGAAATAATCCACATTTTCTTTGAGACAAGTTATGTCCAATTATGGTAACGTGTTCAGAAAGTGTAAATAAATAAAAATGAATTATAGTGGCAAAATATAATTATAATAAAATAATTATAACAGTTATAATTATCATTAAATCACTTACTCTAAACAAATGATAATCAGCCAGACTTTTCTTCTCTGCACACACAAACACATGACATTCTTACTATTGGACAAGGAGTTCACACGGACACGTCGTTACCATGTGCGTCAACGAAAATTTCATCTCCTTTTCCTTTTCAGGCCATAATAGTAAAATTTATCAACAGAAAATATTCGCGTTATGGAAACCGCAGACACGTCTTTTATTTTTTTTTTAATTAAGTTATCTAGAAACACATTACACACATCTAAAAAAACATACGAGAAAAACTGTATAGACTTTTGCTTATTCTTTATATGATCCTTCTGTAAGATTCCAATCCATGTTTGATCTACATTTGGCCGCAAACTCACAGATAATAAATAATACTCGTTTTGTTGTTTTCACGTCTTGCTGTTTCTCATTTTTACGACTATTTTGTTTAAATATATTTGTATGGGCTTTTTAATTATTTACTCAAAGTTTTAAGTTCCCTACAATGGCAAGTCTCTTCTGAAAAATGTGCCAAATATGTACGGAATGGTGAAAGAGTATAAAAAGGAGGTACATTTTTGTTGCCCTGATTAGCAGACACCCCATATCAATCCCATTAAGCAATTATGGAATTTTTTCCCAAGGAATTATTGCATTATGTTCAACAGCTAGCATTTGTTTCCATCCAAGTAAGACAATAAAGCCCCTAGAAAGCAAGAGGTTACTGAGTGATAGATATTATGAGAGAAGAATATATTATTATGGAGAAAGGACGATAAAGAACAAGAATTAAAAAGACAGAAGATAACGATTGTCATTATATTGACATTTTGGCAAAAAGTTGATGAGGAAGCAAGAAGACAGGAGATCGTCCAACAAGCGAGAAGTGCGATAGAAGAAACTGTCAGCATAGAACTCACGGTTACATCAACTCCAAAATCATGATTCCTTGCCGCCAATCTAATACTGCGTTTAAATTAATGAAGTTCAGGTACGATAGATTAAAGTTCATTAGATCAATTGCCATAAAACTGTTTATAAAAAAGACACAAGAAAATTACGTTACGGTCGTGGAAATGTAACTGAAGCCAGGATGCCAGGTCAGGACACGTAACATTTCAGATTCTTCATGCATTTCATAAAGAATCTCTAAATATATAGCAGAAATACCAACGCAGTACTGTCTATATCATGACACCAGTTTCCATGGAATAGCGTTAAAGTTCGCAGAGAGTTCATGCCAGGTCGGTTAAGTGCTGTTTGGCGGAAAAGCCTTGATATAATGCTGATCATAGCCTTTTAACATCGGAGATATTATAAAGAAATATAATATATATATATGTAGAAGATGAAGGTCACATCGGCAAGATCAAAATGAGACAATATGGGCGTCAAGTTGAGCAAGGAATCACCAATCAGTGGGTAGTGCCTTACAATACATATTTGCTGTGACAATTCAACTGTCATATCAATGTTGAAATCTGCTCACCAATTCATTCAATCAAGTATCGCATCAAATATATATCAAAGGGGTAAGATTAAGCTGTTTTACACAAAGAGAATTTTTTTCCATTTGACATAAATTTAAATAATGTAATACAATCTAAAATACAGAAGGAGAAAACCTAAAAGATGGAGGTCACATCGGCAAGATCATTGAGTAATAATGAGATGCATCATATTTCTCCATAAATTACAAATTTGATTTAAAATCGATGATCATTTTCTTACAAATTCGGCTAATATATATTACAAAAACATAGCATATATATGTGTGTGCGTGTGTTTATATATGTATATATATATTAAGAGATTTTTATGTTTAATATTCTTTTTATAGATACTAATATTTAAGTAAACGCTCTGCTTATAATAAACAGTATTAAATGAAATTTGCCTGAATGTCCGAGAAATTTGCATAGAAAATATTCGTCCTCCGACAGGATTCGAACTTGTATCCTATACGGAACCGTCATATAACCTGACGTACCTTTTTACCGATTTCATGGATATATATATATATGAACTCAGCCAAAAGAAAAACAAATTTCAATTCTTAGATGTCCTCGATGAATACAGCAATAACACTTTCATTACATCATTATACAAAAAAGAAAACACCAGCAAAACCTCCTGCCACCTTAACTATAAAAGCGAATGTCCACTTCGGTACAAAGTAGCCGTAATAAAAAACTTTCTAAAAAGTACACACCATAATTCATCCTCTCGAATGCTCTTCCTCAAAGAACTTACTAACGTTAAACAAACACTAATCAACAACGGCTTCCTTAACCACCTTATAGACCAGCAAATTAGACTATTTCAACCTAAAGTAATAACGATAGTGAACACACAGTCAACAATCACATACTCATTTATTACAAAAACCAAATGCATAGGAATTACAAACAAGATGAATCCTCACTAAGACACATTATAAAGAAATACACTACCCCAATTGACTCGAATAAAAAAATCAAATTAATTATATACTATAACAAATTTAAGAGAGCTAACCTTATCCTAAAAAATAACAACACATCACCTAAGTCAAAATTACAAAGAACCAACATTATCTATGAGTTCAAATGCACCTTAAGGAACTGTGTTCCTGATCAAATCGGACTAATTAATAATTACATCGGTTACACAAATACATGCTTATCCAGACGTCTTACGTTACACCTACCTGACCACAGCTCCATTAGAACGCATTTAAACACACACACACACACACAAATTTATCAGACTCCATTAGAAACATACTAGTAGAAAAGACAAATATATTAACTGCATCCACCTGTAAAAAAAGGTTAAAAATAATGGAAGCTTTAATAATAAAAAAGAAAAAGCCAACTCTTAACAATATTAACTACGAACAAGGCCACAATGTGCTAACCGTATTCGGAAATTTAAAACATCCCTACCACACACTAAGACATACACATAACGCACACGCTCAATTAGGCTGAAAAATCGAATCATCCTTGATAATGGCTAAAGGTATAGCGCTCGGAAACAAAACATTTGGACAGTTCTTACACACACCCTTTGTCCTGTAAAGAAAGCTCTTGTTCGAACACAAGAAAAATTAAATAAAAAGCTCAATTGTAGTACCTTGTCTGTCGTTTTTAATGAAAGATGCATATATATATATATATATATATATATATATATATATATATATATATATATATATATATATATATATATATAAAATTTCCGAGAAAAAATCTTATTGTAACTGCGATATAATGTGCATTTCTCTTGTGATAAATTTCTTAAAAACACGCTGTTTGATGCATTTTATTTTATTTTTTTTACTTTGTAGTTATAATTTTGGATTTGCGTTGTAGTTTTTGAATTTTTCAACTTAGCAGGCGTTTCAGTATAAAGGAGCTGACCGAAAATTTTTTCTTTTATTGTTTTCGTGGTGTAGTACATTTTTGTTGTCAACAAATATTTTCGTGTCAACTAGTGTTTTTATAAAAAAAAAGAAAAGAAAAGTATATCAGTTTAAAAGTCATTTGAGTGATTGTATCTTTGACACAATAGTAAGTATATATGTTGCTTTGACGATCACAATATTATCAAACGTCCTGCATTTCATTTGTCGGATAGAAGTTCTATTATATATATATATATATATATATATATATATATATATATATATATATATATATATATATATATATATATATATATATATCCGAATTTTTCAAGGCAAAAATGAAATAGAAATATCTCTGTTGTTATAGTTACATTAAAAATGCAAATTTAAAAAGACAGACGCTTCTGTCCAAGCTTTCTTTTTCTCTGGTTAATGTAAATTACCTTTATAGTAATCGATTTCATTTTTGCCTTGAAATAGTCGGAAGACAAAACGCGTCGGCAAATTTGTCATTTCATATATATATATATATATATATATATATATATATATATATATTAGCTCCCGATAAAGTAATTAATGTTGAGAGGAGCGCGAATTTGTAAACAGTTAATATTACTGCTGATAATGCAAGACTCTCCAAATTGAAGTTCTCTTGGTCTCTGGCGTGCTTATGAAAAAATAAATATGTCAAAATTCTCCTTTCTCTCTGCCGGCTGTCGATAGTCTAGGGGTTAAAATTTCCCGGCTTGAAATGATTGGATAACTAGCCACACTTATGAGCTGTGAAACAGCTAAACATTCTGTCTGTGTATGACTATATATATATATATATATATATATATATATATATATATAATTTTTTATAATTGATAAATTTACTTACTAGTAATTATTTTTCCCCACTACCCATATATATACACATCCGTCCCTTTCTTAGACGTTGTGATAAAATTAAACAAACACACACTTTCCACCAGTTTATACAACAAACACACAAACCAGCATAAATTCCTTCACTTCAACAGCTGTCATCCTCTTAAATTAAAAAAATCTATCGTATACAGCTCATTTCTAAAAATCAAACGCATATGCTCAGACCATCTAGATTTTCTACACAACATTAATAACTTAACAGAACAATTCCTAAAATGTAAATACCCAATAAATATAATAAAAGAAGCACTAAATAAAACTATCCATATAAACCGTAACACACTTCTCACATACAAAAAAAGTAAAAACAACAATCGGATTCCCATGGTTTTTAACCACAATCAATATTCCCACACACTTACTCATAAATTAAAAAAATGACTACAAGATCCTCCAATTAAACAAAAATATCAAACACATTTTCGCCAAACCCCTCATCAACGCAAAAAAAACAAGCACCTAACTTATCAGCTATCCTCACCTCCACCAAATATCTAAATAATACAAACCAAACAGGAAATTATAAATGTAACAAAACTCGTTGTCTGATTTGCAAACACATAATAACAGACAGTGAATTTCTCGCACCCAACTCCAAAATCACAATACATCCACCCCGCCTCACTTGTGATAGCAATAATATAATTTACTACCTATTCTGCACAATATGTCCTAATAGTGGATATATTGGCGAATCTGGAACTAACTTTAGGCTTCGTTTCAACAACCATAAACAAGACATGCGACAAAATAATCCATATTCCCCAGTAGCGGAACACTTTAATCGACCACGACACTCGACAGATAATTGCAAATGTATATTGATAGACTCAGATTTTAGCACAACATACATACGAAGAAAAAAAGAGAAATACTGGATTTTAAAATTAAACACATATAAACTAGGGTTAAACAAAGACTTGGGTATTCTAAATCCGTATAAATATTTCAATAGTTAAAAGATTTATCTAGATATGGTAAAAAAACCTTTTTAAACTACAACCAAAACATTATCCTCAGTTGCCCGTTAAAGATTCAAACACAATCGCATTCTATATCACGCGACGCCCGAGTCTCAAAACAAACACACAAACACAGTAATTTAAGTACAACATACATACGAAGAAGAAAAGAATAATACTGGATTCTAAAATTAGACACATATAAACTAGGGTTAAACAAACACGTGGATATTTTAAATCTACAAAATATTTCAACAGTTAAAAATATTTCATCAGTTAAAAATATTTCTTTAGATAAGGTCAAAAAAACTTTTTAAACAACACTGGAGACACTATCATCAGTCTTCCGCCAAAAATTCAAACGCAGTCGCATTCCACATCACGTGACATGCACGCTTCACGACAAACGCTGTAAATAAACAAACACACAAACACAGTATCTCATTTGATTTCCGAGGAAGGACAGAGGTGGTCTGAAATACTAAATATATACAAAAACACAGAAATAAATACTTTCATAAAAAAAACACCCAATTTTGTTTCATTTATTTTATCCGGATATATATATATATATATATATATATATATATATATATATATATATATATGTGTGTGTGTGTGTGTGTGTGTGTGTGTGTGTGTGCGTGTGCGTTTACGTGTGTTTATGTAAAAAATCAAATGAAAATAAAAGATGTATATGTAAAAAAGTATATGAATAAAAATGATCGGAAATATGTAGTTATAAAAGGATTAATATAAATAAAATTTGTCACTTAGCTCACTGATGCTATATTCAGCACGTCGACTCTAGAGTTTCATGGATGTCTTTCATTTCAATTTTTCAGTCCACTCCTCAGGGGGTTTCCCCAATTCCCTGAGGTTTCTCATATTTTTCGTTATCTTTATACTAAGTTTGATAAAATAGACGCATTTCATCATTTGATGAAGTGATGATAAACAAAAGTGAAATGTTTTGTAGTTAAATGAAAGTTCATACATTAAAAAAAGAAAAAAGATGGTCCTGCGTAAGCCTCTTTTTGGATATTAGTAATTATTTTTCTTTTGTGTGTGTGTTTGTGTGTGTGTGTGTGTGTGTGTGTGTGTGTGTGTGTGTGTGTGTGCTTTTGTTTTCTATGTCGGCAATGTGCTAAATTTCTCAGAATAAATCTGTAGAGCGTCTTTTTTTTTTAATTTAAATTTTATGATCCCTTATATTGTAATGCTTGTTTAGGAAAAAATTCCATAATTACAACGGATGAACTATTTTTTAAAAATAACTATAACAGTGCATTCGTGCGTGTTTTTTTTGTTTTTTTTTGTTTTTTTCTAAATCACCATCAGAACAGAATGCATATTTGATAGCAGTTACAATAAGTTTGTCATCGTAATTTACCTCGGAAGATGATCTTAGAAAAGATCGAAAGTACATGGGTTAAAAAACTACGACGCCTTCCTTGGTGAAGTTTATCTTTACGTCAAAATCTGAGTAGAAAACTGGAAGGGATTACTATGAAAATATACACAATATATTTATTTTATTCAATAAAACATGTTTGAATGAAGATGATTAGATAAACATACACGCATACACACACAGATACGCACACACAGACATATATATATATATATATATATATATATATTTATGTATATATATATATATATATATATATATATATATATATATATATATATATATATATTTCATAAAGAAAAAACACCATTTTACTTTGCATAAAATAAGCTTTTAAAGAATTCCGAAAAGATTAATGAGTTAACACGAAAACCGATATATTTCGTCACTTTACAAAAAATCCAAGCAAATAACGGCCGACTGTAAGGAAGGATCGTTGTATCTAAACTACTTGCTATTATCATGTGTCATGCGACTTGTCTCAATCAATATTTGGTACCTTTTTTTTCTTCCATTTTTATTGCAGATTCAGTTGACTTTAACTAATAAAAATGAATAATGACGACGTAAGAGAAATTTAAATACCGAATGTTTTCGACTTTTTTTTTAGCTGATACTAATAAACTAAGATGGCTGCTGTCACTTTTAAAGAGCGGAAATGCCAAAGACGGAAAGCGGGAAATCACGCGGCATCAATCGATTTTCGTCCATGTTTACTCGGAAATCTGAAGTGAGGGCGTGAAAAATAAATGAAGACATTACAGTAAGAAAAGACGTAGAAAATGGACAGAAAGGGAAGGAAACGAATTAATTCTTTAAGGAAGAAAGATATTCGTGGACGAAAGAAGGACTGAAGGCATCAAGATTAATAAAAAAAGTGGCGAGAATGAATTAAAAGAAAAAAGAAAATGACTTTTTATAAATTTGGGATATCTTCAAAGACGAACGAGAGTAAAAAATTACATTAAAGCAAGAAATGCAAGAAATATTTAAACAAGAAATTCAGGTAAGGAGAAAAGGGTGAATGAAAGAAAGGAAGGTAAGAATGAATGAAAGGAAGGAAGGGATAAAAAAAGTTAAAAGGGAAGGAAGAAAGGAATGAAAAATGAAAGGAAGAAATGAATTAAAAATGAAGTGGGGAATGAAAAAGAATGAAATGAAATGAAGGAAGGAAGGAACGAGATAAAGAAAGGAAGGATAGACGAAAGAAATGAAGGAAAGGAAATAATGAATAAAAGGAAGGAATTAAAGGAAGGAATGAATGAAAGAAAGTAAGATAAAACTAAATGAAAGGAAATAAGGAATGAAAGAAAGGGAAAACATTAAGAAAGAACGGAGAGAGGGAAGTGTAAAAAAAGAAAAGAAATAAAGAATAAAAGATAGGAAATAAAGGAAGGAATGAAGGAAAGTAAGGAAGAAATGAAAAAGAAAAGAATGAAGGAAGGATGGAAAGAAAGGTAGAAAGGAAGATAGCAAGGGAGGAAGGAAGAAATGAAAAGTAGGTATGAAAGAAAGTTAGGAAGGAAGATAGCCAGGAAGGAAGCAAGGAAGGAATGAAAAAAGGAAGAAAGGAATGAAAGGAAGAAAGAAATGAAAAGAACGTAAGAAAGGAAGGGAGGAATAAATGGAGGTGAATATCAAAAAGAAGGAAGGAATAAAACGACGGAATGCTAGAAAGGATGGAAAAGAAAGAATGAATGCAAGTAAGGAAGGACGAAAGGAAGGTATGAAAGAAAGAAAGGAAGGAAAGGAAGGAATCAAGACAGAAATAAAACAGGAATTAATAAAATTGCGTAAAGAATGATTTGGAAGGGAAGCAATTAACTTTTTAAAAATTTATAACGGACATTTCTGGAGACGGAGGAGAGGAATAGCATATGAATTAGAAAGTTGGCGGGTTTAAAAAAAATATGGATAAGTAACAAAATAAAGAAAATAAAGAATATTTAATGACGAAAGAAAGAAAGTAAATATTAAAACAAGGAAAGAACATTATGAAACACAATTATACGAAACCCGAAAGTCATATTTGTATTATAAATCATGTGTGATGACAGAATCATTAAATATAAAAAAGACAGTAAAGCGAAGGAAAATAATTATTAGTAAACGTAGTCCTTTTAAGGCAGAACAGAAACTACTACTACTTCTACTCCTGCTTCTGTTACTACTACTACTACTCCTACCATAATAATAATAATAATAATAATCTTGACTGTGATTGCATTACTTCAGGCAATGAAACCAAAATAAATCCAGGCCAAGATTGAAAAATCTCAAGAAAAAAGCAAATGCAGGATGTGTAGACAAGTTGATCAGAAAGTTAATCACTGTTGAACCCTTCGGAAGTTTGCGTAAATTTGACTTCAGAGTGAAAAATGTGTTCTGAATATCAGTCGAAGACAGTGGTAGAAAATTAGAATCACAAAATATTATGGGATTTATCTGTCTAAACTAATCATGCCATTGGAGAACGGAGACCTAAACTTATTGTGATAGGTAAACAAAGTAGCGAAGGTCAAATGATTGATTTTGTTGTTTGATATAATACAAGAGTTTATGCCGAGAAACTGAAAAGTTTGAAAAACGAAAAGTAGACCATTATCTCAGTCATTGAATGGTGTGTAAAACAACATTGCAAAGTTAAATAGGCTAAGAACAAGAATTTACACACACACACATATATATATATATATATATATAAGTAAACACTGAAGTCAACACTCAGAGGCGACTGGCTGTTTCATGCTGAACGCAATCGTCAGGCCGCCAAAGCATTCGCTGCCTGACGATTGCGTCCAGCATGAAACAGCCTGTCGCCTCTGAGTGTTGATTTCAATGTTCACTTTCTTACTTATATTTACATACGCTCTATCTCTGATACTGGGCACTTTATCCCTATATATAGCACACCTTAAAATTATATTTCTTCATACACACACACACACACACACACACACACACATACATATATATATATATATATATATATATATATATATATATATATATATATATATATATATGCATATGGTTTAAGATCAAAATCCTGGCACCAAAAAAGATAAAATATCCATATAAACATATGTCCAAAACGCCATCGTTGTACCTCAACACAGCAACACATAGCAAATGTTCAAAAGTTCCTCCGCTTTCTTCTACACCTCTACCATCGTCGGATCATTGATTGCCGGACCCTTTCTTATAATCCCACACTGTGTCAAATGGTTGCGCAGGCCCTCACGACATGTTGATGAAGCGTCTATGCAATATTAATATCTTCTGCATAAACCAATTTTTTTTAGGTGTCACCCCATATAAAAATCCAAAGGATTGACGTCGGGGAAACGTTCTCTCCTACCTATTCATGTTTCATGGTAGATATCAGCTAATGCATAGCAAACAATGTGACTAAAATGTACTGGAGACATTATCATGCCGTAACCATATGCATTTTCGTATTAGCAGGGATACTGTCTTTAGCATGTCCGGGAGTGTGTTCGTAATAAAGTCCCTATTGACAGCTCCTGTAAGACATATATTATCACAGTAGGTCTTATAAGAGCTATCTACTCGTGTACATTTGTCACTAGTCTCTCTTTGACTTTTAACGTGTGCAGTAGTGAGTTAAGTCAGAAAAGTTCAGTTTAACAATGGCAGGATATTCATAACTTGATTAAGCAAATATGATTTTTACATATGGTAATGGACACGAAACTGCACGACTGTATAAAATTGCGTTTACAGACCGAAGGCCGCTGCATCATGCAACTTTTGCTGCTGTTTATCGTCGCGTTGCTGAGACTGGGTCCGTAGCACCACCAACTATGGATGGTAGAAGACCGAGATCGGCTCGTACGCCTGACAACGAACATGTTCTAAAAGCTGTTGGAGACGATCCGTGTATCAGCACACGTTAACAGGCCCTAACATGTTCTGCAACTCGTATTACCGCATGAAGGATACTTCAAGAGCAGTTTCTGTATACGTATCATTTTCAACTTGACAGGGTCTTTCGCCCTCTGATCACTCACCACGGATGATCTTTTGCTGGTTTTATTGCACAAACTGCCGATACTTTGTATCTTCAGTCTTGTTTACAGATGAGGCAACATTTGGAAGAGATGGGATAACAGATTTTACACAACCAATATTTGTGGGCTGATCGGAATCCCCATGAGATATTATTACAAGATGGACACTATAATCAGTTTACGCTTAATGTTTGAGCTAGAATTGCAGATGACTGTCTGATAACCTAGTAAATAGAAACTCAATTAGTTTCGTGTTTTTTTAGATATTAACAATTTTGTGAGAACGTATGCTGTTACAAGATTTGGATAAATTTGCTGTTACACCCGGTATATATGTATATATATATTTGTGTATTTAGGCAGCAATCCTTCTTTGTCAGTCGTTTTTAATGAAATGTGCATATATATATATATATATATATATATATATATATATATATATATATATATATATATATATATATATATATATATATTGATAAATGTTTCATTAAATAATATAGACAAGTTTTGTCTATTTATTTTAAGTAACTTCCTTTCATATTATCTGATAACCTTAATAACATCATCATTGAAAGATGAAAGAAAAACACCATATTGATACATGATTTCATCCTATCTAAACATTCGGCTTGCATAAGCCATTATCAAAGATGACAATTACAATTCAATAAATTAAAAATACACGGGCAAAACAATAATGATAGTCTGTATTTGTTGCATGAAAAATTTCAAAGTAACGAAAAACTCGTGTATACGAGACGCGGAAGCGAAAATCGCATCGCAGCTCGTGATGTCACACATGACCACGCGAGAGTGAAAACGAGAAGTATTAAGTATGAGAAGCCGTTGGTATAAATCAATGGCTTATGTTACCAATTATAGGCATTTAAGAATATTTCTGAAGATTTCATAGTTTATTTTCTTCAGGTTAGGTTACAACTGTTTTATGTATATAGCTTCAATAATTTTTAGTCTTTGTTTATTATTTTCATGTTTAAGTATTGTATTTTCAACGAGGATTTTACGGAATTGTGTACGCGGCCAGACATGTTGTTTTAAATGCCTAAAATTGAGTTATCATTCAATTTGAACGTTTTTGTACGTTGAACCTATTTTGGACAAATTTAATCCAAATACAGTTTGCACTGAGGAAATAACTCTACAACAACTTTTGGCGACGAAGATGAGATCCGAACTCACGCGGGGAATCCCCAATGGATTAGCAACATGATGTACCTCGTGAAAGGTGAGAAATTCACGTGCAGACGGCACATTAACCAGATCAGTCGACGCTCTTCAGACGTGGTTGACAGCGGTTCGGTGGAAGAAACACCTATGGAGGTGATTTTTGATTCGTTTGATCTACCAACGCCAGCAACGATGTTACCCTAGGTTCGCCGATCCAAGAGAAAAAGAAAGGCAACTGATCATTTAAAAATGGATCAAAAACGTAGGAGATACGCTACGATGTTGCTAAAAAAAATGAAGTTTTTTGTTGTTTTTTTTTCTTTTCTGTAAAAAAAATAAAATAAAAATAGTAACGTTTTAGGAGGGGGTGTTATAGTGAAAGACACCTTGTCTAGATAATAGACTCTCCCATCTATTATAAGTAGGAATGAGTAGTAGTCGAATGGAAAAAGTAGTCAGCGACCACAACTCCATTACTCTGCGTAATACTGATTATTACAAGTTCCTAACGTTTTTGTACGTTGAACTTATTTAGGACGAATTTAGTCCAAATACAGTTTCCACTGAGGAAATAACTCTACAACACAGGTAAACTGATATTGTACTATTCAAGGAAGACAGTTTACTCCTGTGGCAGTGGAGACTTCAGGTTTTATTGGCCCTCGTTCGATGTTGTTCCTTCGGAGGATTGGCGCGATTGCGTCTCGATTAAGGAACGAGCCTCGCGAAACGGCGTGGCTCTTGCAGCGTGTCTCACTGGCGATGGTTCGAGGTAATGCTTTCTCCATCATAGCGGCTGGCAGAGGATAGAAAAAATTGTTTATAGTTACGTTGTTCTGGAATTTTCATCATAGGTCGACTGAACTTGCTTTGTTTTGTAACGTTTATTTAGTTTGTAAAAAAATGTAGCAACATGATTCCGCTACAAGACAATTTGCAAATGTTTTAAAAAAATTGACTCTACATATGTTTATCCTGTTGGTCAAAAAATCAAGAACAGCATCTTTACAATACTGAAAATGACGTCATCATCGCTGCAATAGAGGAAAGTGTAAGATAGCGTGGGTGTAACACGAAACGCTATCTTTATGGCCAGAATGCTATCATAACGAACAATGTAAACGTAGAAATAAAAAATTTTAACCTTATTTATAGACTAGACAATCGCATTTACGAGAGTTCTATTTAATGGATAATATATTAAGATAATCCGTAATCTTTATCGGGAACAAACTATTTATCTGCATGCAGATAGAAAACCAGTTCAGTGAGTACAAACCCGTCGAAAGAAAAGCGTGACGTTGATGCGTTTTCTCATTGTATTTACTTAAGCTATACCGCGAGCCGATACAAAACGTAGGAGGATTTATTATCGGTGAAGATAAACTGAACCACATAGAATACGCGAATAACACTGAACCGCATAGGATACGCAGATAACACACTGTATTAATATCAGATTTAGAAGAAAGAATGAAATAAGTCTTATTCGTTGAAATCGTTTCTCAATTGAGCTTAGAACTTAAATATTACTTTTCATTACACATCGTGGGATTTTCTTTACCTCAAGCGAGGCAGTAAAACCACTGAGACTCAAGGGGTTAATGGTTGACTCTGAAACAGGAACATTGCTAAGAAGTGAGAACAGTGGAAGTGGAATCAGAAGAACAGCAGATAGCGATTCACATAGCATTTAATTTTTCTCAGATGAAATTTGGCTGGAAAGCATGTAGCCGGAAAGGAGCTCATGAAGCTGGACGTGCGAGAAATAAAAATGATAGCAGAGAACTTACGGTTATATCTAGTCAGCTAAACGGTAAGTTGGTGAGACCTCGTCAGCAGTCTTGTACTGGTCTTAAATTCGAAAAGTCAAAGCACAATAACGAAGAGTTTTATGACTATTTTCAGAAAAGACACAGGGAGTCAACTTTATGGCGGTGGGTAGCATTGTTGTATTTTTATTTTTGTATATTTTAATCAACTTCTTATTTTTGTAAATTTTAAACAACTTTTTTTATTTTTGTATATTTTAAGTATTTTTGCATATTTTTGCATATTTTAAGCAACAACATTTTTTAATTTTGTATATTTTAAGCACCATTTTTATTTTTGTATATCTTAAGCAATTTTTTTTATTTTTGCTTATTTTAAGCACCTTTATTTGCTTATGTTAAGCAAATTTGTTGTATATTTTAAGTAAATATTGTATATTTAAAGCAACTATTTTTGCATATTTTAATTAATTTTTTTGTTATTTTTGTATATTTTAAGCAACATTTTTAATTTTTGCATATTGTAAGCAACTTGTTGAATTCATTTATGACCTGGTTTTATGTGTTATCCATTTTCTTAAAAATGGCAGCATTTTTCACAGATTTTCGAATTAGAAACATCTGAATGAAAGCAGTACACCAATTCATCTGCTTGGGTAGGGGAATAACAGACTATGGAAACTGTGACATTGAGATGCGAAGCTATATCGGAATTTTCTTGCATTCAAGAAAATAAGCATCATGATGTAGGAATATTTCTTGAAATATAAAAGAAATAGAATGTTGGAATTCGATGCTATGTCAATCCTCCTGTAAGGCAGTGAGTGATTTCCTTAAACATGTGGAACAGAATCAAAGCGAGAGACATCTGGTTCTGCCGGGGGATTTTGAGAATAACACGGATATATCACGTGACCAAGGAAGAACATTTGAAGAAAATGCGAACTAGAAAGACAAACATGAATTAAACTCAGAAAGCTACATTAAAAAAAAAAATCAAACAGAGAAATAAAAATTCAATCTGACGATAGAGATCCATTCCAGTGAGCAATGACAGTGAAGGCTTGGAGACATGATCACTCATAGGGGATACGGGAAGCGGGAAAATCATGTAGATATAGCCAGCAATTTACATGGCGAATTTCGGTTAAAGGATAACAGAACACGAACCACAAAGATAATGAGGTTTCAATAAAGGAGGGAGATTTACTCGGAGGAACAGCGGACATGAAGTTGTGGAGAGCAAAGATGATGTTCTGAATTTTTCTAAGTAGATTTGTATATGTTCCGTCCAGCCGTTGTTCAAGACAAAGTGATAACGTCCAAGTTTCTATTCATTACAGTAGGACTGGTTCAGTCAGTGTTTGAAAGGTTTGGACTTTTAAGTAGCATGGAATGTTCGAGCACCACATCTTGCGAAGTTTGTTATACGCATCCCATGCAAGAGCTTTGCAGATGTTGAAATCTTTTTTGGAATCCTATTATCTGATGCCGATTACATTTGAAATCCTCAATGTTGAGTTTTTGGGTACCTTGGTGTACTAGTGAGATAGCCAAAATGAGCTGACTCATGTTATAGTTCACCAATCAGAAGGCTCAAAATACTCAGTAGGACGTGTATAAATGTGGCCATGTTTTTTTTCCGGAATATTCACTGCAAGCCTTTGATATCGAAGACTGAAGAATTACGGAACAGCTGCTACTAGAGGTATTGGCGATATAGTCAGATTCAGTAGAGTGTCTGACTCATGAGTGTTAATCTTTAACGTTGTTTCATTGAACAGATTACGTACTGCGCTGGATTCTATAATCGTAGACTGTGGTGAACATGGTGAACACTCAACACATTTGATGGATTTATTATTGGGTGACTTCAACTCGGATGTTTCAGGAGAGGTTGTGATATATTCTGCCTTAATAGAACATATATTAATATTCATCTTACCATAAAACGCCCGTCTCCAAGCATGGAAAATAATGAATTTATTGACCATGAAATTAAGAAAGTTATTAACAAAAAACTAAGGAATAATAAGGCATCACTTGACATGGAGGTTTAACGTTTGAAAATAGTTTAATACAATAACACGTTTCTCTGTTTTATGAGAGGAGTCTGGGATCATAAATGCTTCCTCCCAAAATGGGACTACATCACGCAATAATCCAACACGAAAACAAAAATGTAGCCCTACCAACCTTTATGTAAACAGAGATATCTCAGTTGGATCCTTCATGGTGAAAATATTTATGACAATTAATATTAAGTAGGTTGTGATCATTTTATAGAATTCGACTCTTTACGACCCAGTTTGGGTTTCCGGGTGAAATGATGTCATCAAACAACTTCAAGAAATCCTTTGCCTCTCTGATAGGAAACTGTACACATTCTTTCTATCAGGAATGATTACAAAAAGCTTTGAACGAGTTCAGTTTTATTGGCTAGGCAAATATTATCCTTACAGAGAATTTTGGGCTGGCGCTACAGAATCAAAAAGAAAGAAGCGTACCAATTAAGCGCCAACAACTACTATGAGTATCGCATGCAACTCGAAGAAAAAATAATAACATAATCAATCATTCCACACTACTTCAAGTAAAAGGTTAGGAAGGAAACCCGCAGCAATAGTAGAAAAATCGTTAACGGTTATCGCACTTGAAAATCTATATTTTCCTTAAAATTATTTTAAGAGAAAGATTTTATGAATTTTACACGAAAGCAGTACAGACGGCTCCGGCAATTAATGCCAAAAGTTTATAATATTTAATCCGTATCTGAAGGGAAGATAAAAGATGGATGTTTATATTAGCCAGAATGCTTCGTGAGGAAATAAAACTTTTTTTTAACTCGAGTAAAAGTGTAGTCCTTGGAAAAAGAGAGAGAATCTCCAACATCCAGCACAGACATTAGTTTATCCGTGATAGATTAACATCAAGACAATACAGATCGAAGGATTACAGCAAACCATAGAGATGGACACCAAAATTCAAATAAACGTAAAAACATGGCAAATATGGATATAAATATATGTCATATATATATATATCTACATATGTTGTAAATTATCTAGAAATATAAGAAAGCAAGTAGTATGGGGAAGTTATGAATAAAAGTAAGGTATTCATTGTAATGTTCCCAAGAGGGAAAATGAAAACAAACATGGTTATATGACACACATCTTTATACAGCTCATCAGATATGCTTGGTCACCCGAGGGAAATTAATAGCAACTGACTACTGTCCCCAGTGGCCTCTCACGAGATCCGTAAAGGCCCCTTGAGACATAAGTAATGTCTTCTTGTCAAATAGAGATAATTGCTTTTTCTCTCCTTACAAGATGATTTACTATGAACATACGCTTCGGTTCGAAACACTAAATTTTCGTACTCTTTTCACACCAAGCAAGTCAATAAAGCCACTAATATATTCATATTTTTGAAGATCAAAGCAATAGAATTTCAAGAGAATGAAAAGGAAGAGAATTTCACATGCGAGATGTGTGAAACAATAAATAATTAGTATAGAACCTAGGTAACGTTTTCAACTATAAGATGAGAGGACTTTAATGCCAATATTGTATTGACCATAAATTCCTTAATTATTGGTACCGAAGACGAAAGGTCATCATTACCATGAACATATTTATAGAAAAGGCACAAGGAAGCTCCGTTAGGGCAGAAAGAAAGTGACTGAAGCCGAGATGTCAGGTCAGGACCAATAATATTGCATATTTTTCTTTGTATTTTATTAAGAATCTTTAAATACATTGTATAAGTATAAGACCAGATACTGGTTTCAAGAACTGAAATTATCTTTTTAAATGTTAGCTGGAATTAACTTGGTGTATTTATCATATAAATAATATTATATCCCGAAATGTCACGTTTTTGTTTAATACCTAGTTCATTGTGAATCGATTTATATGCTTTTGTGGTTGTGCTTATTTGTTTTTTGTTTTTTTTTAAACATTTCACCCGAACCAAGGCAGTCAAGCCCCTAAGGCACATGGGGTTACCGGTTGTTGAAACATTAGAAAACAGAAACTTTACTAAGAGGCGAGAATAAAAGAAGAGTTATCAACGAGACAGTATATATCG
The DNA here is from genome assembly GCA_964036315.1 of Acanthosepion esculentum. Lineage (NCBI taxonomy): Eukaryota > Metazoa > Mollusca > Cephalopoda > Sepiida > Sepiidae > Acanthosepion > Acanthosepion esculentum. The sequence goes on from OZ038478.1 coordinate 24,767,676, forward strand.
ATTGACATTGCATTTAAATTTTTGAAGAGTAAAATTGACAGAAAGGCATAGAGCCGGATGAGAGTTCCACAAGCATGAAGTGCGAGAAAAAAATGTTGACCTAGAACTTACGGTAAAAAATAGCCAACTTAGCTGTCTTATATAGTGTAATTTTCCTAATTATCAGAGTGGTTGATGTTTAGGCTTTATTTTTCAGTAATATATACATTTTCACGTAGTTTTATGAGATATCTTATATGCATGTTATATATCTATATCCAATGCTTGATACCACGTCTAAAAATAGTTGAAACTTTAGGACTACTTCCTGATCAATGTGAATCGATCGCGGGGGAGTATGGAAAGGAGTAGCGGTCTTCTATTTCTCTTTATTCTCTATCCTGACCTCAGTTTAAGGAGTATTTCTTTTTTTATATCGTGTCGACAGCAATAGCGGACATCACGACAATGATTCCATGTGCAACGTGCACGGAGACGTCACATTTTAGTGTCCTAAACTAGAGACAAATTCTTACCTATTTTTCAGGTAAGGGCACTCTATATACAAACCAAAATATAATTTCTAATAAAGAAATTACTTATTTATTTATTAATCCGAAGGATTTTATTACTTCAAATGTTGTTTTTAGTGGATAGTCCTATCTGAGTAGACACTACGTTTATTTATGAAACCGTATATTTATTTTCAATATCTGTCTATATTTCTGAGATGAGGTATTATGTACATTATTTACATTATTCGGACTATTGTCCTCATCTTTGTCGCCATATTTATTACAACGTTTCGGCCCTTCAGTATCTGTCTATATTTCTGAGATGAGGTATTATGTACATTATTTACATTATTCGGACTATTGTCCTCATCTTTGTCGCCATATTTGCTACAACGTTTTGGCCTTTCAGTATCTGTCTATATTTCTGAGATGAGGTATTATGTACATTATTTACATTATACGGACTATTGTCCTCATCTTTGTCGCCATATTTATTACAACGTTTCGGCCGTTGTACGCTCCGGCCTTCTTCAGCTGGTTGGAATGTCGAACTGAAACCTTTATTTCGCACACTGGGGTAGACTGTTCTAGTTCCAGGTGCTATGTTTAATGGATGTCAGTTATCAGTTATCACCTGTTAATTTTTCCCTCTCAAAGTTCTCCACTGCTTTAACCGGGCACACTCGTTGGGTCCTGTCACTGGATCTAACCAACGCCTTTATCCACTGTGCCATGTGTCCTGACCCAAAGAGTGTTTGTTTACAAAGAGCCGGTCGACTGGACCTGATGTACAGCGTCTCCAACACCTTAAGATGGAATACTAAGGGTGCTCTGGCAAAAACAGAAAACATGGTCACACTGAAATCCAAAGTACAGGTAGGATTATTTATAAAATGATCCGCTATCGGCGACTCATACGTATTTCGAATGGAATCGGCCAACGAAAAATTGTTATTAAGTATTTTCGCAGGCACGTGCGGTTTAATTCTGGCGTCCAAACGCTGTGTCGTTCTACCTATGTAGTGGCATCCACAACTACATTTGAAATAATAAATGACAGAGTTAATATGGTGTGGGGGGTAGAATATATATATATATATATATATATATATGTATATATGCATATATATATATATATATATGCATATATATATATATATATATATATATATATATATATATATATATATATATATATATATATATGATAGTAATTCATCGAGTATGGAAGAATCCTCAACAGAATACAGAGATCACTGAACGGCCGGCCGCTTCTTCCTATTTTGGGACTCAACATCATTGCGCATCAAATACCGAGATTCGAACCCGCACCATTTCGATACAAGGCAAACGCCGTACCAAAGGGCAATTCTGCTCTGCTATGGAGCGGTTCAGGGGAAAAGAAGGACATGGCTTTTGGGGCACAATCTGTTGGGTTGAGAATACTTGGATGGGTATCACCACTGAATTTGTGAGTAGCGGCGCTATATTGAGTGTGTTCAGGTTCTTTTCTGTCACCGAGGCTCGTTGATACAGTTGGTATGACGCTTGCGTTGTATCGAAACAGCTCGGCTTCGAATCTCGGTAGTGGATCTGTACTACTGATAAGCCCAGTACTTTCTGCATTCTGTTGAGAACTCTTCTAGACTCGATGAATTACTATAATGATTTGCCTAAATCCCAAGATTCTATTATTTATTGTTATATTCCGTGCTAATAGGAATATATACTTGAAAAGCAAGGTGGATAAAATAAGTAAAGGTTTATTGTAAGAAAAACAGTAAAATAAGAATAAAGATAACAGTTATGCACAAGGTCACCGCAAGTCAATCTAGTAGTGAGTGCTACTATTGGAATGTCGGTAGTTCTCGCGTAAGTCTGAGTCGCAACTTAACAGATCTCAGATAGTAATACTTACCAACCTACCCACGGCGTAGGATGTGGCACAAGGCCGAATTTAATGAGGGACAATCCGATCTCGTAGGCTCGGCCAAAAATTCCCCGTAAACACCCCATAAATGTGTTAGGGTCTATCTACCTCTCCGGACGAGACTCTGCATAACGTTGCCCGGGTTCCTCTCTGCCCGAAGAGCTGAGTAACAGATCTCAGCTAGTATATTTAGTTACCCCGCCTCGAGGGTTACATGTGGCACAAGGCCGAGTTTAACGTGGGTTTTCCGATCCCGTAGCCTCGGTCAAAAATATTCCCTGTTCGAACGAGTATAAACGGGTTCAGAGTCAGTCTACCTCCCCGAACGAGACTCTGCTCTTCGGCGGAGCCCCGTCCGGGTTCCTCTCTGTCCGAAGGCAGAGAGTTCGACTGTGTAGCTGGAACAGATCGCAGTTACTATATTTAGCCACACACACGAGGATTACATGTGGCACAAGGACGTGTTTAACGTATGGTTTCCGAGCCCGTAGGCTCTGCCAAAAATATTCCCTTTCGAACGAGTATAAACGGGATCAGGGTCATCTACGTCCCGGAACGAGACTCTGCCCTTCGGCGAAGCCTCGTCCGGGTTCCTCTCTGCACAGAGGCAGAATGTTCGAATGTGTAGCTGGAACAGGTCGCAGCCAGTATATTTAGCTACCCACCCACGAAGGTTACATGTGGCACAAGGCTGGGTTTAATGTGGGATCTCCGAGCCCGTAGGCTCGGCCAAAAATATTCCCTATTCGAACGCGAATAAACGGGTTCAGGGTCAGTCTACCTCCCCGAACAAAGACTCTACCCTTCGGTGGAGCCTAGTCCGGGTTCCTCTCTGCTCACAGGCAGAGAGTTCAACTGTCTAGATGGAATAGGTCGATATTTACTGCCCCCCACGAGGGAAGAATGTGGCACAAGGCCGAGTTTTACGTGGGTATTCCGAGCCCAAAACTTGTCTATATTATTTAATGAAACATGCATTAATGAAAGATTGCTGTCGAAATATACTCTCTCTCTCTCTCTCTATATATATATATATATATATATATCATATAAACGTTAATGGTCAGAGTTGAATTAGACCAATGTGTAGAAAGTAAAGGAAAAATATAAAAAAGATACATTCAACACCATCACTTTATAAGACAACAGAAGTATTGAAACAAAATGGCTATTTTTGTAGTGATTTTGTAACATATCTATGTTACAATTTTCGAATAAATTAATTTGTTCTACACTTGAGCACTCTTTTAAGAATAGTATTTTTTGGTTATTGGAATTTATTCCGTATACACCAATCCTATACTTGGGTGTATATATATATATATATATATATATATATATATATATATATATATATATATATATATATATATATATATATATGTGTGTGTGTGTGTGTGTGTGTGTGTAAAAATAAGCGAAATAATATTAGCAAATGTCAAATATTATTAGATTGTTCCAAAATATAAAGAACATATTACAAAGAAAGACACGCCATTCTGCAGGCTGCTTTTTAATACATGAGAAATTGCCAGCATTATCTGAGAAAACTTTCTTCCTGGGGGTGGGGATCCACGCTGAAGTGAGTAAAATATGCGTAAAATTCCAGTTTGACTGTTTAAATGTGTTCATCTTGAACGATTTGAAATTTGTTCCAACGTGAGAACACCGAAATTAACAAGGAACTGTTAGGCAAGCATACACCCCCTGCAAACAGACACACAATATATATATATATATATATATATATATATATATATATATATATATATATATATATATATATATATTCTTTGGACAGCAATCCCTCTTTTATACAAGTTTCATTAAAGAGAACTCACAAGGTATTACCATTAATCTTTTATTAAATTTTTCTTTTTTGTTGTCTATAAATTTCTATTAAACGTTTTCAAAACCCAGCAATATTCATAGCTGATATTACTTTATTTATGAAATAAAAGCTTAATCAGAGTACTTTGTCATTCGTCTTTAATAAAACTGATATATATATATATATATATATATATATATATATATGTGTGTGTGTGTGTGTGTGTGTGTGTGTGTGTGTGTATATGAAGAAATATAGTCTTAAGGTGTGCTATATTTATGGGATAAAGTGATCAGTATCGGAGATAGAGCGTGTGTAAATATAAACTCAACATAGTAGTCAACACTTAGATGCAGCAGTCAGTTTCATGCTAGACGCAATCGTCAGGCCATATATATATATATATATATATATATATATATATATATATATATATATATATATATATATCGTTTCACCAATCCATGTAGATAGACAAAATACTGTACAGATGGTCCAGTGGATAAAGGCGTTGGTTAGTTCCAGTAACTAAACCCAAAGTGCTGTGAGTTGAATACGAGGCTGCAGCAGTTGTGAAACAAAAACTTGGAGAATTGAGGTAAAGGGAAATAAGTGAGAAATCCGGAAGAACTAGAGCAATCTACGTAGGTGGACGAAATAAATGGTTCGACTCGAAATTCCAAACACTTGAAGAAGGCCGGAGTGTACAATGGCCGAAACGTTGTGAATATGGCAATGAAGATGATGATAACAGTCTGAATAATGTAAGTAATCAAAATACTTCATATAAGATATACTACAGGAAGATAAAAAAACCATCAGTGAAATTTCCTGCTAACATCTGGAACACGATGGCGACAACGATGATTCAACACGATGGAAGTGTCATCGTGTATTCTAACTGTAATGTTCCGAAGTGTTAAAAACGATTCGATTCTTCAGCAGGGGCCTCACTATTTTCCCCGCTGAGAATTCCGTTAACAACTGAGCCAAACACGCTATAGAATCTATTCAGCCGATAAAAGTTAATTATATCTGCCATGTTTGGTTTTGTATCTCGTTGGCAAAATCCGCTCCCCGGGAATTAATTGTCTTCTTTGGCTTTTCAATTTTCGCTTTTAAGTTATTTAGACTTCTTAATGATATTTTTTCTTCTTTTTGTGTATTTTAAGTGTTACTGGCGGAGTTGAGTGAAGAAGTCTGTTATTTATTTGAATGCCTGCCAGAAAGTAGGCAGAGACACTTTCAACCCAAACACAGTCATCATATACCTATAAGATAAATGAGGCAAACGTGTGTGAGCTTCGGGTTGCAACATACTATAGTCGAATGGGTTAATTTCAACCAAATGGTAAATTTTTGCTATTCCTGCAAAAATTTAAAACTGTTAGTATGCATATGTTTCATATATATATATATATATATATATATATTTATGCCGGTCAGAATGTTCGAGAAATTTCTTAAAAATTATGGGCTTCTCCGACAGGAATCGAACCTGTAAACTTTAGTGGGAACCATCATTTGATATATATATATATATATATATATATATATATATATATATATATATATATATATATATATATATATATATATATATATATATATATATATATATATATATATATATATATATATATATATATATATATATATATATATATATATTTATATAAATTACTGTTTAAGACGAACGGGTCGTCTACTCATTTACGACAGCATTCACCAATTTATACAAAGACAGTTGCAGGAGATTCCGAAGTTGTCTTGAGGCCCTGGTTGAAGCCAATGTCGATTTTATTGAATAAATTTACTATTCAATATTTCAAGATGTTTTTGCGTCATTTTGGTAAATATATCTGTTCAAATGAAGATATCAGTGTTATTTTCATTTTTGCGTCATTTAGACGACAATTTATCCAGAGCAGCATGTATATATAATTATCTTTTCCGCAAAAAATAATTAACACGTCTTTTATTTGGAAGCATTTTATATTTCATTTAATGTATTTAGAGTCGCAAAATATTAGTTCTATTTTTTCCAATTATTTTATTGGTAAAATGTCAAGGTTTCAAATTTGCTTCTGTCTAATGGTAAATGAATACGTTCGATTTTATCTTCTTCTTTTTGTTTTTACGAAAAATATTTGTTGATTGATTTTCTTACGACTAATTATCCTTTTCCAAGCTATTTAAAACCAGAACATATTTTTAGAATATAAGAATATTTTTGAGGGGAAAATGATTTAGTGATACAAGTTTTTAATTAGCCCAGAGCGCGGGAGAAAAAAGAAATGGATCCATACCTTTTCCAACGGTATTTGCTCGTAAGTGAATATGACTAAGAGAAATGGAATTGGAACTCGCCTCTCCGACTACAAATTCTGACCCATTATCCAGTAGACCACACGCACACCCAAGCTTGGTATTCCCAAGGGGTCACCCATCTGATAAAGCTAGACTATAGTTATCTTCAGTGATCGTAAGGGAATCGATTTTACAACGTGATATGGCCGTAAACCGAAAAATAATTATAAAATATTTGTTAGAAGTAAGGGGAAATTGTTTATTAAAACGTAAGTAAAATACACACACACACATAGATAGATAGATAGATAGATAGATAGATAAATGGATAGATGTTTACAAGATTTTATTGGTAAACTTATTTCAGTAAAAGAACCGTTTTTAATTAAACAATACTATTTATATTTTCTGGCCTGAATGTTCGAGAAAGTTCCTAGGATATGTCATTAATACTGTTTAATCTAGAAACCGAGCAATTTACTCAGAAGAGTGTACCCATAAGAAAACGTATAAACAGAAAATATATTAAAAAAGTTCACGGATTTAATCCATTTCATAATATGTACACAGAAAAACACACACTCAGACACACACACAGACACACACACGTGTGTGTGTTTCATTTAATCCATTTCATATGATATATATATATATATATATATATATATATATATATATATATATATATATATATATACATATATATAAGTCAACAATTAGAGGCGACAGTCTGTTTCATGCTAGACGCAATAGTCAGCCCATTGCGTCTAGCATGAAACAGACTGTCGCCTCTAATTATTGACTTCAATGTTCACTTTTATATTTACACACGCTCTATCTCTGATATTGAGCACTTTATTCCATAAATATAGCACAGACTAAGACTATATTTCTTCATATATATATATATATATATATATATATATATATATATATATATATATATATATATCTGTGTGTGTGTTTCATTGGATCCTTTCATATTCGCGGACAATCTTTTGGTGTCTTTTTTAAAAGAAGAGAGAAAAACGCTGTGTTGATACATGTTATTTTATTCTGAAAAATTATTTGAAAATAATTATTGTTTATAATGACAAAATTGCTGTGCACACGAGGGGCCACGGAGTTTGTAAGTAAGCGAAAAGATGACAAGAAGAACGGGGGTCAAAGAAACACAAGATGTCGATTGATATTACATATAATTCTTTTTAAGCTTACAGTTATCAGGGAATCAAGTAAGAGGAAAGGAGTTCCAGTGTCGGTTAAGTGCGAGAGAAGAAGCTGTTGGAGTAGATGTGATAGTTACATTTAACTGTTTCGACAGAGAAAGGGTGGGGACGAGATGCCAACCTAGGAACATGCTTAAATTCATGTAGTTGGAGTACTACTGAGAATAGCAGGTGATGAGCAGATGCCATGAACATATTTATAGAAAAGACAGAGAGAAGCCATATTACGTCGATGAGAAAGAAACTGGAGTTGAGACCACAAGTCTGGACCGATCATATTGCATATATATATATATATATATATATATATATATATATATATATATATATATATATATATATATGTGTGTGTGTGTGTGTGTCTTTCTCTCACTCTCACTCTCTCTTTATATATATATATATATAAATATAAAAGTGAACATAGAAGTCAACACTTAGAGGCGACAGTCTGTTTCATACTAGATGCAATCATTGGGCCACCTTTATACTTCTTTATATATATATATATATATATATATATATATATATATATATATATATATATATATATATATGGTGGTACACGATTGGAAAACCCACGGAGAGCTCAACTTGCAGTAGAACAAATCGGTACTCGAGGAGAAATGGGTAATGAAAAAAGAAAGAGCCAAGAACATTAAACCAAGGTGAAAACAATGGTCCAGTGTTCAAGCTGCAAGCCCAAAGAAAAGAAAAAACGAGTAAAAAGACAACAACGTAAAGTGCTCAATACACTACGTAGAGCAAAACCTAAGATAATCCTAAGGAGCCAGGCAAACCCACCCAGCATTCAACTAAACAGATCTTCAGGGTAATGTTTTCTCTACCCTGAAGATCCATTTAGGTGAAACATCGGTAAGTTTGCCTGGCTCCTTAGGATTATCTTATATATATATATATATATATATATATATATATATATATATATATATATATATATATATATATATATATATACATTGCTAAAACAATAATTTTAACAGTATATTTATTCCATCTACTCGTCTGAACATTCTAGAAATCTCATTAAAAAATTGTGCACTCTCCGGTGAATATGACTATCGATTAAAATAACTTTTAAGAAATTAATTAAAATATTTCAGTTTAATAAATGAGAAATCCATTCCTAAAAACACACACACATATATGCCTTACTTCTTGCCTATCTCACACTGCGAATTTTTTTCTAAGATCTATGCTAAACATTAAATCTGTTACGAAAAAAGAACTAAACAAAATGAACACAAAACGATCAGCTTTAAAAAAAGGACTCGTAACTGGAAAAACCGAATGAAAAAAGAATGTTAACAACAAATATTTTTTCACACCCAACGCAGTTCTGCGGAATCAGAATCAACGTTGAGTTTAAGCAAGCAATTGAGCCAATTGGAGTAAATTGCCATGCAGATTTAAATTTTTCCCACTTGTGACGAATGCAGCTATCGATTTTTTTTTCGTGTCTGTCAGCTGTTGGCTCTCACGCTGGCCAATAGAATCTGCCTGCCTATTCGTGGCAGCCAGCTATAGGCTCTCACTCTGGCCAGTAGAAAATGGCTGCAAACTACATGAAAACTGCCGTAGAAGCATGAATAACTCGATTATTTCCACTATCGATGGCAGTTGGGAAATGCAAAGTCGGTGTTGGCCTTTTCACTAACTTGCAGCATGTGCATGTAAATGTTGGTGAAAATCCGTCGAAAATTGCGGCAGTGCATTCATTCCACACACACACACGCACACACACACACACACATCCTGCCTTTTATAGATAGAGATAACGAATATAATATATCATATAACCAACAAAAAACATTCGTGTAATAAAATCTGATATCGAATGTGACTTGTCTGACCATTTTCCATGTAAAAGGTCATAGATTCGAGAGGCCTGTAAGATTTCGTTCGTGGAAAACGTGCTGTAGGTTGCATAATAATTGAGCTTAAAATTTTAAATAGGTTTGTTTCCTATACAATCACCAAATTTTTCTTCTCTTTCGAGTTTGTCACCCGCTTTTATTCACTCGTAAGAATTTTTTTTTTCGTTTTTTTTTGTCAAATTCTTGCTTCTAAATTCGTTTTCTTTTATTTCCATTGAGTTAAGCATACTAATCGGTTGTTTTTTTTTTACATTCTCCCCGATTTCCAAAATTTCATTAGTATTCTTTTATATCATCCGTGAAATTTCATCCTTGCTTCTTTATGCTCTTATCTAAAATCGCCTCTTTTATTTATTGTATACTTCCTCAGTTCCGGTATGATCCCGCCAAGAAGCTCACGTAATTGCAGCGTTACACACTAGATGTTCCGGCTTCCGGACATCCGACCGAATCTTAATAGTACCAACGCAATATTCTTTTTAGAATTAAAGCAAGAGAAAAAAATAACGATTTAAAAAAAAAAAGCGTTAAATTGAATTAGTCCCAATTCATTTTGCCTCGGGCTAACACTCACACAAGATGACCTCTTAAGAAAACATCAATATTTTAAATGATATAATGTCTGTCGGTTGCTCCAACGCTTCATCATATGAACATTTAATCGGTAAAAGGCTTTTTATCTCCTATCATATACTCTGCTTTCGACAGACTGAATCATCCACTTCTACATAGCTTTATAATTACACACACACACACACACACACACACACACACACACACACACACACACACACACACATATATATATATATATATATATATATAAAAGTGAACATAGAAGTCAGCACTTAGAGGCGACAGTCTGTTTCATGCTAGATGCAATCATCGGGCCACGAGTGCTGTTATTTTTCTCGGCTATTTATATATACGGGTCAGTGGTGCATTGTGGGTAGTCATTTTTGGCAGATATTTTACCGGAAGTCGTTTATTTGTTTATTTATTTATTTGTGTCAAATTATTTGACTTGTTTTTATTTAATTTTATTTTTGTTTTTTATCCTTTATATTTATTTTATTTTTATTTATTTATTTTTTTTAATTATTTTGATCGGTGTTTTTATTAACGTAATAAAAATTTGTTTATATATCTTATTGTGGGTAGTCTATTATGGCGGCTATTTTATCGGAAGTCGTTTATTTATTTATTTGGGTCAAATTATTTTGCTTGTTTTTATTTATTTTTATTTTTGACTTTTATCTTATATATTATTTTTATTTTGATCGGTGTTTTTATTAACGTAATAAAAATTTGTTTATATAGCTTATTTAACAGTTTTGTTTTTGTTTGGGAAGATAAAGCTATTTGGTGAATTTTGGGGTTGATTGTTGTGGTTTGTTCTGATTATTATTTTGGCGGGAACAATTTTTAATTTATTTATTTGGATTGATTATCTTTATTTGTTTTTCTAAACGGCTGGTTTATCGGTATCGGTTGTTAGTTTATTTATATATTTGGATGTATTTAGATCAATCTATATATATATATATATATATATATATATATATATATATATATATATATATATATATATATAGAGAGAGAGAGAGAGAGAGAGAGAGAGAGAGAGAGAGAAAGAGAGAGAAAGAGAGAGAGTTCAGATCCTCTAAACAGAATATCCAAGATGTTTGGCATTGAGAGTACTGAGGTAAGCTTAAAATATTTATTAAGTTTTAGTGTCTAGGATAGACAAAGTAGTGTGTAACATTGATTCGTTTTTATTTCAAGTGTAGATTGAATACATAAATGTACAAAAATAATTTTACAAACAACAGTAATGTGCTAAACAAATTTTGTAATTTTTGAAAAACTAGGGCACTTTATGAAATGTTTAAAAAATTATGAAATATCTTATTATCTAATAATTACAGGAAAGGATGTGAAAATAAAGATATACAGTACAAGTCCCCTAAACAGAATTTCTGAGATGTTGGCATTTAGGGGACTCTTCTTATTGGTAGAAGAAAAGACTTCATATTTATGTCTATATTTATTGTATATACATACAATTATGGCACAAGGCCGAAAAGGGAGAATGGGTTGAGGCTGGTCTTCACTAACAATCTGATACCTGTTGTTCATGATGACGGTAGTCTTTGCGTATAGAATCCAAGGTTGGCAGTGAATATTTCGAAGACAGTAGGGAAGCGTAGTTCAGGTTACCAGTGGATATCTCGATACAGTAGCAGAGCGTAGTACCGATCTACGGACCTCTGATCATCTGACAGGTTGGCACTGGTTATTCGGAGAGAGTAATCAAAATGGCCGCTTTTATACACGACGGATTGAATATTTCACGTCTCCTGATTGGTTAACCTTCTTTTGGGGAACAATAAAGTGAGTCAAGTCATTTGGGTTTGCTCACTAGTATACAATGGTACACAGAAATTGTAACAATACCTAGCTAATCGGATTCAGGACCCATTCACTCGTTACAATTTCCTATTAACCATAAAAACTCATCCGTCGCTAAGCAATGCTCCATGCGCCATAATGCCACATCCTCTGCGGCGGGGCGGGGGCGTATAAAACGGACCCTAACGAGATGAATCATATTATTTAGATAATATATATACACATCGGATGAATGATCATGAAAGAGGAGGGGTGAACCCCAAAACAAACTAAATATCAAAACAAAGCAAAAATAAACATAACTCATGTTAGTAGGACCCATCCAACCATTCGAAAAAGAGAAGCCGTTGTATTCACAATGCCACCAAAGTTTCCCACCTGAAGAAACGTTAATTTTTTAACGTTGAAACAAGATGTGTGGTTTTGTAGTAGGTATGTACATGTTCGAATGTAACACTGCACAATAAATAAATATTTATTGCTCTACATATTTATTGAGCCCTGTTTTAAATTAATGATTTGAACGCTAAATTCTTACTCTTCGTTCTTTTACATTTGCATATATATATATATATATATATATATATATATATATATATATATATATATATTTATATATATATATATATATATATGGTGATTGCCACACCTTATTCCGACGAGATCCGCCACTTCACGTCTCCCACAATTTTAATTATTTCCATGCCGTTTCAGCGTCCATGGCTTCTAAGATGAGTCTTGAGAGATACATTCGATTTCCTAGGTAGCAGGTTTATGTGAACGATAAACTCTGTATATTTGATTGGATGATGTAGCCGCTTGGTGTAGCTGGCATGCTCCTGGTTGTTATGATGACATTTCAGATGGATGGATTACATCACCCGTCCTCGACAACAGCCTGTTCTCATACGCGAAACATATCAGAAACTGCATATTATTTGGCAAATCAGAGTGAGGGACCCTTTGGAGATCACGCTTGAGACATTCCTCCTCATCATGCGTTGCATCCGTCACTTATGTTCCCTTGTGCTGTCCGATTTAAAGTCAGTTCTTCTAAAGTTTGCACATCTATTGGTAATGCATGAAGACTTTCTTTAAACCTCTTCTTTTATTTGGTTTGTGTAGGCTGTACTCCATTCAGCACACCGTTGAAATGTTGTTAGTGTTATGGGAACACACCTATAACGACACAATGAACTCTTCCTGGCACTATAAAGACTGCGCCTCTCAAGAGAGACGTGTGAATGAGTCGAGACGGAATCGAGTCGAGCCAATAGTAGTTCACTCCAAACCAGACTGACAGTCATACTAACACCTTCAACATCTTGTATTATTATTCTGTGTAATATATCTTTGTTATTTATACTCTTGTGTTTGTGTTGTTCTTCCTTGGTCCTAACCTCGGACCATAACAGTGGCGACGAGGATATCGCACCATATCAGTTAGGCAATCACGTTAACAACCATTCTCACGGCATGTCCTTACTCATCGCATCTGGTTGAAGATTATTATCCTTTCAGTACTGCTGCATTTGGAGAAAACCAGTGCCTGGGTTCAAAGTCTATCATTTGATTTTAAGGATGCATCGCATAGACTTTTGGTGTAATCGCTCAAGCCATTTTATATGCCTCCGGTAATTTAAAAAAAAGTAAGTTTCACCCAGTACAACGACTGGTATCTAGTCGAGGTAGAGGGTTACGATAAAGGGTAGTTTATATGGATAACGAAGGGAAGTTAACGGTTAACTCTAGTCTTGAAAAGTTCAAGATTGTAGTGGTCGAGGAAACATCTTCTTGTGAGTCGGTTTCACAGGCCGGTGGTTCGCGAAAAGAAGCTGTTTGAGTGGAATGTGGGTGGATTGCTACTATGTAAGTGACATGGCGGGTCCTAGTCGTAATGGTTAGACCTGGTGGAACCAAGAATGTTGTTCGTCCGACCAAATTTTCATGGAATAAGCGATAGAGCAGTAAGAGAAGTATGGTATCAATGCTTCCGAAGACTACAGGTACGTCAAGACACGGACCACATATACTTAATTTAGGCTTGATGGTAATGCCCCTATCCGATCTAACTCTGCTTTTCATTTCAACCAATGAAAGATGTGTCCTCTGAATGCGTGAAAGAATATAATACTCCTGTGCATATATAACATTCAAGCTATGGGAAAGCGTTAACAATCTAACCTGGTACCTTTCAGATGTACGGTTGGTTGTTTTTAGGGAAAAAAACAGGCGAGAAAGTTCGACATTACTATTGTCTTACCCAGGTAAATACTCAGACCAAAATCACGACAAGCGACAAAAAACGATGAATTATGAGTTGGAAATCTACCTCCGTGTACGCTACAAAGTTTGTATTATCAACAAACAACAAATCTCGGATATGAAACCTACTTTCTGGATTTGGTGTTGAGACTTCTGAGATTGAACATTCTTCCTGTTGCCCAAAATCTCAACGAGACTCCTTGCATCACACTACTCGGACGAATGTATTAGGCATAGAATAAAGTAAACTGTGAAAAGTTTCGGTGTAAGAATGTCCCCTCGCTTTATCATCATTGTCCACTGCAACGTCATCTGAATTTTGTTATATAGGAATAAAGTGTTGCTGCCGACACTGGGGTTTGAACATAGATTGCCAGTGAGAAAATACAGGCGATCCTATTTTGAACTAAGTACGATTGCGTGACCATAGAAGAAATGCATAAATAGAAATCATCGTGACGTTTAAACAATCGCTATTTCTAGTCTATCCTCTATACTATACAGATCGCCATTTCTCTTTTATCCTATTCGGAAATTCTATTCTCTTCCCTACAATATTCTCTATACGGATTAATATTCGGTGGTTACTATTTCTAGCGAGTATTATCGTGCAAGTACTATTAAGCAGAGATTATTCGAAGGCGTCTGACAAGAATATGGTTCAACGACGTACTATAGTTGTATCTGCGATTATAAAGTCTCTATTACTACAAGCATTACGAAAGTGACAACCAGTATCTGTTGACATCACAAGAGTGACAACGATTGTTCGTTGACATCTCAAAACATTTGAGCAGTTGCATGTGAAAAGAGCCTTCGTATCACAACGTAGCTGTTTCACGTAGTTGATAAAAATGGGCGGGCAACCAATCTTAAAAAGAATTCTCAATAAACCATAACGATTTATGGTGTCAAAATCCTTGGTCAACTCTACGAATACCTTCTACAAAAGTATTCCCTTCTGAATGCATTTCATCTGCAGTTGTATCACAAAGAAGATAATAATCATAATACCCATGACGCTCTAAAACCCATCTTGTGCTTCTGAAATAACTAAAAGGCATATGTTGTTTATTGGCCTATTCAGCAAGGTTCTTGATAATACTATACGATCGAGAAGGGTGATAACTAGGCAGCTCTCACTTACAGATTCTGATTAAAGTCTGGAATTAAGATTCTATAAATCCAGTTCTGATGTACAGGATTGCCTTCTCAGATTAGAGTAATCAAGTTAAAGGCAACTGAAGCAACACTATCCCAAAAAAACACAGTAATTCCAGTGGGATGCTTCCGGTTCTTGTCCATGATGATTAAGTTCATGGCACGCTTAGTGCATGACGAGTGTAGCAAGGTATGTATGGTTTTGTTATTAGCTGTAGGTTGATTTAAAAACAGATTGGTAAAATGATAATTCCATTATTTCAGTATGCCTTTGCATCCAGGGAAGTTGCTTTGCTATCGAGGGATTTCAGCGAAATAACAGATTAGATAACTTGACGTAGAAGAGCATACAAATCTTTGAGCCATACCAGTCGGAAGCACTTTCAATTTATTTCCAGATGTTACCCAAATAATTATTGTCCATCTTCCTGAGCTTACGCTGATGGGTTTCATTCTTTATAAGCTCGTTCCACGGCGGCTTCGTTTTATGATAACTTGCTTGACACAGACAGATGGAGAGAGTGTTTGATTTTGTGCAACCCCTTAATATTATCATCGTTTCACCAAACCCGGCTTATTGACGCTTCTTGACGAATCCCAACAGTTCCGCCTCAACTTTAGATTTAGAAACTTTCCACTTACTATCAAAAGTAACATTACAAGCTAAAGGATTCGGATGAAGGGGGTGAAAGTTTCCAAACGCATTGTGACGTGTCCAAACTATGTCAGTTTGGACACGTCACAATGCGTTTGGAAACTTTCACCCCCTTCATCCGAATCTTTTATCCCTAATACATAACTTGAATTTTGCGATCTATATCACATCAACACGTTATACACAACCGTTGCAGACATTTCTTATGTCTCTCCTCTTAGTGATCATAAAATAAATCTATTAAATGGCCATGCTGGTTTGAGCTTCCTGACAATATCTTTGACGTAAGAACGTGTTACTATGAAACCAAGAGTGCTAACCTATTAAGCTATCCATTGAAATATTTTATTTCAGCTCTCTGGATAGCTCTGTAAAAGCCACATATTTTCAGTAATTTAATTCTTAATTTTAAATCCAAATGTACTTTACATTCCTGGATGGACAATATTTCAACATTCTTAGAAAATGTCGTTAATTCAATAACAGAAAAGAAATTACCTAAAACCTGGACACGAAAGGAAAGTAAGAAG
Source organism: Acanthosepion esculentum (assembly GCA_964036315.1). NCBI lineage: Eukaryota > Metazoa > Mollusca > Cephalopoda > Sepiida > Sepiidae > Acanthosepion > Acanthosepion esculentum. The sequence goes on from OZ038478.1 coordinate 24,784,388, forward strand.
AATATTATTAGACTGATGAGTACGCGCGTATACTCGTTTTACTGCACAATGGCATTTGCTCTGGAGTTTCTGCTAGATGTTAAGACATTCTTGATAAAATCCAAAGAAGAATCTGCAACGTTATTGACCCTAACCTGGCATCTCGTTGACAGTCCCTTTCCCACCGCCGTAACGTAGCTTTCCTGTAACTTACCTTATAAATACTTTCATGGCAATTGTTCTGATGAATATTCCTCTAGAATTCATGAATTTAAGCGCAGTACCAGATTGGCGATTATGTCTTATCAATTTGGTTAGATATAACCATGTTAACAGTTTTTTTCTCGCACTTCTCGCTTGTGGAATTCACTTCCGGATCCAAGTTCTCCAGCCAAATTTGATCTTCAACAAAAAAAAGTACGCCATTTTTGTCGAAGTTTTTGTTATGGGAACGTAACTATAATATTAATAGACTGTTCTGTACCTCATAAATACTGTGCATCAAGAGGGAGCAGCAGACACACTCAGCGAGTGAAAGACACTGCCTCAGTGTCGGAACAGTCGTTTAGACTGCTGTCGAACTGTCTGCCTCGGCGGAGAGGAACTCGGACGGGGCTTTGCCGCAGGGCAAAAAGTGCCGTCCGGGAAGTTAGACAGTCCCTGAACCCGTGTATACGGGTTCTAATGGGTATATTTTTGCCCGAGCCTACGGGCTCGGTAAGCCCACGCTAAATCGGCCTTGTGCCACATCCGACACACGTGGGAGTGTTGTTAAACATCGACACAGTCAGTGAGTGAGTCAGGCAGTCGGCCAGTCAGTCAGTGTGAGTCAGCCAGAGACAGAGTCGCGTCAGACGATTACTGTAAGACATTGGAATAGTGATATTGGTCGAGACAACATAGTTCTCTCTAACCTAACCTGATTGTTATTACTAACACTTCTACTTCTTTTGTACATATTCTGTTTGTAATATATCTGTGTTATTCCATACCTGTGTTCGAGTTATTCTTCATTGGTTCTACCTTGGACCATCACCGTGGTACAAGGGACCTGGACTATAACATTTTTTCATTTACTTTTGTATTTGAACTTCTACGTAGTTCTTTCATTCATAAAGGATATATAAGCCCCAGCATTCAACAAAATGCATTCTGCTTTTAATAATAAGCTACATAAATGCACGTGACAAAGTATGACACAAAGGAATGATATGAAATGTTTAGAGACATTGATTTTTACGCAAGAGATATTAAAATAATTCTTAACCCGCATTAGGAATAAACAAACGGTACGACTAACTCCAGGGTGTGTGTGTGTAGGGGGGTTGAAAAGCGGGCGTCCGGAGCGACAAACACCATCAAGCTAACAACGCAGGATACAACCCTCGGAACGTGAAAAGTTAACACCCTTTTTGGATTCGCTCAGAACGCTGAAACTCCAGAGAGCCACCGCCAATAAATCAGACTGGGGGAGACTGTCTTTTTTTTCCGTCTACCCTCAGTTCCCTCTAACTTTGGAGCAGTCAAGGGACTGATGATGATGATGATGATGATGATGAAGTCAACGAACAAGCAAATATAGAAATTGATATACGACAAGAATCCGTTTACTTACTGGATCTACTCAGCATTTTCAGCGAGATAAGTATTAAACGGAAGAATGTCGAAATCAATCTCAAAGAAAAGAACGAAATAGATTGTTGTGAGAAGAGATGAGAGCCGATGATTCGTTTTTTTTATGAATAGAAACTGCAAAGTCGTTGCTGCTAGACAACAGAAATAGATATCTGAGAATAGAGGTCTAGAATCTAACAGACAAAACTTACATCCCATACATGAGAAGTAGACGAAAGAACAAGGAAACTTATTTCACATATGTAAACTAATATTCGCTGGAACAAATCAGCCAGTTAAAAAGAGTGATGGTAAACAAGCAAGTATTGTTAAAAGCCAAAAAAATGCAGAATTCTGTGACAATAAATTGCCATCAAGTGGCTGATGGGTAATGGTAAATAAAGGGTGTTCCAAAAACTTAGACCGATTTTAAATGTGAATTAAGTTAAAGCGTCTAATGTTTTTTTTTCTTTTTCTTTCAGATTTAAAAACTTAAGTCATTGGCAAATTCAACCTTGGAAAGATTAACAATCAAACAACATGTTAAAGCTTCAAGAGTGTAATTGGGAAAATTGTTCGCAAATTCAAACAAAGTGGGACGGGGGCAGATGTGAAAACAGTTGCGTGCACGTTTACGCCGTTCATCTGAAAACATTGCTGCAGTGCACGAGAATGTGGCCGAAAATCCAGACCCCTCCATTCGTCATCGCGCGCAGGTATTGAACGTCTCTACAACAACGTTACATTGTTTCCAGTTGCAGTCTCTATTGATCGATAATTTTGACCAAAAACATCGCGAAGTGCGCGAAATGCATTTCTGTTTGAACGTCCATTTTTCCAGACTTCAATAACTTTAACACATTGTTTGATTGTTAATCTTTCCATGGTTGAAATTGCCAGAGTCTTAAGTTTTTAAATCTGAAAGAAAAGGAAAAAATCATTAAACGCTTAGACTTAATTCAGATTTGAAATCCGTCCAATTTATTGGAACATCATTTATATAATGATTTTATGTTATTTAGTTTAATAAGCATTACAATATTCTCCAGTCTTCCGATATAACCGTTTTTTTCCGTGTATAAGACGAACTTTAAATCATAAAAAATACCTCTAAAATAGGGCATCGTCTAATACAACAGTTGCAAAAAGCTAACTGTAAATCCTGTGGTGTATCAGCATAGAAAAGTAGGCTAGTATGTCCGTGCCATGTATCCGTCAACTATTGTAAGTTTCCTGCTTTGAAAAACTCGTCTGGTGTTTGGTAGCTGAAGTGCGAAAATCAGAACCAGGCAAGACTGAGATGGAAAAAAAGAATATGGTCGGTGCGTGCACAGCATGCACACACCAATCGCACCTGGAGGTGGTGCGGTAGAATGATGCATGATGTGCAAGCACTGTCCATACACACACACACACACACACACACACACACACACACACACACACACACACATACACATATATATATATATATATATATATATATATATATGTTCACTTTTACATTTACATATTTATATATATATATGTTTACTTTTAAATTTACACACGCTCTATCTCTGATATTAAGCACTTTATCCCATAAATATTGCACATGTTAAGACTATATTTCTTCATATATATATATATATATATATATCAGAATTGCCTGGGGGTATAAAGGATCCCATTTTTGCATTATAGGTGCCGACCGCCTGACGGTTGCGTGAAAATGACAGTGTATATATATATATATATATATATATATATATATATATATATATATATATATATATATGTATATATATATATATATATATATATATATATATATATGTGTGTGTGTGTGTGTGTGTGTGTGTGTGTGTGTGTGTGTGTATTCGGCGCTTCGAAAAGTGTGGATGGTCCTGCACGAAACCCTCACCACTATAATAAAATCTCATGTGCTGTTGTCGGGCTCTCGGTTTCTTAGGAACTGATCTGCTTGACCCTTATACGTCGAATCGACGGGAGTCGAGTAGTATATATATATATATATATATATATATATATATATATATATATATATATATATATATATATATATATATATATATATATATATATATATATATATATATATTACTTAAACCTTATTTTGTGTGAATACTCATATTTGAGTAGACGCTCCGTGTATTTATTTTTATTAAGAGTATATTTATTTATTTTCGTCTACCTCCCATGAATATTCGAAATATAATATTTAATAAATAAACGGAGCGTCTACTTATATACAAGTTTTCACCAAAAATAACGCTTAAGTAATAAAAATGTGTCGCTTTCTTTACAACCCTTAAAATATGTAAGAATTTAGTGTATTGAATTTATTTAAAGACATTGACGAGAATAAAGAATATATAATAACGAACATTGCATGAAACTTTCAATATGTAATTTTCGTGAGTCAAAAGAATATAATAGTTCGAGAATCAAGCCATAAAAACCCCGGAATTACTTTGTCGCTCTGCTCGGAGAAATATGAAATAGAAAGTCACGTGATAGAACCAAAAGTATTTTTATTCCCGTAAAATTAGAAATCTCCTGATATTTTTTTTAAACAAAGGAAATTATTACATTATAATATTATTATTATTATTATTTACATTTTTCGGACTATTGTCGTCATCTTTGTCGCCATATTTATTACAACGTTTCGGCCGTTGTACGCTCCGGCCGAAACGTTGTAATAAATATGGCGTCAAAGATGACGACAATAGTCTGAATAATGTAAATAATGTACATATTACCTCATCTGAGAAATATAGACAGATCCTGAAGGAAAATTAGTTTCTTAAAAGGCTTCATTTATTTTTTTTTATTTTAATGCGCTTTTCAGTCAACCTAGCTTTACATTTTGTCATGATATTCCGATTATCTTTCAACGTTTCATCGTGGATTTGGAGATGGTGATCACCTTTATGTAGTATCTGTTCTCTCTTCTTATTAAAGGGATGAGAGAAGTCTGGTCCCGTGGATTCCAACTGTGAGGCTGAAACTTCTTCATTGCACATATGAAGGGAAGCTGATTGATACCCAGGCCTGATGATAATGTTGCAGACAATAGGCCATTGTTATCATATGCCCGTATGTTGAATAACATTTTCAGACTATTTCTTTTTATCGGCAGTGTATTTTGGCGCAGACATTCTGAGGCTGGCCTTTAAGGTCAGACGGTAGACAAAATAGGGATGTCGATTTTGATAGGCTGAGCCGAACGTGTGAATGTTAGAGAGATAGAAATTGATTTCAATGAGTTAAGTTTTTACACGTTATACAGATTAGACGTGTTTATTGTAATAAATAATTTTTCAAATTCCCTTCATTTATGTTTCTCTTCTTATTCCGAACCAAAGACATTTCGCTACCAAATCATTTCGACACTGGACCGGGAGAGAAGAATGCAATTTTGTTGTGGAATTGACCCCGTCAACCAACACCCGCTTCCAACAATGAACGGTATACAACAGGTATGTACGGGTACGGCTATCCCACATTAGACCGGACTTGTGCAGCAACGTACAACCGTAGGCATGGATTAAATCGCCCTTACCCGGTTCAGAGATCAAAATATACCACGTGTTCTCTCTTAATATTTGGATGGATCCTACTGCACTGATATGGCAGCAATTTACTATCAGTGAACTTAAAAGTAAGTGTTCGTAGGTACTGACAATAACTTGCAGATGAATCAGGACTGCAATAAATGTGAAACAAAATAAATACAGAAATCACTTCTAGATATAAAAAAGGTTAATCTGGAGGAAATATGAATAGTATTAAGAAACGAAAAGCAAAAATCCCATTAGACTTCATCTCCTTCCCAGTCTCTGTATTGTTATCCATTTACAAAGAAAACAACCCTTTAGTTTACCCTCTGTATAACTTAGCCCTTTTTTACTTTTAATATGTACTCTGAGTGTCAAATTCTCAAAGCCATCCTTCCTTATCATGTTTCTCAGCACTTTCAACTGTCTCTCGATGCCCAAGCAAACACCACAACTGGTTGTCAAAACCCTATGAAATTTTATAAAGATGTCTTTATAGTAAGAAATACAAGCAATAACCCTTTTTAATAAAATATTACCAGCAAAAAAAATTCTTGTCGACATAAAATAACCGATTGAGGCTTATACGCCGTAAACAAACCAACCCCAACGAAGGTATTCTCAATATTCATCAGATGAGTCTTATATCTCGTCCCTCAAGTGACTTCTTCATCTGTGAGAAAAATAAGAATAAAGTAGGGCAGGAACGAAACGGCGAAACAATTGGCAAGTTGTGAATAAGATCGGGTCACGAGCGCGGAGACAGCGCACGATAATATCATAGCCCGAACCTGATTTCAGTCGCACCCAAGACACTTATGGACGTACGTGAGACACAACGAACGCGACTGCAGAAAGAAGAATTGCTTAAGGAATTCAGTTCTATACAGTATAACTTACCCATGTGCTAGTAGACCTGTTACCGCCATAAGCAAAATTTGAGTAAGATTAGGGAAATTAAAGAAATCCAAAGCAACGGGGAAGCTCCAATACGAAAGTCTCCAAGACGACAGATCCTGCAGATTGGATAGTATAGATGAGCACATCGGATAGTATAGATGAGACCAGAAATCCAAAGTGGAAAGCCTGAAGATAATCACTAACAAGATAATCTCAAAATAAGAAAGAAAAGAAAAGAAAAGGTGGATGAAAGATGGAATTCTCGAGAAAATGAAATATGAAATAGAGGCCGCAAACAATAGCAAGAAAGGACACAGAATATAGAATACCAAACACAAGCTTTAGGAGCAAATAAAGGCTAGCAAAAGAGGAAAGTCTCATGGACAGTAAATGCGTTGGTCGAAATAATGTGCAGCTTCGATACGACAATTTGAAATTCATTTTCAAAAATAAGGAAGCGACAAACGCCAGAAGAATGAAGGACGACACAGAATGAAGAATGGGAAAAGAAAAAAGAGGGATTTGAAAGCAAATTTAAAATATTTCAAATGAAATATCTTTGAGATTGATGCGCAGGGAGTAGTTGAAATATAACTCCTCATCATTGCAGCTTTAAACATAAAAAAAATATTTGAACAAACTACAAATGGACAGAACAGTAAATATCATCTTTGCGAAGAGAGAGATGAAAAAATAAAACACATTCCCCCAAAGAATATAAAGATATGCACAACTAAAGAGTCATTCAACAGATATTCGAATATGTAGATTCACAGTAAACAAAGAAACTTTTGGAAATGTAAAACAAAATAAAAAGAATTCGATAACCAATTTGATCTGAGCGGAAGACCAAATATTATACTCCTCAATATGAAAAAGACAAGAAACATAGCCATAGCTATGAGAGCAAAGACGAGAATGAAATAATAGCGAAATTAATACTTATAATAAAATACCAGGACCTGGGTTGAGTGCTGAAATAATGGTGTATAAAAGCTAGAAGCGGTCGCATTATAGTGCGAATATTTACAACTATGCCAAAACACTATAATCAAGATTGAATGTTGGGAATCTTAGGACATTTTGGGACAGTGACGCCCTCGGCTTTGTTGGCAGTCTGCCACCATACTGTGGAAGGGATTTTGGAGATCTGAGAAGACTTGCTGTAATGACCAGCAGGATATAATAATAAGAAATCCAGAGTAGAAAAAATACATACCAGATAGTATAGTTTGCAGTATCATTCCATCTTAAACAATATATAGGACTGAGAGGTACTTCAATGAAGCATAAGAATATTTCCTGAAAAGCCTAGGCAAAAAAAGACAAATACGACCGTAAATTATGATAAATTTTTGAAAATCTAAAAAAACGCTTTGCCGAAGAGTTGGAAGACGCTGAACAGTGCTGGGCTATTGTGAAGACTAGCATTAAGATAAATGGATGGTTAGCAGATTTAAGGAATTTCTTTTAGGCTTTTATAATTTCGGAAAACAATATTAAAATCTATATGCATTTAAGAAGATGGGTTTTTTTTAAGCGTTTCACTCCATGAAGGCGGGAAGCCACTAGCACGCAATGGGTTACAGAGAGTTGGAGCGAGAGCAAATAGGAGTGATAGAGAAAAGGATGAAGAGAAGGATAGGGGATAGATCAGGGCATCTGGAGACGTCGATTGACATTACATTTCAATAGTTGGAGATTATAGCTATCAGGGAAACAGGAAGAGGGGAGGGAGATCCACAGGCGAGAGGTGCGAGACATGAAACTATTGGAGTAGAAGAGACGGCTACATTTAACAGTTTCTACATTGAAAGGGTGCGAGCGAGATGCCAGACTAGTAGAACGCTTAAATTCATGAAGTCTGGGAACCAGCGAAAGCAGCTCATCGGAGCAGTTACCATGAAAGTATTTGTAAAAAAAAGACAGAGGGAGGCGACCGCAGGTCTGTGAGAGTGTGAAATTATGGTTGTAAAAATGAGAAGGCCTGAAGTAAAAGAATCAGACGGTTATCGATCGTGAGGTGGGCAGAGAGAAGTTGGCACCGCCTGCAACATAATGTGGCCTCAGGGTTGTCTACCGGAGGTGAATGCAGGGACACCTATCCATGCTCGACATGACTAAATATTGATTGTTCATGATTAATTAAGGGGTATTTTCTTGGTTCGTTGATTCAATACGTATTTTCTTGATTTAATATAGATAAATATTTGTCATTAATATCTGCCATTTAAGGAGTTATTTTGTCTACGGTTAGTTAAATATTGGCTGCTTATATTATTTGTCTAGATATTTACTTGGTTTGAAGATAGATAATAATCTGTCGCTTTTATTTGAAACGATAAGCATTTCCTTGGTTCGGAAACTGGTAAGTATCAGTTAATAATACTTGAATCTGGCAATGTTTATTGGTTCCACTAATAAGAAAATATTGGTCCGTTATATTTGAGTCTATAACCATTATCTTGAATGGTGGGTTGTTAAAATCGGTCGCCGTTATTTGATTCTATAATCAGATTTTTGTTTCGGGAATAGTTAAATATTAGTCACTAATATATGAATGCGGATGTATTTATTTTTTCCGAGTATAGGTAAATACTGATCGTTCTTATTTTAAGCTATAAACATTTAGTTGGTTTTGTGATTTAGTAAATATTGGTCATTTGTATAGGGGTCTATAAGCGTATACTTTAGTATCAAAATAGGTTGAAAGGCTAACGGTCATTACAGCTTTAAGGTAAGAATTACCAGTGACTTTTTCAATGAGTCTATCAGAACATTTGTCAATCATTGGAAATAATTGATGCTTTCACGTGCCATCTGATAGTTCTGGAAGATTCTCAAAGATACATTACAGTCTGCAGAATAGGCCATGCCAATATGAAGGCATATTCTGTCTTTGTGGTCTTTCATGATTATGTCTGGGCGATTAGTTTTGAATGTTCTGTATATGTGTATTATAAGGTCCCATGAAATTGTTACAGTCCTATGTATGTAACCGAGTATACCAATTTCTTGCATTAACCATTGCGTAAAAGTTGCACTTTTTCCAGTGTTGATGTTGGTCCATACTGCCATGCCGAGATTCGTTGGATACCAGTACCGTGCAACCTGATGCAAGATGGTCACTTGTCTTTAGATATTCACCACAGAATCTGCATTTCGGGTTAACTCAGTTTTTCAGTATGTTTGTTGGGTAATTTGTAGTTAATAAGCATTGGTCCTGCGCAGCAAGAATAAAACTTTTCAGCTTTTAATCATTCACTAATAATTAATCTGTATGGGATTTGTCTGCATCCAATATTTGGCATAGGCAGAATTTTGACCATGAAGAGATTTATCGTTTCTGCATTTGGTCTCTTAGACTTTGCTTTGTCCTTTTCTTAGGTTTATTGTTGCTGCAGTAGACTTTCTTTCATTAGGGTTTACTTGCAAGTGTTTCCTCCAATTTAATATTGCCTTCTGAATTTGTTGGTTTTATGGAATAAAGTTCTTAAGTCTTTGACAAAGATCATCATCTATTTTCTGATAGATTACAGGTATTAATATTATTATCATTATTATTATTATTATTATTATTATTATTATTATTATTATTATTGTTGTTGTTGTTATGAGAGACAGAGAACTGAGCCCGAAAATGACGTTGGATTAAAAATATACGAAAGTCATATATATATATACATACCATGACAGCCATTCTGATAAGTGTATACCAGACAAGTAAACAATACCCTCCAGACTGTCGCCAGTTAAGTGTGTTGAAAATTATCTCTATTTGACTCCCAAATTTCCTTGTTCGCCTCATCCTTCAGACAGAAAAAAGCAGCCATCTTGACACCAGCCATGTGTCCCCCTAAATACTACTATTAATGAAAAGCAATGCGCAGTACGAAGGCCTCTTGTAGATATTTCCCTTTGGTTAAACTCTTGCAACTGGCAAGGAAATCTGTAGAATTAAACGGGATATTTACTGGAGCTGGTTTTAATTCTTCAAACTTTTTAAGCTTAGATAATAATGATTTAGCTAGTGGAACAGTGGTAGATGTATATTTTTCCCAATGCTATTTGTGCGTGTAAATGACTATAACGATCCCAACTGGAACTGGAACACGGCTCTCCGATTAACAATTCCGAGTCATTATCCACTATACTATACTATCCAATCTTTCAGACTCTGATATTCTCAAACGGTCACACATATAGGTAGTGACCATGTCCAACGCTGCTTAACTTCGGTGCTCATAAGGGAACCGGTGTTTGGACGTGATATAGCCGTAATCCACTCATGTTCCAACGAATTCCACTGTATTTGGTTATCATTTTAATAAAGTTTCCTTTGCTTTCTTTTCTCTTTTAATGCTTTCCTTCTCCTTTTATAGGCCGTGTCCCTTCAGTGATAATAAATCTCCATTATCCCAATGAACCTTCAGATTTCAGTGTTGCATTTTCCCTTCTTTGTTAACTAAATTCCCAGATATTTAAATTATTGTACTTTTTTTATTTGTATATTTTATGTGGTGTTCTGCCTTTTACTACCCACTCCATCCTTGGTATGACGATAAACTACATCCGCGTCCTGGGTAAGACGATAAATTACGTCCGACAGCAAGGCCTCTGATCATGATGTTTTGAAGAGCATGAAACCACCTCTTAATTGCTGGAGTTACCAGGTCCAGCCAGACCAGGGGTGGTAGCACTTGTTAGGGTCCTAGCTACGGGTAAATAGTTACCCCCCCCACACAAAAACTGGAGTAAAAACACTATGAAAGTGTAGAAATAGGTTTCAATACCAGAAATACTTTGTAAAATTTATTGCCAGCAATAAATCTTTGAAGAAAATCTTTTACCAGCAATACATTATTACCAGCAATACATTTTTTGAAAAAAATTACTAGCTATTCATTTAAAAAAAAATATTACCAGCAATAAAAATCCTTTTCGGCATTAATTAACCCATTGAGGTTGATATATCGTAAAACAAACCAAACCATAACCAAACCAAACCAAACCAAACCAAACCAAACCAAACCAAACTAAACTAACCCGTCTTCTTGTAATTGATGTTTAGTCCTTTCTTCTAGCTTTCCTTTACTAAATTTTGTAGGAGTTTTTGTAGTTACCTTTCCATAAATGCTTTAGTACTGTAATATACTTTCCGTAATTTTTGTCTATATTTCTAGGATGAAGAATTATGATTAGTTACGCTATTTCTATTCGGACTGTTATCCTCATTTTGTGGTTGTTATCAAAAAGTTTCGGTTGTTCTACGTTCTGGTCATCATCACGTGAATGTCGATCCGGGCATTTCGGACTGAACCCTCAATTTAAGCTGTCGAGGTAGACGTCTTCACGTTCCATTGCCCAAGTCTTTCGGTATCTCGTCTAGTTCTTAATTCAATTCTGCTCTATTAGTAATCGCCCAGTTTCCACTGAGCCCGTGTCCACCGCCCGGCATTGTAATTCAGACTGACATACATCTGATAAAGACCGCAATGCATAACGGTCGAAACGTTGTGATAACCACAACGAAGAATTCAGCATGTGAATAATGATATTTCGCGTGTTGTGAATTCTTGCAGTATTTCTAGCTGTACTGCCAGCTCGTCTTTCATATACAGTAATGGTTCCTGTAATAGAAATACTGTTCTACAGTAGGATGCTGAGAATACTATAAATGGAATGTGTAACCAGTGACGACGTTTTAAGGAAAACGGAAGCAAAATCTACGTTAGAATGATACAAGAACAGCTGAAATATCTACGACGCATCATGAGGAAAGAAGGTTTGGTAAATTTGAAACTGATAAGGCATATCAAAGGCAAGACTGACATGAGAAAACAGCGAATCACCTATCGAAGGAGCTTGTATAAATGGTTTGCAGAAAAGGACAGGGAGGCATAGTAAAAAAAGACTAACAGTGCTAAAAGCTACAACGTATAGGAAGTCGTGGAAAGCCACGATCGGCAAAGTCCTGAAGAGTAACAGCATTTAAAAGAAGAAGAGAGTTTTTGGTATAGCTAAAGTGCTTTTGAAATGTTTTGCAATTTCGTGAAATATTTCTTTAAACATAAATACGCTAAAGGCAAACGAGTGTTGTCCTCCCACCAAGGAACGGTTCGTGCGTTCTCGCAGGAAGACACCGATCACATAACAGCCTGTTGGGACTTGAAATCAGCCCAGAGCTCAGGTCGAACTCGTATGCATCCTTAAAGATTCCCTGTACTGCTCATGTAAGCAGCTATCTGATACCGCTAGACTCTAATATTAAGACCCGGCCGAAATGGTGTGCTGAGCCCATATATGGACAGGATTTGCCCAGTCAATTACCAGTTTTGATAGATTGCAAAAGTGCCTCCAAGTCCTTGTACGTGACTAATTATTTTCAACCCTACAAGCTCAGTCCCATGTCGGTACCCTCTCGCTATTCTATCGGTATTTCCATGAAAAGTGTTCACATGAAAATATATTCCATAGTTCTACCAATTCAAACCTTCACGGCTAAGACCCGCCATGCTACGAACATTTGTCGCGAACCACCTTCATTCAAGGAATTACGATATAATAGAAATTGTATAAATATCTATCTGTGTATAATTATGTACCAACCTAATATTAAGACGCAAGTGTCTACTGTGTGTTAGTGAACATAAATAAATTATGGAGAGACAACAATAAAGAAATAATAATTAAGAACATAAGCATTGGTATTGCCTTTACATTTTTCAAGATCGAAGTTGACTGGAAAGCAAGAAGCCAGAAGAGAGTTTCACGGGCGAGTATTGCAACAGAAGAAACTGTTAACATGGAAATTACTACTTCTATCCGTTCTTACCTCCACGATTAAGACCATCATGCTTCGAAAATTGCCGTGAACCACCTTCATTGTCTTCGTATTCCACTGGTGCGATGTAAATTCTACTTGAACACCTTCTAACGATAAGCTACTTTCTGGAACCGACTCCATTACAATCTGAAACTGTTCATGTCAAGGCTTAACAAATATCTTCCCCATATATCCCTATAAATAGTCCCTCTCTCACCCTCTACCTTGAGTGGCTCTTGGGCCTGGTATATCAGAACGTACATTTTTTTCTAGAATATAATAAAAGGATAATGTGTTTCTAATATGGCTGCATGTTATTTATGCTCTTATATATGATATATTATTAATTTAATTGCATGGACTAATTTTACCGGCTTTTAATTAAGTACTTTAGCTTAATGACTTGATCACGTAACCAGTGAGTAAATTCAGTCTTCAGAGAGGCCGCAGAGAATATTTCTTTAATTATACGCAACTATTATGCGCCGGGAAAATTTCGGCACCGATCGAGGACAATCCCGAATATAAACTTTGTCTAATTATTAATCGCTACCGACTATGCCAAGAGTGAAGTTTACCACCAGATGCGCGGAATAATTAGCAATGTGGCAATTAGACGACACTTCATGTCATTATGTCTGTGCACCGGTCCAAGGAATTACGATTGTCTAGAAATTACACGTTTTCGAATTTCCCGCGGGGCTCCGGGGAGTTAACCGCTGCGCTCCGGTGCGCCGCGACGCATAATTGGCTAATCCCTACACAATTTCGAAATGTTCGTTTTGATTGCTTTTGTTCAAGGCATGAGAAAAATTCCCTGACACATTTGCAATTGTCTGGGAATAGATCATAAATGCAAAGAGACTCATACAACTAAATTTAGACATTAAATATTATGTTAATCATTTCACCCCAGCCAAGGCAATAAAGACAAAAAGAGGCTAGTGGACTGGCGGGGGGGGGGTTATTTGGTATGAAATATTAGGAGAGAAATAAAATATCTTAAAGAGAGAAAATAAGATTGATATGATATTTACAACCAAAAGAAATTGAAAAATCAACCAACAAATAAATTTCTTTTTATTTAGTAAAATATTTACAGAGTATGAAATGCTTAGTGATTTCCTTATCTAAATAGGCGCTTATACTATTTCCATTATTCGGACTATTGTTCTCATCTTTGTCACCATCTGTATTACAACGTTTCGGCCGTTGTACGCTCCGGCCTTCTTCAGGTGGTCGGAATGTCGAACTGAACCCTTTATTTTGCTCACTGGGGTAGACTGTTCTAGTTCTACGTGCATTGTTTAATGGATGTCAGTTATCAGTTATCTCCTGTTAATTTTTCCCCTATGAAGTTTCTCCACTGCCGGGTTTTGAACACACACTCTTTGGGTCCTGTCACTGGATCTAACTAATGCCTTTATCCACTGTGCCATGCGTTCTTGAAGTCAAGGCAGTGGAGAACTTTCAGAGGGGATTTAACAGGAGATAACTGATAACTGACATTCATTAAACATGGCACGTGGAACTAGAACAGTCTACCGCAGTGAGCGAAATAAAGGGTTCAGTTCGACATTTCAACCACATGAAGAAGGCCAGACCGTACAACGGCCGAAACGTTGTAATAAATATGGCGGCAAAAATGAGGAAAATAGTCTGAATAATGTACATAGTGTACATAATACCTCATCTCAGAAATATAGACAGATAGTGAAGAGCCGAAAACTTTAATAAAGATGAGGACAATAGTCCGAATATTGTAAAGATACAACAGTAATATCCAAGGCATGGATTTAAAATATGTAAGATAAGTTCTGACAGGTAACATTGTCTAGCACGAAAGAATGATCCAACTTTTCTATCGGCAGACCGAGCAAATGATTCGGATTCTTTAAATGAATCGCTTGGATTTTCCACATTTTCTTACTTTCTTTATTGATATACTGTTGCGTTTAATGTATTTAAATATGGACTCTGTCCACTGATAGTTAATACTCTACATTATTTATTTGAGGTTCTTTTACGTCGTGTGACTATGGTATTAATTAATACTCGCGTCTGAAAAACTCAATACATTCTTCGGCACATGAGCTATTCCAATTTTGATAACGGTTTAACCGAAGGTCTATTATGGGGCAGAACGTTTCACGGATATTGTCCTGAGTGTACTGACCACAAAGGAGACAACATCAGCTGGTGCTGGGCATTATCAGATCAGAAATAAAAAATGGTTTCCAGCCAATGAATCCTGTAGGTTTTAGCGAGTACAATTCATATTCAGACCACATAGACGGACGTTGCAGAATCACAAAGAAGTTCACCAAATGACAAAAGCCACATTACTTGAGGACTTTCAATTACAGGAAAACCTAAAATGGCTCGGAAATGTAACTCGAATAGAAAATCAAGACAGATGTTTATATTATATAATTCTTCAAACAAAACTTTAAGAAGGAAGCCGCTATCATTTCTTGAAAAATTATTAACAATTAGTGTACTTGAGAAACAAATATTCCCGAAAAAATATAATAGAAAAGTTCTGTGAATTTTAACCGACAGTAGAACTGGCTGTCCGGTCATGAAATACTAAATGTTTCGCATGTGGACAAGAAGTAGGGGCCACGGAAGGAAAACACGGAACACGGTTTAGAGGTAAGAAGGATATATTAAACAGAAAATTTACAAAGAATAGTGTAAGAGTAAGCAGAGCTTACTATGCAGTGGTGTCCGATATTGGTATCGTACGCGGCTGCGCATTACTGGTGCTACTACTCCCATGATACTACCATTCACATAATAATATAGTACTGGGAGAGTCCATGATGTAGGAAAGTATCGGTCTCACAACAGTTTCCTTATAAGGAAACGGTTAATATTACTAATATCATTACCGCTGACAAAGATAGAATAGTTCAAGAGTTAGCAAACTCATGACACAATAATTCGTTATTGTACTTGTAGATTAAAAGTAAGTTATAGTTGTTTAGGTACTCGCTATTTAAAATGCATAATTTAATATTATTTCCATTCGCAAATGTAGGGCATCGCTATCCGCTGTGCATCGTTCGTCCGCGGCTGGTGAAACTTGCATATAACAATGAACCATGTTTTCGAGCTTTTTTCAAAGCGAAACCCTATCAATCGAACCTAATTAAAATTCTTCACATCGTTGCCCTCAATGTCCGTTGGTCTTCCAAGCACACATTTTGAGAAGAGGAAATCTCAAATTAATAAACTTGTTATCTGATGTCTTAGACTTTGATGGCGTTTGAAAACATTAAGACTGATTGATAGTTTGATATTTGCGAAATGCTATTACTATTCAGACGATATACAAGATTGTTATTGTTTATGTGTTAATCTCGTAAAATATATAATTTGGAAGCAGATTCAATGTTATATGGTTCGTACAAAAAAGGCTAAGACGATTATGGGAATAGGTGATACACTACAGACACACACACACACACACACATATATATATATATATATATATATATATATATGTGTGTGTGTGTGTGTGTGTGTGTGTGTGTGTGTGTGTGTGTGTGTGTGTGTGTGTGTGGCCTGACAATTGCGTTTAACATGAACCAGTCCGTTGCCTCTGTGTGTTGAGTTTAACGTCCACTTATATATTCAAAATATTATATATATATACTGGGGCTGAGATCAAAAGAATTTTAAACTGTTCTCTTTTTAGCTGAATAACTGAAAGGTTTATTCAGTGACTCTTATGACAAATGCTGTCAAGATGGCTAAACGTCTTACGAGAAAACCCGAGAAAAGAAAAAGAAACTCAATTAGTTTATGGTTTATGTTTCTCGATATTAAACATTTTGTAGGATGCAGTTACACGATTTGTACTATTATAGTATATATATATATATCTATATATATATATATATATATATATATATATATATATATATATATATATATATATATATATATAGTTGTATGTATATATATATATATATATAGTTGTATGTATATATATATATATGTATTTGCATATATATATATATATATATACGATTTGTACTATTATAGTATATGGTTGTATATATATGTATGTATATGTATGTATATATATATATATATATATATATATATATATATATATAAATACGATTTATACTATTATATTTTTGTTCTTAATAACACGGTTTGTCCTGTGAAACTCTTAGAGAGAGAGAGAGAGAGAGAGAGAGAAAGAGTAGATATAGAGAGTAGATATAGAGAGAGATAGAAAGATATAGTTATTAATTTTTATTTCAGATGAGTCAACACTTTGAGATGGAATGAGCATGCTCGACATAAGTATGGAGGTCGCGTGACGTCTAATTGATAGCATTATATTCCATTCTCTATGACTTTTCGGATCTTCATTTCTATTTTATCGTCTATTACTATTCGGATCTTCATTTCTATTCTATCCTCCATTACTATTCGGATCTTCATTTCTATTCTATCCTCCATTACTATTCGGATCTTCATTTCTATTCTATCCTCCATTACTATTCGGATCTTCATTTCCTATTCTATCCTCCATTACTATTCGGATCTTCATTTCTATTCTATCCTCCATTACTATTCGGATCTTCATTTTTATTCTATCCTCCATTACTATTCGGATCTACGTTTCTATTCTATCCTCCATTACTATTCGGATCTTCATTTCTATTCTATTCATTCTCCATTACTATTCGCATCTTCATTTCTATTCTAACCTCCATTACTATTCGGATCTTCATTTCTATTCTATCCTCTATTAATATTCCGATCTCCATTTCTATTCTATCCTCCATTACTATTCGTATCTTCATTTTTATTCTATCCTCCATTACTATTCGGATCTACATTTCTATTCTATCCTCCATTACTATTCGTATCTTCATTTCTATTCTATCCTCCATTACTATTCGGATCTTCATTTCTATTCTATCCTCCATTACTATTCCGATCTCCATTTCTATTCTATCGTCTATTACCATTCGGATCTTCATTTCCTATTCTATCCTCCATTACTATTTGGATCTTCATTTCTATTCTATCCTCCATTACTATTCGGATCTTCATTTCTATTCTATTCTCTATTACAATTCGGATCTCATTTCTATTCTATCTTCTTTTACTATACGGGCCGCTATTCCCTATACTATTCCTCTATTCGGATCACTATATGGATTGATGTTCGAGCGTGCACTATTAGTGCGAGTTCTATTCGAAGGCTTCTGACACCAGTATTTTTCAATGGCGCTACTATAGGTGTAATCTGCGATTACAAACTCTCTCCTACAACGTGCATTACGAGAGTGACAATGAGTATTCGTTAGCTTTACAAAAAGTGGCAACGAGTGTTGGTTGACTTCAGAAAAGATGGAATTTCAAGTCGCCAAGGATGGGCATGTTCGTTATTTTCTCATTGCTTTTAATCAAGGTCACGAAGCCGCCAAATCTGCTGGAAATATTTGTGTTCGGTACGGAGATTAATCCATTACCAACACAATGACACATTAATGTTTTTCCTGTTTCAATGAGGGGAAGTTCAAACCCACAAACGGTTTGCGTTTTATCCGATGGTAATCATTTGCTAGCGCTGATCAAAGAACCACTTAGGAATTTGTTTAGAAGATAGCAAGCTCTCCTGTTATCATCTACACTGAAGAGGTAAGGTTGACCAAATTGTCAACGCTGGGCTGTTTGTTGAAAATAGAGACAAGTCAGCGGAAAAGACCTGACCGTCATTACAGTGTGATCATTTGATATGACAATTCTTCGCCCCAAATTCGTTGACATGACCAAATATGCAATTAAACAACTAGGTTTGGAAGTTCTGCTACACCCTCCATATTCTCCTGTTTTAGTCGATTAACACTACCACTCGCTTTGTAACAATTTCAGGGGTGTCTTGTTCAACAACGATATGGAGCTTAAAACATGGTTTGATGAATCTTCAAAACCTTGTGATTTATTTCGGTGAAGCATTGAGCAGTTATTGGATCTTCGGCAGGAGGTTGTAAACAATAAAGGGGTATACATTGTTGAATTATTCATCAGAACTGTTAATAAATAATAAGTAATAAATTAGATTATTGTTATGGTAATTTACCCACGCACGCATGGACTCTCCCAGCTATAAATAGGAGCAGGTACTGCCGTTTGGAGAGGGAAGATTCCAGTTCTTTTTCAGACCTGATACGATTGGTGATTGCCACCTGACGTTTTTTCTGTAACTTAACTGTTTTTTTTGTTTTTTGTGAACTTCGTTAAGTCTCTTTTTTATTTTACCATTTCTTACGTTCTTTTTTACTGACGGTTTTTGAAAAATGTTTCGATTTTTCTTTCAGATTAGATAACCCTTCGAGACGGAATGCCTCTTGGAAAGTGAAGTTTCCAGCAGTCAGCTCGATAAGTCGGACCGAACATTCTTGCTGTAACATTCTCACTTGTATATGTCTGTATTACCGTTTCTGTTAATATATTTGTTTGACTCAATTCCTCTGTTGTGTTTTTATTTCTGGCTCGAAAACGACAATTATAGAAAATGAACGAATATGTGTAACAAACTAATACTAATGTCAAGGCATTTCTGACACGGATTACACTGTCTAACACTTTTCTACTTGCCCCAGGGATTGAACTCAAAATTACTATAACGAATTCAGGACGAAAACGCTTTAATCTAATAGGCTATTGATCCGTGAAATTGTATACACAATTAATAGGACCATAAACTCTGTATCAATTATTACGATGTCTATCTCGCCGATCATTACTTTTTAAAAATATAAGTCACATGATACAAATCATGAGATTAACTTAAGTTAGAGAATTAATTTCAAAATTGTAAGAAAGGTGTGGTTGTAGGCAGTGAATATTATTTAATGAAGTTAAGATTGTAATATTCATGGAAAATAACAAAATGTGACAGTTCTTGGGCAGAGGCCTTCTGCGTGAAATTTTTTTCCTAACTTTGGAAAGCTGAGAAAATGAGGGTGATTCGATTTCGTGCGAGTGGCATAGCGTGTACCAGCTATGACAGAGTGAATCGGTGGAAATAACGAACGGAGCTACGGAAATAAAGATAGAGGAGCGACAGGATTGCGACGTTGCGCCTGTGGCCGCAGAGTGAAGAATATATTTTCTTCAACAAGCTAGCATAAACAAATTGGCGTGTTATCATAGCATGGAACGAGATAATGGTACAGCTTCAGCCGAGATATGGCATTAATATTCCATCTCGGTCTCATCTGATATGTCTGTTATCTATCTTGCTATCTATCATAGAACACACTGAGATAGATAGATGTCAGTCTGTTATCTATCTATCTATCTATCTATCTATCTCAAAGTGTTCTTTATCTATCTCATTCTGTTTTTATCTCTCTCTATTTGTCTGTCTCTCTCTCTATCTATCTATCTTTCTATCTATATCTCTCTCTCCATATATATATATATATATATATATATCTATATCTATCTATATATATATATATATATATATATATATATATATATATATATATATATATATAGATAGATAGATAGATAGATAGATAGGGAGAGACATAAAACAAACAGGGATAGAGATAAAGAGCATGCTGAGATAGATAAAGAACGAACTTAGATAGATAGATAGATAGATAACAGACTGATACACACACACACACACACACACACACACACACACACATATATATATATATATATATATATACATATATATATAGAGAGAGAGGGGGAGATATAGATAGATAGATAGATAGACAAACAGACAGACAGAGAGATAGACAGATAATGAACACACTGAGATAGATAGATAAACAAAGAGACAGGCAGATCGATAGATAGATAAATAACGGACTTACATAGATAGATATATGCATACTAGTAGCGGATGATATGTCCTTCCCCACTTCATAAAAAACCTACGTACGTCAAAATCAGTATTATTTTGCAAATATCAAACATAGCAAATTTACTGGACCGATAAAATTCTACACCTGTCTTGTATTTAAAGTTTTTAAATGTATTCACGCCATTGTCAATTTCTGATTAAAAAAAAACAAACTGTATTTTTGCCTCGTATCAAACTAAATTAAGTCCAAGAAATATTCGGTGTGTTGTTATCTCTGTGGGAATGGCAATGGCACACAGCATTCAAATCGCAGTAAATGCGTTGCGTTTATTTCACACTTCCGCAGTCGGGCAATGCATGTGTACATCTTTTCACATCATGGATAATACGACTGGCTGCACTCTTGAACACTGATTAGGAAACCAGTCCAGGAGAAGGAATAAACTGAACGAGATTTTTGTTACCCATTTTTTTTAACAATGATCTTCACTCGTCACAAGAAACAAACGACACTCGGGGGAGAGGGTTATAGTTTGATAGGCACGACCCCAAGCAAGGTGGTAATGCTAAAAATTTGCAAGGAGCCACCAGAGGTAAAAGACTGTAAGGGAACCGGAATCCCAATCATAAACAGGAAACGCGATAAACTTCTACTCCTGTTCAAAAGATACCTTTTTTCACGGCAACTGTTTCTAGCTACTCTTGCTGGTTCCCAAGCTGCATGAATCTAAGCGAGGTACCCCAGGCTGGCATCCCAGTCCTCTTTCATTGTCAAACCGGTTAAATGCAACCGTCTCTTCTACTCAATCAGTTTCTTCACTCGCAATTCCCGTCTGTGGAACTCCCTTCCCCTTACTTGCTGCTCCGATGACTATAATTCTCAAATATTCAAGTGTAATGTCAATCGACATGTGACATCCTGAGCTTGTTGTCGTCCTTCTATGTATCCTTTCCTCAAACACGCCTCTATGCTCTTGTTCTCAATCCTCTGTAACCCCTTGTGTGCTAGCGGCACTCCCGCCTTGCTTGGGCGGAATTGATTAAAAAAAGAAGTGTGTGAACCGGATGATAGTCAATCCTATCTATTCTTATTTAGTAAAAAAATAAATAAATAAATAAATAGTAAAAAAAGATATTCAGAGTTTTATGGAGAGCTATTACAAGTATGAATTTAACGTAGACTTTAGAAGGAACCAGAAACCAATCGTATACAAAAAAAAGGGTCAAACCACTATTTCTGTTTAAAAGAACAAAGAGGTTGTGTGAGCAGTGCGATAACCTTCTCCTACATTTACCGCTTTTCTTGTTCTTTTTCTTCCCCTTTTTGTTAATTTCTTTCTTTTTCTTCTTTTGTATGTTTTCTATCTTCTTTCTATTTTGTCTTTTATATTTCTCTCCCTCTCTTTTTATTTTCTTCCTCTTTTCTCTTTTGTTTTCTTTTTTAACCTTCTCCTGACCTTACCGCTTTCCTCGATCATTTTCATTCTCTTCTTGTTATTTCCTTTCTTTATCGTCTTTCATATTCTTTTTATCTTCTTTCCACTTTTTTTCCTTTTTCACCTCATTTATTTGTTCATCTTTTTCATTTTCTTTTTAAAATTCTATCCCTATTCTTTTTTTATTTCGCTTTTCTTAAATTCTTTTTGAATACTTTATTTTTCTTCTCTTTTATTTTTGTCTTCTTTTTCTGTGTCTTCATTCTACATGTTTTAAAAATGTTTTTAGATTCATTTTTCTGTCTTTCTCTGTCTATCTCTGTCTTTTTTCATTTTCGCTTTGTCTTCTTCTTTTTCATATTTTCTTACTCTTTCTAAACGTCTCCCATCTTTCTTCTACCTTTCTTCTTTTTTTTCATTTCTTTTCGTCCTTTATTTTTCTTTCGTGTTTTGTCTTCCATTTTCTATATTTTTTATTTCTTTTACTTCAGTTTTCTTCAACTTTCTTTTTCGATTTTCTCGATCCTTTTCTTCCACTTTTTGTTAATTTCTTTCTTTTCTTCTTTTATATTTTTTCTATCTTCTTTCTATTTTGTGTTTTATATTTCTCTGCCTCTCTTTTTATTTTCTCCCTCTTTTCTCTTTTGTTTTCTTTTTTAACCTTCTCCTACATTTACCGCTTTCCTCGATCATTTTCTTTCTCTCCTTGTTATTTCCTTTCTTTTTCTTCTTTCATATTCTTTTTATCTTCTTTCCACTTTTTTCTATTTCACCTCATTTATTTGTTCATTTTCTTTTTAAAATTCTATCCCCATTCTTTTTTCTTTCTCTTTACTTAAATTCTTTTTGAATACTTTATATTTCTTCGCTTTCATTTTTCTCTTAATTTTTCTGTGTCTTCATTCTACATGTTTTAAAAATGTTTTTAGATTTATTTTTCTGATTTTCTCTGTCTATCTCTGTCTTTGAATGATATTAAATAAAAGTTCATAGTTTTACGCGGAGAGGTTAGAAGTATAGAGTTGCAGCAGACTTTAGAAGGAACCGGAAAGACAATCCGTAACAAGAAAATAAGGGAGATATATCTAATGCTTTTTAAAAAGACTGAGGAGGGGAGATGTGAACGGGACGATAGGCAAATCTATCTAATTTATTATATAATATAATATATAAATTATAAAAATTATGAAAGGCACGATATAGGAGAACTGTTGATAAAAAAGTAGTTGCCGTCAGTTGGTGACTACAATATATCTTTGGTCAAATCAGATTCTTGTTTAGATATATCGTGTCGGAATGTGTCCAATAATTACAGTTGTATAGATTTTAATGCTCAATGATCCGTTTTCATAATGTTTAAATTAGCTTAAGCTAAGCATGTAAATTTATACACCCCCATATTATATAGCAATGGCATGGAAATCTGTATGGTGAAGCCATTCTGTGGTAATGATTTCAAACTGCAGTGAGTGCTCTCTTCTTTGAGGCTTGTCCTGTACAAAGTTTGGCTTCATGATTATCTGCACACATTTGGTTGAGCTATGAGTTTAGAGGCAAATGAATAGAATCTCATTAAATCGAAGTTCGTACGATGACTTAGGGTATCATTATAATATGTAATATAATAACAGACAGAAAAATAATGCAATTTTCTCAAACGATAATGTTTTGCAAAGATAACTGGAATGGGCTTTACATAAAAGGGAGTATTAATAAGTGCTTTGCCGGTGCTTTGGTCGGAAAGATAAGCAAGAACTGAAGGAGGCATAGATGGAGCGAGGGTGAGGACAGAGTGAAACGAAGAAAGAATGTAACGTGCAAAGAAGATCAAAGGGATGGGGCGAAATAATGTTTTGGGGAAAAAATGAACAAATATAAATGTGTGGAATATAGTGGAAAAGGTTTGTTTTTAATTAATGAGAAGAAAGAGATTAAAAGGTGTTGAAGAAGAGACAAGGGGAAGAGGATAAAGAGAAAATGAAAGAGGAAAAAAGGAAAGAGAAACGAGAAGTGAGAAAAGAGAACAAAAGAAACAGAAAGAACAAAAGAGTAAGAAAAGAAGAAAATAGGAAGAAAGTGAAAGGAAGAGAAAGAGAAAAGAAGAAATAAGAAGGATTAAGAGAAAAATAAAAAAGAAGAGAGACGAAAAATGGTGGAAAGAGGAAAACGAAAGAAAATTGGATAAAAAAATGAAAGACCATAAAAAATTATGATTAACAATAGAAGAAGAAGAAGAAGAAGAAGAAGAAGAAGAAAAAGAAGAAGAAGAAGAAGAAGAAGAAGAAAATAATAGAGAAAAGTGAAAATAAGAGGAAAATAATAAGAGAAGTAGAAGAGAAGTAGAGAACAAGATACATAGAGAAAAGAAGAAGAAAAGAAAAGAAAACGTAGAAGGAGAGAAAGAAACAAAGAATGATAAAAGAAAAAAAATACACGAGAAAAGCAGACAATAAAAAAGGACAACAAACGGAATCTGCAGAAAATCGAAAAGGACAATTGAAGAAAACTGAAGTAAAAGAAGTAAAGAAATATAGAAAATGGAAGACAAAACACGAAAGAAAAACAAAGGACGAAAAGAAATGAAAAAAAAAAAGAAGAAAGGTAGAAGAAAGATGGGAGACGTTTAGAAAGAGTAAGAAAACATGGGAAAAAAGACGACAAAGCGAAAATGAAAAGAGTCAGAGGTAGACAGAGAAGACAGAAAAATAAATCTAAAAACATTTTTAAAGCATGTAGAATGAAGACACAGAAAAATTAAGAGAAAAATGAAAGCGAAGAAATATAAAGTATTCAAAAAAAAGAATTTAAGAAAAGAGAAAGAAAAAAGAATAGGGATAGAATTTTAAAAAGAAAATGAAAAAAGATGAACAAATAAATGAGGTGAAATAGAAAAAAGTGGAAAGAAGATAAAAAGAATATGAAAGAAGAAAAAGAAAGAAAATAACTAGAAGAGAAAGAAAATGATCGAGGAAAGCGGTAAATGTAGGAGTAGGTTAAAAAAGAAAACAAAAGAGAAAAGAGGAAGAAAATAAAAAAGAGAGGCAGAGAAATATAAAAGACAAAAGAGAAAGAAGATAAAAAGAATAAAAAGAAATATATTAACAAAAAGGGGTAGAAAAACAACGAGAAAAGCGGTAAGGTTAGGAGAATGTTAAAAAAGAAAACATAAGAGAAAAGAGGAAGGAAATAAAAAGTGAGGGAGACAAACATATAAAAAGAAGATCAAAAGCATGTAAATGAAGAAAAAGAAATAAATTAACAAAAAGAGGAGGTAAATATCAAAAAGAGGAAGGAAAGGTTCGAGAAAAGCGATAAAACTAGAAGTTAAAATAGAAAACAAAATTGATAAGATGAATAATATAAAAAGAGAGGCAGGGAAACATAAAAGACAAAATAGAAGGAATATAAAAAGAATATAAAAGAAGAAAAAGGAAGAAATTAACAGAGAAATATCAAAGACAAAATAGAGAGAGATGAAAAGAAAAACAAAACAAATTTTCAAAAAGAAAAATAAGTACAACAAGAAAAGGGGTAGGTTGAGAAGTTTAAAAAAGAACACAAATGAGAAAAGAAGAAGTAAAAATAAGAGAGGCAGAGAAATATAAAAGACACAATAGAAAGAAGATAAAAAGAATATAAACGAAGAGAAAGAAAGAAATTATCAAAAAGAGGTAGAAAATGAACGAGAAAAGCGGTGAAATTAGGAGAAGTTAAGACATAATACAATAATGAAAAGAGGAAGAAAATAAAACGAGAGGCAGAGAAATATAGAAAAACAAAATAGAAAGATATAAAAGGAAGAAAAAGAAAGAAATTAACAAAACGAGGAGGAAACAGGACGAGAAAAGCGGTAAGGTTAGGAGAAGGTTAAAAAAGAAAACAAAAGAGAAAAGAGGAAGAAAATCAAAAGAGAGGCAGAGAAACATAAAAGAATGAATTGGAAAGAAGATAAAAAGAATATAAAAGAAGAAAAAAGTATTAAATTAACATAAAGATGAATAAAAAGAACGACAAAAGCCGTAATTTTAGGAGAAGTTTAAAATAGAAAACAACGAAGAAAAGTGGAAGAAAATAAAAACAGAGGCAGAGGAACTTAAAACAAACAAAATAGAAAGAATATATAAAGTATATAAAAGAAGAAAGAGGAAGAAATTAACAAAAAGAAGAAATAGAACGAGAAAAGCGGTAAGTTTAGGAGAACGTTAAAAATGAGGAAAAAAAAAGAGAAAAGTGGAAGAAAATAAAAAGAGAGGCAGAGAAACATAAAGGACAAAATACAAAGAATATAAAAAGAAAGAGATATTAATAATATAACAGAAGAAAAAGAAAGAACTTCACAAAAATTGGAAGAAAAAGAACAAGAAAAAACTGTTCGGTTAGGAGAATGTTAAAGAAGAAATCAAAAGGTAAAAGAGGAAGAAACTAAATAGAGAGACAGAGAAATATAAAAGTAAAAATAGAAAGAAGCTGAAAAGAATATAATAGAATAAAAAGAAAGAAACAAAACGAGAAAGAAAAAGAAGGAGAAAAGCGGTAATTTTAGGAGAAGTTTATAAATGAAAACAAGAGAGAAAAGTGGGAGAAAATAAAAAGAGAGGCAGCGATATATGAAAGACAAAATGGAAGAAGATAAAAAGAATATAAAAAAATAAAAATAAAGAAATTAACAAAAAGCGGCAAAAAAAAAAACAAGAAAAGCTGTAAGGTTAGGAGAAGATTAAAAGAGAAAACAAAAGAGAAATGAAGAAGAATTTAAAATGAATGGCAGAGAAATATAAAAGACAAAATAGAAAGAAGATAAAAAGAATATAAAACAAGAAAAAGAAAGATATTAACTAAAAGAGGAAGAAGAAAAACGAGAAAACCGTAAGGTTAGAAGCTTAAAAAAAAAACAAGAGAAAAGATGAAGAAAATAAAAAATGTAGTAACGAAATAAAAGACAACAAATAGAAAGAGGATAAAAATTATATAAAGGAAATAAAAGAAAGATAAAAAAGAACAAGTAAAGAGAAAGAAACAGAAGAATAAAGAAAGTTAAAAGCGGAGATAACCTTAATACAATTTAGAAGAAATGAACTAAAGATATATTTAAAAAAATTATAGAAATAAAAAAAAGCATAACACCGTAACAAAAAACAAAACAAAACATTTTTCTTTAGATTGCATCCATTCAGACCTTGATCTTCACTGATTCCTTTTCTTTATTATCTGTGAATTGTCCTTTCTTTGGGAAACGGTAGTCCAGTGGCTTCCACTTGCCTATTCCACAGTGGTTTATTCTTTTTTCTCCTATGTCGTTTCCCACCCAACCCGGAGGTCCCGGTCTACTCTACTATTTAACCAATAAAACGATGGAAAAGAAATAGATGCATCCCCTTTTCCAGGTCATGGGTTCAAAATTCAACGCAACACTTATGACGGAACATTAGTTTCAGATGGCACACTGCATTTCCCGAGCCGATAACTATTACTCTACTCACAAATGAAAACAAAGAACACGTTTTTCTTCTTCTAAAAGAAAGACAATCAACTCAGTACGCATTTAAGACGTCAGATGTTTCAGAATTTCAACAACCATGACTTCCCTATGATTCCTGTGGATTACCATGTCTTTTTCTGGAAAGATGAGCAATCATTTTTCGTTTCATCTTTCACCACAGGAAGAGGTTGTAGAGTGGAAAATAATTCGTCACACACAATGACGCGGAGAGAACTTTTGGGCTCTATCAAGAGTGGAAAAAGAAATCTGGACAGCTCCTGCCCATATATGGCAGCAGTACTCCATTTCTAACCTGATCTGGCTCTTGTAAAGATAGAGTACAGCAGGAGGAGTCAGGCACTTGCTGGAATGGAACAGGGAACCGACCATTTTTCCAGCATCTTTACCGATGGATCGTATGCACGTGTGTTCTTGGCTGATGGTATGCACGAGTTCTAGGCAGAGTTTAAATTCTAGTAGGCGCTCAATCTCCCTGGGGCGCATCTGTTCATCGCGAATTCAAGATATAATGGCTAGGTTTTCAGCCAAAAGTTTTCCGGAGTGGATTTAATTTCAAGAAGGACAAATCGCTGTCGCAAAATCTAAGAATCATCTAGAAATACATTAGCATCTACCTGAAATCAAAGATCTGTGTGCTGCGCACCTTTGCTTTCTCAGTCTTTCTGTACGTCTGCTAATATTGGACAGTAACAATATACAGGGGAGAAGCAATGTAGAAATCAGATGGTACAGAACCCTCCTCAGTATCTGATACGTAAACATCATCAAAAATGTTGCAATAGGAAGACAATCGAATCAGAAAATGTCCATCGTAAGACCCTATGCCCTCATCATAGGCACCAGTTCTATAATAATTAAGTAGTGAAATTTTCTATCGCTGTTTACATGATAGATATTCGGAGAATTTATTGGGTTGGTGTGTAATTATCAGGCGTTTTTATAGCCGAGTTATTTGTTAATAAAAATTGCTGTTTTGGTTATTTTTTTTAATAAAAAAATATTATTTTCTTTTCAGGTTATAAAAATGCGTGTCGATAATCATACGCTCCGGAATAATCATTTAAAATTGTTAATTGTTGAATTGTTATGTTTCTTTTTTTCATAATAACTATTGTTTAAAAACGCCTGATAATTATGTAGCAATCTAATACATTCCTGAGTTGCACCAGTTTTGATATTCCCATCTAGGACCAGCCATGTTCACTTCGCGTTCCTTTGATAAGGTGCAAGTCCCACTCAGACAGCTTCGTCCCCAGAACTCCCAAAGGGATGTTTTCCTCACAAGTAAAATATTGACTTTTAAAATCCAGGCTCAATCGATAGCTATCAGATACGTCCTCATACTTTGCATTACTTTTTTACTAATGTTAACACAATAGAAGGCCCAAGAGCCACTCAAGTAAGAGGGTTACTGTATGGAGATATCAGCATAGGAAAGAACAAGTGTTAGGAGTATAGAGTGGAAGCAGACTTTAGAAAGAACCGGTAACCCAATCCTAAACAAATAACAAGGGAGGAAGAAGCACGGTGCCTCGAAAGACTGTTTGGCCTCACACTCACAGGCGACATCAAGGGGAACTAGTACATACGATCCTTTGCTAAATATACATGTAAAATGGTTGACGCCCTCTTTCGATCGAGTAAGTACTTGACCCCTCATGCTATTCTCTAGATAGATCAGGCCCAAAATGAAGTTATGTTGTCGTATGTGGGCGGCAGGTGCATTGGCCTCAATCTCCAGACTTGATAGAATTCAAATACGTCTTCAAGTCCTTGTGGGTGACGAATTATTCTCCGCCCTTCAACCTCTCTTCCACAGGCGGGATATGGCCAGCCTCTCGATGCTCTAACGCTCCTTTTACAGAAAGTGCTCAGATAATCAATATTACCTGGCCCCCGCCAAGGCAAACCATGGCAAGAACACGCTATGCCACTTACATAGAAGCAAACCGCCCGCATTCCCTCCGTATTCCATAGATGAGAAGTAAGTTCCACTGGAGCAGATTCTTCCCGCGAATCACTGCCCTGTGGACCTAGTCCGAACTTGAAATTTCCCCGATCACTATAATGTTAACCTGTTCACTTCTGTACACACATATGGCCTCCTAACGTAACATTCTACCTCGAGTGGACCCGGGGCTTTTTAATGGGTGAAACTCTGCTGTATAAAAAAATAAAATAAAATAAAATAAACCTCTACCCCTGTTCAATGGACCAGAGAGGAATGTTAATTTTTTTCTTTCCCTTTCCCGTCCCCAAAACTCAAAAATAACCCCTAACTTTAGCATTTGGGACTTGTATTGAGTGAACTAAAAGTAAAAAAAAAAATCTGTTCATTAACATTCGACAAGAAACCAGCTCGAGATAAATGACAAGGGGCATATAAAAGATGGCCTGGTATTGATGCGTGGTGGTCTAGAAGATTATGCACAGAAATTCAGACATTGACGTAAATGAATACAATGAAGTCGATCACCCATTCTTCAATCTGAGCCGCTAACCATTACTCCAGCGTGCCTTCAAATAAACTGACCTCTTTAACTCAGCAATGTATTTCCTAAAAGTGCATGATTCAACTAGCAGTATTTGCATTATTTTCGTCTTTGGTCTTTCCAGAACAACGTTTCGGCTGTTGTGCCATCCGGCCTTCTTTCTTTTCTCGATTCAAGTAACATTCAGACTCTATCGAGCTGAAACATTTAATCTACAACGATAGGTAGTCCTCATTACACTATCTATGGATATCCTGTCATGGAAAGAATGGTGAAAACGGTTTCCTCCCGGAGAATTAATAAATAGTACAGATCGAAAATCCGTGAATTTTACCTGCGTAATATACATATCTATCACCTGGATAAATAATATGAATGTATAGATGCATACATTAACATGCGTTGAAATACCGTTCCCCGTACTATCATCGAAGGTAAACAACATCGAGCCTGGTTAATACCTAGATGAGTGACGACTTTGGTGTCCAAGATCTGTAAGCACGGATGGGCGGATGTTGTAAAGTCTAAAGTCTCAGAATTGTTAATTGGAGAGACGGGTTCCACTTTATGTCGGACTCGTTATATTGACTTACACGAAAATAGCCTTGAGACACGTATAAATCCACCTTTTCGCCCCACAGATATTAAATAACCGTCAAATGGTGGATAAGACGTAGAAAACCAATCAATCAATCGATACAATCAATAAAGGCATCATTACCACAAGTGG
>OZ038478.1:24817791-24852791 GCA_964036315.1 Acanthosepion esculentum
GTATCTGGTAATCCCAAGCGGTAAGTCATATATGTATTGACCATGGTCGACGTTGCTTAACTTTGATGACCATAATGGAATTTGTGTTTCAACGTGATGTGGCAGTAACCTTGAAATATATAGGGGATAGTTAAAAATGCGTCAGAAATAGTCATACGTGCATTGGCAGATCCCTCACCGAGACAAAGCGGACCGAAATGCTTTAACAGTAATAAGAAAGTTATGGACGTTTATCTGTTCGTGAATAATGTAAATATTCCAGAAGTTCAGACATTATTTTAAATTGCACTTTATTTATTTCGGTAATCGCGAACTGATTAATAAAAAAACAGCATCCATTTACAAGCTAACAACGACACCACATCTGCCGGCCTTTTATTGAATTACTGTTATTAAGAAAGGAGTTTAGATTCACTGGTTAACTACAAGAATTCAGATGTGCCTCGGTAGAGTGAAGTGCAAATGATATCATATCGTAGACTCCGACCCAGGTGGTAGAAAAAAGACTGATAACAGCAAGGGATAATTATTTTCCCTAATTGAAGACCAGCTGGGACAGAAAGGGAGATTACAGACAGCAGGTCGGATTCATTTCGACGAAATTAACTCAGACGTTTGAAAGCCTCATTTTCAGAATAACGGATATTCGAATGACGATGGGCATTCTCTACGGTTTGGGGAATGAAAAGAAACAATTCTAATATCTCTTGGGTTTAGAAATTACTCTTAACTTGAATTCGTTTGGAGTTCGATATTTATATGAAAGTAAATTCTTTTACAATGAATCAAAGTAATTTTCGCTTGGCGTATGGGAAATTTCACAATTATGCAAAATTTAGATCAATTTTTCGTCAGCATGGCTAATGGTATCCTCTAGGAGACTGACTATTGGCGCCTTTTCGAGTTGTTCACTGTGTCGTGCAAGACAATTTTCTTGTCAGACTCTTACATATTCAGACGTCAGCCATTCGTCCCTACTTGGAATATTGCGATCACATCTCAATTGGTGCTCCTGCTAGATATTTAAAGATAATTGATAAAAGAAATATCTGCAACATTATTGGTCCTGATCTGGCAACTCGTCTTCACTCACTTTCCCACGGCCGTAATTTAGCTTTTCTATAAATACTTTCATGGTGATTGCTCTGGTGAACTTTTGTCCATGGCACAAATTGTACATATGGGATCTAGTTTGGGCTTCATAGAGATTTTGAAGTATAACGGTGGCTGTAGTAAGAATGGTAAATAGGAATGTTTAGTTTTGGTGTAAGGATTAATGTAATTGTGGCTAGTTAAGTTTAAGATAAGGCAGATTTTTAGTGCAACCGAAATTTAACCCCCCCCCCACTTTTGTCGTTCGCTACATTTTTGTATTTTCAAAATAAATATTACTTTCCTCTCTATTTGGCTACACTTTATGTGTTTAAGCGCAGTACAAGACTACCGACAAGGGCTCATCATTTTACAGTTGAAATGGATATACGTAACCGTAAGTTCTATGCTAACAGTCTCTTCTCTCTCACTGTATTACATCCACGGCCTTATAGAGAGGCGGCAAGGTTTCATCATTTTACACTTGAAATGGTTAAATGTAAATTAAATTCTTCGTTAAGAGTTACTTATTCCGCACTTCTCGCCTGTGGAACTCTGTTCCGGCTTCTTGCTTTCCGGCCAACTTTGATCTAAAAAAATTAAATGCAACGCCAATCGTTATCTACTGCCTTTTTAATTTGTTTCTTCTTTTATTGTTCTCGAGTCCTAATCATGTTTTCTTTTACTTATTCTTTTACACTCAGTAACCCCTTGTGCATTTTTAAAAATATTTAGAATACTTTACATTGTAACTTTTTTTGTATGTCCCTGACGAAAGAAATTTGATTTCGGCAATTATGCTTGAAACATATCTTGCCCTAGAGAAAATGTTTCTACTATAAATGCGTCCATTATATCTCAATAATCTTAGCTTATTTAATATGGGTATCAAACAGAATTTGGAGTCAGTTTCTTATAAAGTTCAAACTTCATTTAGAATCTGATCTCTTCCTTGACCTAGCCCTAACAGCTCAGGGGGAGGGGAAATGTCTGATCGTATTCAAGGCTGAGAAATAACAAACTAGTGACGAACAGAGCTAGAAATTCCACCAATCACAAGGAACGGATGTTCCTCAGGGAAACCTCGTACGCTGAGCGCCTATTGGGACAAATACAACCTAGATCGCAAGTGGCACTCACACATACGATCCATCGCTAAAGAAACGGTCGGTTTCCTATACCTCTCAGTAAGTAGCTGACGCCTGCCACTATACTCGACTTTTACAAGAGCAAGATCAGTCCCAAAATGAAATAGTGTTTACATATATTAGCAAGACCTACCTGTATTCCCTTTCCTGTTTCGACAGAGTCCAAAAGCCTCTCCACGTTTTTCTGGGTGACGAATTATTTTTCTACTATATTTGGCATAAGCAGGGAGGTAGACGTAAGTCAAACCGTTACCCTACTCATCCAAGATTACAGGAACTGGTTTTCTAACTATCTAAGTACTGATAAGGCTCGATCTTGGGAAAGGTAGGAATACATCTTCTTCTCCTAGCAGGAGTTATATAATATATAATTCTTATTCTCAAAAGAAATTGCTAATGGATTATTCGCTCGGGAAAATATATTCCAGACATCCAAAATACGTTTCGGCTTTAAATAACGAATAAAGGGCTTATAACCCGTAAAAAATAAAACAAATAATAAATCAGCAAAGTAAATCAGAAATTTAATAACTAATCAGCAAAGGAAAGGAAGAATTAAATAAAATAACAGGAAGAGAGTATTGGTAGGAGAAAAAAGAGAAAGAAGAAATGAAGGAAGACAGTGTGGGGAGGGTCAAATAAGAAGAGATGAAAGGGGAGAAGGCAGAAAGAAAGAAAGAAAGAAAGAAAGAAAGAAAGAAAGACAGAAAGAAAGAAAGAAAGAAAGAAAAGAGAAAAAGAGAAAATAAGAGAAAAAAAATACCGGAATAGATGAGAGGAAGACAATAAATAGAAGAGCGGATGTAGAACACCACAAGAGACTGAAATAGGAACAAGAAAGAAAGAAAGAAAGATAGAAAGAAAGAAAGAAAGAAAGAAAGAAAGACAAAGAGGAATAAATTCGAAAAACGAAGAAAAATTAAAGAATACGTTTAGAAGAAGAAGAAGAAGAAGAAGAAGAAGAAGAAGAAGAAGAAGAAGAAGAAGAAGAAGAAGAAGAAGAAGAAGAATGACGAAAAAAGGAGGGGAAAACTTTGAGAAAAGTTAGACGACAGGAGTAAAAGAGAGAAAAGAAGAAGAAGAAGAAACGGCAGTGAACTCAATTGTCAAGAAGAAAAAATTAAAAAGAAAAACTGGCGACAGTAACGAAAGAAAGAAGGAAAGAAAGAAAGGGGAAATAAATTCGAAAAACGAAGATAAATTAAAGAATACATTGGTAAGAAGAAGAAGAAGAAGAAGAAGAAGAAGAAGAAGAAGAAGAAGAAGAAGAAGAAGAAGAAGAAGAAGAAGAAGAATGATGAAAAAAAGGAAAGGGTAAATTTTGAGAAGAGAATTAGACGAAAAGAGAGAGAGAGAGAGAGAGAGAAGAAGAAGAAATGACAGAGAACTCAACTGTCAAGAAGAAGAAAAATAAAAATAAAAACTGGAGACAGTAAGGAAAGAAAGAAAGAAAGAAACAAACAAACAAACAAACAAAAGAGGAACAACTTCGAAAAAAGATGAAAAATTAAAGGATTGTGTAGTAGGAGGAGGAGGAGGAACTGAATAATAATAATAATAATAATAATAATAATAATAATAATAATAATAATAATAATAATAATAATAATAGAAATAAAAGTAAGAAAGGAAGAAAGAAAGAAAGTAAAAAATCTGTTAAAAAAGATAAATTTAACGAAAGGATAAAGTAATAAATCGCAGGAATTACACAAATGGGATTTGCTTTCGTAATTTTGTTTCAATATGACTATTCCTCAAAGAAAGCCAGGATTTCAGAAGAGAAACGGGAAAAAACACAATGTTTAAATGGTGAAGAATAAAAGAAAGAAAAAAGTGAGGAATGGGGATATTTTTTCAAATTAAGTTAATCAATAAACGATAATTAGGAAAAAAAGAAGGAATAAATAAAAAAAATAAAATATACGCGCTGAATTCAAAGAATACAAACATATACTCACACATACACACACACACACGTATATATATATATATATATATATACATATATATATACATACATATATATATATATATATATATATATATATATATATATATATATATATATATATATGCTGCACCTGAAACAAGGGCAACGTTGTTGATATGGAAAATCGGAGCATCTGCTCGCGTCTATTTGTTATAAGCTAATTCTAGTTATCGCTCCTAAAAACATCTGATCATCTCTCTAACATTGCAACTGAGGCCGCCAGCTAAATTCAGGACGACGTGCATGTTCGATCACTCACCTTGCTAATGAATGGAAGATATTCTCGTGCCTGATATAATTCACCGTCTTCCCGCCGAAAAATGTCAGTGGTGAACGAGCCTAATTAGTTGATGGGCGACTTTTAAAATAACAACAATATATATTTTTTATTAATATGCTTGATGAGTTTTTTCTTGATTATTTACATTATTCGGATTATTGTCCTCATCTTTGTCGCCATGTTTATTACAACGTTTCGGCCGTTGTACGCTCCGGCCTTCTTCAGGTTTTTGGAATGTCGAACTCACCCCTTTATTTCGCTCACTGGGGTCGACTGTTCTAGTTCCACGTGTCATGGATGTCAGTTATCAGTTAACTCCTGTTAATTTCCCTCTGAATGTTCTCCACTGCCTTAACTGGGTATTGAACTCACACTCGTTGGTTCCTGTCACTGTATATAACCAACGCTTTTATCCACTGTGACATGTGTCTTTGGGGAAGGCCGGAGTGTACAACGGCCGATACGTTGTAATAAACATGGCGTCAAAGATTTCGTTAGGCTGGGTTGTGCGCCCTAGACGTGCAGGACGCGTCCATAAGTCTTCTTTGATTCTCTTCACTTCATTATTATAACCAAAGTTTACGTATATATATATATATAAATACACTAGAAACGTGGTCCGGCGTTCCCCGTGCTTGATTAAAAAATCGTACGACTCATACAGCAATCGCTATCACTTGACTTTAAATATTTTTGCCCTTCCTTGCCTTTAAAGAGTGCCCTTTGCCGTGCTCATGTTGCTACATGCCTTACTTCTTTGCTATCTCACACTGCGAATTTTTCTAAGCTCTATACTAAACATTAAATCAGTTACGAAAAAAGAACTAAATAAAATGAACACAAAACGATCAGCTTTAAAAAAGGACTCGTAACTGGAAAAAGCGAATGAAGAAAGAATGTTACCAACAAATACTTTCTCACACCCAACCCAGTTCTGCGGAATCAGAATCAACGTTGAGTTTAAGCAAGCGAATGAACAAATTGGAGTAAAGTGCTATGCAGATTTAAATTTTGCCCACTTGCGACGAATGCAGCTATCGATTTTTTTGCATGCTAGCATGCTAGTTAACATTCGTGTCAGTCAGGGAAAGAGCCAATTGGAGTAAAGTGCCATGCAGATTTAAATTTTTCCCACTTGTGACGAATGCAGCTATCGATTTTTTTTGGATGCTAGCATGCTAGTTAACATTCGTATCAGTCAGCTGTTGGCTCTCACGCTGGCCAATAGAATCTTCCTGCCTATTCGTGGCAGCCAGCTATAGGCTCTCACTCTGGCAAGTAGAAAATGGCCGCAAACTACATGAAAACTGCTGTAGAAGCATAAAAAATTGATTATTTCCACTATCGATGGGAGTTGGGAAATGCAAATTAGGTCTTGGCCTTTTCACTAACTTGGAGCATGTGGATGTAAATTTTGGTGCAAATCCATCGAATATTGCATCCGTTACACACACACACACACACACACACACACACAAACACACACACACACAAACACACACACACATCCTGCCTTTTATAGAGATACATACATACATATATATATATATATATATATATATATATATATATATATATATATATATATATATATATATATATATATATATCCACTATGAAAAAATGGTGAAGTTTTACTTGTAACTCGTTTCGTCTTTCAGGAGTTCATCAGTCTAAATTTGTTATGTTGTTTCGACTACACAGGCGCATGAACCAGGGCTTCTGGGTAACTTAGAATTTTTTTACTAGCCGAATTCATGTAGAGTGTTTTACTTTTCCTTTTCATCAATTTGTTAGCAGGTATTCCACACTGTGATAATAGAAGATCTGCCAGAAATAGTGAAATGTTGTTAGAGCCAGGGCACAGATTTAGTGAAGATCGCCTTGTAATTTAGACACTTTCTAGACATTTACGTCGTAGTGAATTGTTTCTCCTTTGATAAGAGTAGGATTTCTTATGTCAAAATCGTGCTCAGTCTCGTTGTGGTGGGCAACCAACGCATTTGACATATTGTTTTGTAAAATCACCCATTTGTATTCATATAATCATTTATTTAAAACCCTTGATATTTCTCATATATATTTTTGGTGACTTCAGGTTTTAGCTTATTGATTTGTTTAGTATTTCCTAAGTATTTTATTGTTTTGGATATAGTAGCAACAAATTTTATGTTGATTTTAGATATTCTTTTCCATTGTAACTGTGATAGATTTGGTAGGGTAATACTTTTTTGATTCATTGGGTTTTTGGAGGGTCCGTTTTTTTGTTTGGAGATATTTTAGCGGACAAAAGTCTCGCACAGATATTAAAATAATTAGGGTAGTGAAAAATGTTGTAAGTGTTTTCAATGAATTTATCCACTTCGTGCACATAATCAGGGCTGAATTTTCTTAGTGCTCTTAAGTAGAATCCGATGATTCTGCCGGATTTTAATTTTTTGTTATGATGAGAATAGAAATTTATTAGTTTGTGCTTGTTGGTTCATTTCCGGTGGACACCGAATTTTAAACTGTTGCTAACATGGTGTAGCTTGATTTATAGGAAGGGTAGGGAATTGTGTTCTTCCGTTTCGTGTGTAAATAACATTGTGTGTTCGACTTTGTTTACTTGATCTGCTAAGTCCGGTAAATAAGTACCACGAGGATTTATAAATAGCGCATTATCACTATAACGGAAGTATCTTGTTGTTTGGGGGAAAAATAACTGAATAGAGCAGAATCGAGAAATTCTAAGAAGATATATGCTATCATGCCACTGAGAGTCGATCCCATTGTTAATCCAAAATTTTTAAGTCATTAATAAATGTGAATTATAATTGATTCGTGATGAGACATCAGATTTTTATTATTTTAGCTGTTGTTAGATAGAGTTTTTTCTTTGTGTTAAATGCATTTTTAGTAGATTTAGGCAATTAAAAGTAAACCCTAAACTGGTGAAAGCCATGAGAAAAATTTTAGCCCTTCCCCTTTGAACAATTGGTCCATCTCATATAATGAACTCAGGCATCCTAGTTTAAAAACTAAGATAATTTAACAGGACTGACAAACTCAACGCCCGTCTAAATATAAAATCCCTTTACAACACCAGTTGAGATACAGTGACAGAACCCACAGAGTTCTGAGTTCAATAACCGGTTAAGGCAGTGGAGAATTGGAGAAGGGAATTAACAGGAGATAACTGATAACTGATATCCATTAAACATGGTAAGTGGAAATAGAACGGTCTACACCAGCGAGCGAAATAAAGTGTTCATTTCGACATTCCAACCACCTGAAGAAGGCCAGAGCGTACAACGGCCGAAACGTTGCAATTAATATGACGACAAAAACGAGGACAATAGTCCGAATAATGTAAAGTTTTGCTTATGATTTTTTACTATAATCATTTACTATTTTACTACTAATGTGTTTTTTGCAGAATCTGGTAGCAAATTTTAAACCGAAAGTGAAGGCATCTCGTTCTGCATTGTACAAGACGACATCAGCTTCGGTATATATATATATATATATATACTCGTTCTTGCGTATCCGCCGACCTACGAATATAACAAAACTTTTTCGATATTTTCATACAATGTTCCAATATATTTCCTAATATATAAAAATATGCATCGTTTTTCTCAAACACACACACACACACACACATACACACACACACATATATATATATATATATATATATATATATATATATATTTATATATTCTTTATTATATAATATTACATTCGAACATATGTAAAAACGCTACATGTATGCATTCATGTTAAGATACTGTCACGAAACATCTCCGACTGGGGCTCACTCCCGTCGACAAGATTTAAGTCACAACCCTTATATTTATACCCACCGCACAGGACAACGCCGAGTGAACTGCGGACATCGGGTTGGACAATTTCATGGGATGTCACGCCACCACAAGCGAACAGGCAAAGATTCAACACGTAACCTTCAAGCGATCAAAACGAATATATCACAAAACACGCGATTAAAAATTTAAGCTCCTCCTTTTATTAATAACACCCCCCTCCGCCCCCAAAAGAGACAACTATGCAGAAATAAAACTGACTGAGCATAAGAGAACGATATGTTCATATCTAAACAACTTAGGGTAATTCACCTATTTTTTGTCTGGAAAGATATGTGCGATGAAATTTTCTTTACAATGCTTGTGCTTGAATTCTATGGGCTGGGTGAAAAGTAAAATAAAGTTTTCTTTTTTATCTTTTTTTATTGCATGCTTATCTTGTTATTCTTTATTTTATAATTTGTCGTATTTCTCATCGAGAACGAAATGGGTTACTGAGGTAGGCTTCCTCATTGTCTTTTATATTCTCGCGTTTTCCGTTCATCAATTTCAAGTGTAGAAATGAATGGCCGGGGCAGATTGTTCCATTACTTTTCTTCGTATATCTTTTATGCTTATCATTAAACTCATTTTTGTTCTTTTAGTTTTTCGCGAACATTCAAATCTTGTGTAACGAGCCATATTCTTTCTTTGTCGTGATCTGATTCAAACTTCTCTGGATGTCCTCCTTCGATGCGTTTATTCCATTCAGATTCTGTTTTCACCATCAGTTAAGAAACAAAAGGGCCAAAGTTGCATATATCTTTCTGACTGTTTTCGTAAGCTCCCCACATGAGTTGGCTTGGGGTGTTAGCTTATATTATTCGCCAAATAACAGGCACTTTAATTTCCAGACGTCTTGTCTGTATCCGCTGGGGAGAAAGATATATATATATATATATATATATATATATATATATATATATATATATATACTACTTTTGATGAAATACGAATTTGACCAGCCCCATGTCCAAATTCTTAACAATGCATATCATCGCATCTCATCAGGCGGTGGTAAAGATTTTTATATAAATAATTTGTGCGTATATATATATATATATATATATATATATATATATATATATATATATATATATATATATATATATATATATATATATATATATATATGTTAGAACAATGTCACGTAATCGATTGGCATGTTAGTAAGGGAGGACATTCTGTACTTGTGGTCTGAGATTACGATGCCTGGACAATTAACTTAGATTGTTCTGTATGTGTGTATTTTACATTTCCATAAAATGTTATTGGCCAGATGTCTATAACAGGATCTGGGTGGAGTTCATACCAATTCCATGCACTTTCTCCCCGTAAAAATTGAAAGCTTTTTAGTGCAAATATTGGCCCACCCAGTCATGTTTTTATCATCATTATTATTATTATTATTATTATTATTATTTCACACAGCATATGTTTTTGAATACATCGGGTGCATTAAATTATCTGTCATGTCACAGCAAGAACCTCACTGTAGGTTACTGTTATGGTCCAGGTTAGGACCAAGGAAGAACAACACGAACACAAGGGTAGAAATAACGAAGATATATTACACGAAATAATAATACAAGATGTGGAAGGTGCTAGTATGACTGTCAGTCTGGTTTTGAGTGAACTACTATCGGCTCGACTAGATTCGTCCCTCTCTCTTGACAGGCGTAGTATACATAGTGTTAGGAAGAGTTCATTCTTTAGTTATAGGTGAAGAACCATATCACTACCCCAGCGAAGTATCGACCATGAAGGGGCTTATCTTGCCATCGTTTCTGCATTTAGTACATTAAATTCGCTTTTGCTTTCTGTTTTAGGTTCTTTGCCGCTGCGGTAGACGTATTATGGTTTACTTGTACTTCTTCACCCACACGCACCTCCATTTTGAACTTATTGGCTATATTTATTACTGGATAATTTCCTATTTTTTCATGTTCTTTGACACTGATCACCATTCAGGCCTCTGTAGTTTACAGACATCTTTCAAGATCGATTTTTGTGGTTTTGTAAGACAGTTCGAGTTGAACTAATCCTCTGCCTCCTTCGGATCTGGGCACATAAAGGCGATCAACATCAGCCTTAGGATGTTCCATGTCGTGGCAAGTGAGAAGCTTTCTCCGTTTAACATCCATTTTGCTTATTGTCAGCTATGGTGTAATTAAGTATGTTGAAACTGTATTGCTTCACGGGGACAGCCAAAGTGTTTATGGCTGATATTCAGTTTTGTGAATTCAGATCGGTATTTAACACCGGACGCGCACGACTCTTATTTTCTTACTTTCTCCTTCATTTGGGTATCTCCTTCGCCGACTCCTACGTATTTATAGGTTTCAATGTATTCCCTAATCTGTGTGATAAATCTAAATCTATTGAGTGTGTTTCTGTAATTTTTCCATTCTTGAATATTATTTCTTTACATTGATCTAATCCAAAATCGATACCGATATTATCACTGTAGCATTTTACAGTATTGAGGATAACCTTCAACACATTTTCGTATTTGGCAAAGAGTTTGATATCATCCATGAAAAATAGATCATTGGACACTTTCTTTTTTATTTTGTATCCAGTGATATTACTGTTTAGCCCATGCAAATGTGGGATTAAGAACAGAAGGGGCGACACGGTGTCGCCTTGAAAGATTCCGAGGAGGATATTCAAACAATTGGAATTTGCAGTACCTTTAGTGTGATTTAGGTATAATGTGGTTTTCCATAGACCCATGCTATGTTTAAGGAAATTTACTATCACCGAGGAGACTTTGCACATTTCCTATGCTTTAAGGGTCCAAGAGTGTGGCACGCTATCAACGGCTTTGTGGTGATCAATCGAAGCGGTTGTGAGATTTCTACCTTTTTTACTGCAATTTTTTAGGAACATTTTTTTTTATTGTTAGTTGATCTTTCCAACTATATGATCATCTTTCACATCCTTTCTGTTTCAGGGAAAGAATGTTGTTTTCATCGCGAAGGAGTAAGTACAGTTTGTCAGGAGAAACACGATCAATTTTTATATTGTGGTCATAGGTGATATTGGACTATAGTTTTGGGGTCACCGCTTTCATCCGTTTTCGGTAGTAGATATGGAATTTCATTGCGATTATGAATTAGAATTGATAAAGTTTGTACAAGAGTTTTCTGAATTGATGATAGAGCCAAATTTTGGCTACCTTGTCATTTAATGAGGATTTCCATTATAGGGATTTTGCCTAAAATTATTCTTAGTAATATTTTTCTGTTTTATTTTTCATTCTTTTTGTTCTCGTTTTATTCAATCTGCATTGAGATTCTCTTCCTTTGTTTGTTCCAAATATACCCCCAAAACTTTTGCAATTCTTCCATAGATGCTGGATATTTTATTTCTACGAGCTCCGTTTGGAATATCTTATTTTGTCATTAGAACCTACAACGCTTTTTTTACCGTCTACTTCTTTGAATATTTACGGTATTTGACGGCATATAAGGCGCACTATTTTGTTTTACTAAAAATATCTTTTAACCACCCCCGT
Organism: Acanthosepion esculentum; assembly: GCA_964036315.1. Classification (NCBI taxonomy): domain Eukaryota; kingdom Metazoa; phylum Mollusca; class Cephalopoda; order Sepiida; family Sepiidae; genus Acanthosepion; species Acanthosepion esculentum. The sequence continues at coordinate 24,829,667 of OZ038478.1, forward strand.
CTTATATGCCATATGTAGTTTTACAATTCGTGATAGTCGGCTGAAATTACCTACCTGGCATCTCCTGTTAGATTAGACTTTCGAGTAACTTTCATATACATATTGACATTATTTATAAGGCTATTAGGCAGATTAAAAGTGTTATCATTGATAATATTAATTATATTAATTTCGTCTCGTTTAATATTTGTACTTTGTTTCACTAAAATTATATGCAAGTAAATTCAAATTATATATTTGTAAAATATATTTGTTTCATTAATATTTTTCTTGCGATAACTTCCGGTTGCACTGATATAGATACAATATGAATTTTTATATCCTGATTATTCCAATAAGACGTTTACAAAACGCAGGTTTACAGATCATATAAAGGAAAATTTTTGACTGAATTTTAATGGTAACTGTACTGTGTTGCTCAATTGTAATAACTGCTTGATTTTTATTTTGACTTCTTATCTTTGGATATAATAAAGATTTTATAGGCTCGTGTTCTTTTTTTTCCTATTATTTTTTGTTTACTTGTAATCATGGCTAATAATACCTAACAAATATAGCCTAGGCTGTACCCTTTGCAAATTTTACTAATTTTACTCAGTACTAATAGTTTTCTTGTTTGGCCTGCTGAAAATGGGGTGCGTCTTATAAACCCGTGCGTCTATTATGCCGTCAAATAAGGTAATTGCAGTTTAGGTTTAAATATTTTCTTGATTGATGGAATTTCATTTATTGTTTTAATTTCATATTTCCACTGGATCCTCTTGCTTTTTCCGTGTTGAAACATTTGAATTTCTTGAAATCTCATTTAGTATCGATAACGCATATTTGAATTCTTTGATTTGTGACTTTAATTCTACCTTCCAAATGGTTTTTTATCTGTTGTTTAATTTGTCATTTATCTTTATATTAAGATTTTCAGTAACTGCCAAAGCTGTTGTATATGTGACATTATATAGTTCTGGGTGCGTAGTCGACTTTAGAACGTTCGCTTTCTGACCATGAGAACCGGATTCGAATCTCACCTTTGTCGATTTGTCCTGAGGTTATCGCACCGGATCGAGGACGATCCCAACGTGCTACACATTTGGAAAGTGCCTGAAAACCATACCACAGTTTGACCCAAGCCTTGTCAGTGAAATTAGGTAGACGGAACCCTTGAGGGCCGTCGATATGTTCGCTAGCACGAAGCCACAAGTCATCGTGGCCGAGGGCTTGAGCGCGCTGGCCTTGTTCAAATTATTTATCACGCTAGATAACACGCTATCTCCCAGAAACTGTAACTAAGGTCTGCTCAGAAAAGTTGCAGTATAAACCAGAGGTTGGCTCTGTGGGTGTTGAGCAAACAAAAATCTGCCTGAGCGAGCGTCTGCAATAGGGATTGACCAGACGGGTATGCTCGAATACAAGTGAATAGCTATTATTATTTAGTGCTGTATTGTTTTCTAGTGGTCCATTCATTAACAATATTTGCTATATTGCGTTATATGTTTGCACAATATGCTTGTTGGTTTGGTTTGTTTTACGGCATATCAACCTCAATGGGTCATTTAATGCCGAATTTTTTATTTTATTACTGGTAGTATTTTTCTTCAAGAATGTATAGCTGGTAATGTCTTTTTCCCTCAAAAATATATAGTTGATAATATTATTTTTTCAAAAACGTATAGTTGGTGATACTATTTTTCCAAACCATACAGCTGGTAGTATTATTTTTCTAAAATGTATAGCTGGCAATATTATTTTTCCAAAACGTATACCTGGTAATATTAATTTTTTTCAAAAACGTATAGCTGAAAATATTATTTTTTTCAAAAAATGTATAGCTGGTAATATTTTTCGAATACGTATAGCCGGCAACACTATTCTTTCAAAAAAATATAGCCAGTAATATTTTTTCAAAATGGTACAGCTGGCAACGTATTTTCAGAGGCCCTGCTGTTGGACGTAGTTTATCGTCATACCCAGGATACGGATGTAGTTTATTGTCATACCCAGGACGCAATATGCTTGTTGGACTTTGTTACGTGAATTTTTGGAAGCCGGTCTCTTTCTGACATTTGTGGGCGAGTTACTTTGATGATTATTTGAATGATGTGATTTTTCCCTTCAGTGATTTCGGTTCTGTTGTTTTCAAGGAATTCTGCACTAATGTCCCTTGCTTCATGTTCATCAGTAACAGAATCTGAATCAGTGCAATTGTTTATGTCGCAGCTAGATTCTTCCGTTTTATTTCTTGAGAGATCATTATTTCGTATCTCATTTATTTTAGTGTGTATCTCATCCTCTATTACATTGTCTATTTTCGCTCTTGCCTCGTATTTGATTGGATTCTGCCTCATTGTACTGTGTCATATATTTAGTTTTATCTCATCTATTTCTGTATTTGAGAGTCTTTATATTTCGCGCAATATCCTTGCATAGATTGCCAGGCATATTTGGGTCGAGACAGGGTCTTATTTTAGTTCCTTCCATCTCTCTGCATATTTGGTATATCTGATCCGTAATGGATTTTCCAGTGCAGTAAAGAAAGGTGTCATGACTTATTTATACTCTTCACGATTCCGTTTCGTTCACTTTCTTTCTAGTATTTGAATTGGCATTAAGTCCCCACGTCCAAAGCTGAAGTTGATGCGATTTTGGCGACGCGTTATCTCATTGTTGGTGTAAGAATTTGTTACAGTCACAGATTTTTCGACCCCAGACTGTTTCGTTTCTGAGGTACGCGGCCCTTGTTTAGCCGGATGACGATTTGTAATTTTTGATGTTTTATCCTTAACAGCCAAGCAGTAGATGTTTCTAAGATACCCTCTCTAGGACACAGGTGTTATCTTGAAAAAGTTGGATTGTCGACCAAAATTAAAGAGCTTGTCCGAGCTATGAGAGAGGCTATTCCCTGGCTGATATCACCCCGATATTTCTAGGCTACGGTCAGTTTTATTTATGCATTTATTATTATTATTACTATTATTATTATTATTATTATCATTATTATTATTATTATTAGTAGTAGTAGTAGTAGTAGAGGTGGTAGTAATAGTAGTAGTATCCTCTCCATTGTTGTTATTATTATTATTATTATTAGTAGTAGTAGTAGTAGTAGTAGTAGAATTAGTATAATTGTTTAGTTCTGCATAATATATGGCGTCCGTCGGTCTCAAGAGACCATGAATCTGACCGCCCCAGTCCATATGCTTCATCTGCTGGGGGCTGCGTAACAACTGTTATGGCTGTACATGCCCATATGGGAATGACGCTCTTGCAGGAGTCGCCAGAACGAAATTGAACATAACATCAGACTATCTTAGGGACTCCATCTACCCGAATTATTATTATTATTTTTATTATTATTATTATTATTATTATTATTATTATTATTATTATTTCCTTTGATTTCTTCTGTATTCACATTTCCTTCCGGGTCCACAACAGACCTAATGTCAGAAATGGCCTCGTAACATTTTCCACTGATCATGAAAAACAAACAAACAAAAACACTAAGATCCCAAACATAGATAAAGCTGTTAGCTCCCATTATTATATTTGTTATTATTATTATTATTATTATTATTATTATTATTGAAAAAAAAACAACCAAAGTGATAGCTTCGCACAACCAGTGGCATATTGTCATCATGATGCGAGAAGTTTTTGTAGTATGACAGCAGTCCCCAGGAGAGCGATCTTCTGCAAGTGTCCACTCTTGGCATTAAACTGTAGTCATTTCGGTAGTTCGATATTTATGTTACCCAGATCGCCACCAAAAATATTGATGTATTCCACTCCTTTCATTAACTACAATTCGTGCACTTCACTATTATTATTATTATTATTATTATTATTATTATTAATGTTGTTGTTGTTGTTATCATACGAAGGCAATCATAAAGAGACGCAGATGTAACTTATGTATTACCGTGTTCTCTTTATTAACGTAATCCTCCCTCGGGGATAAGAATTTGCATGTTTAAACGCCCTGTTATGAGTTAAGAGATAAACTATTGTAGGTTCTTATTCGAAAAGTGTTCGATTGTGACAATGTTACCTATCGGGGGAAATCAAGTATTTTAGTTTATGCGTAAATCCACGAAGACATGGCAGCGACTGAAAGATCCAAGCCACGTGTCAGCGTATGCTAATCGACATGCCTTCAATTTGAGTTCCCTTAAAATGATAAATTAATTCCGAGGCAATCATATCCAATGTTCCTTAAAGACAGATATATATATATATATATATATATATATATATATATATATATATATATATATATATATATATATATATATATATATATAGTGAAAACCTGGCCTTTCTATTTATGTAGTAAAAATTGATTTTTGTTTCTAAACTAAGAGCCTTTAAAGATTTCCAGCACCTTGTTTTCATAATTTCAGAACTTACATCAAAATGCCTGAAAATTATTTTCAGGCTGTTTGGGTTCATATTTTTGGTTAATTTTGTATGACCCTTGTAATACTTAGTCTTACAGTAATATCGTGTTAAACCACCAGTCCCCGTTTGATTAACGAGTTAGACAACATAAAGCCAATAAATACAATGTATTACTAAAAGTGTAGGATAGATATCCGGCACACCCTACGTTCCAGTAAGTGTTTAACACTTTTTAGTGTTCTTTATCTTTACAAAACTAAAAATGGAGTATATTTGCCTTAAATATATTACCGGAAGTCAATGTTCATGTACAAACCTTGATAGAATTGAAAATCGTTTGCGCATTTTTACACTTTTCTCCACTCTGCAGTCTCTTTCCCATATGAACCCCGTTGCAAGGTTATCGTATCCATATCCTTATTACTCTGGCTAATGTTCCGATGAGCTCAATTCTTTAGTTCCGCCAATTCACATAATTACAGCTAGGGTAAACCATGTCACTTCCACGGAGTAGAATTGTTCTCATTTCCCCCGTGTTCATGTTCCACTCGTACCCCTCCTTGAATTGCCACTTTGTGGGAGCAGCTACGTCAAGGCTTAATTGTTATGTGTGATCTGAATCTTTATAAATGTCACTACCTACCACATCTTTGTTCATTCATATCAAACACCACATTCATCATTATCAATTACGCTGTACAGATTCACGTTGAATGTTTCTCCTGATTTTATTAGGTGAATTCTAGTAAAAACAAACAAAAAACCTTCCAGTTTACTGAAAAGAAATTACTATAATTACAGACCCGGTGCAATGACTTCTTAATCTCACTCTCTGACCAGAAGTTCGTTTTTTCTTTAATCTTTTGACTCCACGGAAGGCGACAATGCCACTAGAAGGCAGGAGGTTACAAGGAGTGATGGTGAAAATGCATGAAACGATTGAGAATACGGAGCATCAATGAAAGGGCAAAAATGAAATAGCGTTCAAGAAAAACAGACGATAGCGATTTAAGATACATTTAATTTTTTGAAGATTGTAGTTATCAGGGAAGCAATAAATTGGAATGGGTTTCCACAGGTGAGAAGTGAGAGAAAAAAGGTTAGGATGGGAGCGGCGGTTGCATCGAGCTAGTTTAAAAGTCAAAGGTTGAGACCTAGTTGCCAATCTAGTAGCACGCTGTTGCCCCTTAGACTAATATTGCAGTCTAGTTGTCTTTCCTTTGTTTCTATCAATACATTCTATCTTCATGCAATTGATATTTAGCCCTTTTTTTCTTGATTTCCTTCACTAAATTTTGTATTTCTGTGATCAACAGCGTCATCTGCGTATCATATGATATTAAAATTTTGGCCAGCAATAATGAATCGTGGTAGGACTTTAAATTTTTTCAGAATCGCTTCACTGCAAACGTTGAATATTCTCCCGAGAAGGCACATCCTTGTATTAAATCTCTATCTATTTTTGTATATTCTAGTCAGCTATGTGCTATGCATGATACACGTTTATGCGATGATGTATCTTTCGATACATGATTGACGAGGCCGATTTATTTCCTGCAGTAGATTGCCATTTCATTCTGTTGTAGACCAGTTGCCATCCAAGTCTATAAAACTAGGTTTGTCCTACTATTTATCTATAGCTAGAGGGAGAAGAAGAGAATTCATACCTTTATCAAGGTTATTAGCACGTAAGTGAATGTAATGAATTCAACTGGAATTCGAACTCGCCTCTCCGATTCCTCAATCCGTGCCTTTGTATATTTGCTGAATTCCTTTTCTATTCGTATATAGGGATTTTGCTCTCAGTTTACGTTGATTATTCCAATATCTTTCCCAAATATTTCATCGTTAGCTAGCAGTCTCAGCAGTTTTTTTTCTGACGTAAATTAACAAGGGCTTTTGCATAATTTATAAAACATAATTATACGTCTTTTCGCAATTGTTTTGTTCTTTTCTTTTCATAACATTCTAAGCAGAATATCGCATTCCTTTTTAACAGTGTCTTGAACAAAACCGTATTTTCCTGGTTCTATAATTCTTATAAATACAAAGCAAATGCTTATTCTAAAGAGAAATATCTGTTTTCTGAAAATAATAGAATGACGGAAAATCTTATATTAGTTTGATTGAAAGTTTTCTAGTATTTTTTTTAGAAATCATACAATCAATATTCCTTCATCGAATTCGTCATCGAATCCTCTGTCAGACGACGGGAATATGCCATTGTAGATTCCATCGTTAACGAATGATTGCAGTTTAATTTCAATTGATTCATCGAGGAACTTTTAGACATTTATCCATATTGGATTTTCCATTATGTGAACAGTGTTTGAAACTAATTTTTCGAAAACAATTATTCGAAGAATATTTATTCGAATTGTAAATTCTTTGAATGAAAATTAATCGAAAATACAATTACAATACTAAATGATAATTATTCGAAATGAAAAATTCTTTATTGCAATAACATTGTAAAAGTTAACAAGAGGAAATGCGCGAAGGGAACGATTACAGCAACCTTCACCAACTTAAACACTGAGACCGTCCAGAGGTTTTGCAGGAGATTACACAGTCGTCTGGAGATCGTGGCTGTGAAAGAAGGTTTTCTAAGTGTTTTCGGCTATATATTTAGCCATTATCAAGGATACATTTTACTTTACTTTTAACTGAATATTTTAAAACATTCGAACAATTTTTTATATAATTTATAACCTGAAAAGAAAAAAATTAACGAACACGTGAGAAATTATATAAAAAAACAAGAACACATCAACAGCAACTTGTCAGTCGTTTTCAACGAAACGTATATAGAAAAGGATTACTACCCGAATACACAATTCTTCAATTATATTGTGTATATATATATATATATATATATATATATATATATATATATATATATATAAAAGTGGACATGGAAGTCAGCACTTAGAGGCGACAGTCTGTTTCATGCTAGTGCAATCGTCACTAGCATGAAACAGACTGTCGTCTCTAAGTGTTGACTTCCATGTCCACTTTTATATTTACACACGCTCTATCTCTGATATTGAGCACTTTATCCCATAAATATACCATACTTTAAGACTATATTTCTTCACACACACACACACATATATAGTGTTAACTTGTTCGCGGTGCTAGCTAGTTCGCACTCACTATTTCATTTAAGAGCGTTGGAATCGTTATATATAAGGGCGAGGGGACCGTCTCTTTGTAAGCAAAGGGACTGCCTCCTTGGTCTTCATGTAATCACGCTCTAGCATTTTCTATTTCTATTCCCCACCCTTTCCTTCTCTATTTTTTCTGCTACACAAATTTTTTTTTTTTTTTTTTTTTTGTGCAGAAAATTGTACTGTTAGGGTTTATAATATGGAAAATGTCTTTCTTATTCATACATATTGATCATTATTAATTTTAATGTTTTAATTGTGTGAATTTTGCCTGTGTCATTTAGCTATTTATTATAGAATTATTAAAAAAGTTCCCCGTAGACCTTGATAAGCTAGGGAACGAAACCGGTCGGTCTTTTGAGTGATTGTTTCATTTTTATTTTTTTACTTTCTCTCACATTATGCCCATTAGTAATAAATATTATTTATTTCTAGCTATTTGTAAGTTTTGTACCTCACATAATTTATTCAAATATTTTAAAAAGAGGTACCCCAAAAATACTATCAAAATTCTTGATAAGTTACTTCTAATCAAGGCTAGATTGAGAAGACTGGAAAATAATTGCAACTTTCTTCAAGCCTGTATTGAGAACCACGTATGTCCCTCCTCATTTTTATTTAGAATCAGGAGTGCGAAGCTTCAACCTGGCTTGAAAATCGAGGAGACCTTTATGAAGGATTCTATTCGAGTTTGTAAAGATAGAATCCTTAAATTAACACGTGATTTCATTATTCACCGTGAAGAATGTCTTTCACGGTTGTCCTTTTTCGATAGAATTAGGTTTTCCAGACATATGAGTTCTGTCCATCTTAAATCCGTTAAAAAATTATTGTGTGATATGCAAACGCAATTGCAGCACTTAATTCGTAAACGGTTTGGACATATTGAACCAGTCCCGGGTGCAATTCTTAACCTATCTACGTATGAGTTATCTGATTTAGAATCCAATATACTTTCTTATGGTTTGGATTTCTGTATTCCTCCGAGGGTTTCTGATGCTGAAAAAAATTTCTCTGAATTTGAGGTGTTATCAGCACAGCTATGTAGACTGGTGCCTCGTTCGTCTGACTCACTTTCGAGTTTAAAAGCTACACTTAATGAGTTAGCGCATTCATATGCTGCAACACCTGTAGCTCTTTCTGAATCCAAGTGGGGTCAACAGCAGCGGTCAGTAGTCAGGACAATTAAAGCAAATAACAATTTGGTTATCACCCGTCCCGATAAGGGTGCCGGTATAGTCCTTCTTAACCATTCCGACTACGTCTCTAAAATGCTGACCATTTTGAGTGACACATCCAAATTTCTTCCTCTTGGTCCCGCAGAGACACATGACCGCACTATCCCTATAGAGATTAAGTTTCAGAAAACACTTCTTACTTGGCTAAAACGGGGTTTTCTCACTCATGAGATTAGTGACAAAATAAGACCTGTTGGATCTATCCGGCCTCGTATGTACGGTCTACCAAAGACTCATAAAGATAATGTACCCCTTCGACCTATCCTATCAATGTCTGGCTCGTCCCAACATAGGGTGGCCGGTTTTCTTTCAGATCTCCTTCAACCGGTCGTCGAGCATTTTAGCTCATATTGTATTAAGGATTCCTTTTCTTTCGTCAAACTTATACAGGAAACTCCTGCCAATGATAAATTCATGTGTTCCTTCGATGTTTGTTCCCTATTTACTTGCGTCCCTGTAATGGAAACAATCAATATTTGTTGTGACATGCTGTATCGCAGTCACCTGTCTCCTCCCGATTTTCCTGAACATATTTTCATCGAGCTGATGCAGTTTGCAACCATGTCTGTGGAGTTCAGTTTTAACAACTTCATGTACAGACAGGTTGACGGGGTTGCGATGGGCTCTCCTTTGGGTACTTCGTTGGCCAATATTTTTGTGGGTTTTTATGAGGCTTCACTCCTCACCCATGATAATGCTCCTTCCATGTACCATCGGTATGTTGATGATACGTTTTGTCTCTTCAACAGTGAACCTGAAGCCGATTCCTTCCTACTGGTTATGAACCAACTCCATCCGTCCTTGCTATTCACTATTGAGAAGGAGTCTAATTCTTGTATCTCTTTTTTGGATGTTCTTGTGCATCGGACTCCATCTCATTTTCTTACTTCTGTGTACCGTAAACCAACCTTTTCTGGTTTGTACACTCGTTGGGACTCATTCTGTCCCAAACGACGTAAGATCAATCTTATTAGGACCCTAAGTCACAGGGCCTTGATGATTTGTAGTGAGCAATTTCTCGAGGACGAATTAAATTTTATCCGCTGTACTTTATTAAAAAATGGTTATCCTAGCGATACCTTACACGCAGTCATGCGCGATAAAGTGATTAAATTCAGGAAGGAAAAAGTGGATGACGTGCAGAAATGTCCCGTCTATTTACGACTCCCTTTTATGGGTTCACGCGGTGAGCTTTTGGCCAAGCGAATCCTGTCTGTAGTCCAAAATTGCTATTTCTCAGCTCAATTACGAGTTCATTTTGTGACTCGTACTGCCTTCCCGTCTATGCGTAAGGATCTTCTTCCTCCCCTTCATGTCTCCTCTGTTATTTATACATATAAATGCGGCTGCGGTAGTAGCTACATAGGAAGAACCACCCAACGCTTAGATTGTAGGATCAGGCAACATGTTCCTTTACGTGTCCTTAATCCGGAAGCTAGTAGTAGCCAATTGGTGAATACTTCCGGTTCAGCCATCACTGAGCACTTGATAAATAGCAGGGTGTGCGCAATCAATTTTAGTGTTAACTTGTTCGCGGTGCTAGCTAGTTCGCACTCACTATTTCATTTAAGAGCGTTGGAATCGTTATATATAAGGGCGAGGGGACCGTCTCTTTGTAAGCAAAGGGACTGCCTCCTTGGTCTTCATGTAATCACGCTCTAGCATTTTCTATTTCTATTCCCCACCCTTTCCTTCTCTATTTTTTCTGCTACACAAATTTTTTTTTTTTTTTTTTTTGTGCAGAAAATTGTACTGTTAGGGTTTATAATATGGAAAATGTCTTTCTTATTCATACATATTGATCATTATTAATTTTAATGTTTTAATTGTGTGAATTTTGCCTGTGTCATTTAGCTATTTATTATAGAATTATTAAAAAAGTTCCCCGTAGACCTTGATAAGCTAGGGAACGAAACCGGTCGGTCTTTTGAGTGATTGTTTCATTTTTATTTTTTTACTTACTCTCACATTATGCCCATTAGTAATAAATATTATTTATTTTTAGCTATTTGTAAGTTTTGTACCTCACATAATTTATTCAAATATATATATATATATATATATATATATATATATATATATATATATATATAGTTTATGAAAAACTAGGTAATCCGTATGGGTAGACCCAAGGAGGATAAAATCCAGAGAGCTCAATGTAAGTCCAGAGCTAATAATTTAAATAAAAACAAACCATTTTAAGATTCCATGTAATAAATTAGTTCCCCACGGCCCTTTTAAAGGACTGCGGATCATCAAATTTACTTCCAAAGGTTGAAACGAAAAATAAAAAGAAATTTACACATTTTTGACTGGCAGTATTAAGCATATGAAAATTAACGAAGTGACGAAGTGAGGGGGGAGAGACATGATTGAGTTAGATGAAATTGAATATTTCTATTCTTTCATACTTAATATGACTTGAGGAGGTCCAGACATTGACACATTTAACCGGTTAACTTAACGGAAGTTATATATTGCTATAGAAGGGGAAGAAGAGAAAAAAGACCTAAAAAGAAAAAGAGAGAAGGAAGTCATTAGAGAAGGTGTCACTAACTTTCTTTGGAATGAAAAGGCTCGAAATAGTCGCTGTCGTTTTGATTTACTTTGAAAGAGTTATTTTGGGAGTTCATAAATATTATAATGTTTGATATAAATTTGAATGTTTAAACAGTCTACAAGGAATTTAATTTAGCGATTTAAATATTTTTTAAACTTTGTTACAAAAAGTTTTGGGATTTAATACGAAATAGTCTATTAGAAAAAATATTCATAGAATGTACATTAAAAGAATAAAATCTTATTTCAAAATATAAGTTTACTTCTAGTTGTAATTGATTATTTAGGTGACATCTCTATCAGTTTGAATTTTATTCATGAATTTAATTCGTGACTGTTTTTAGATGGGTAATTTCTTTTACTTAAAGTTTAGATTTTAAGTTAATATGGAGTGATATTTGAAGGTAATATTAGAGATCTTGCCGTGTCATATATTGTATACAAACCCATGCAAGTTTCACATATACATACGTTCATTTACATGTGCAGTCGCTCATACAGGTACACATGTACCGATATATACGAGTAATTTCGTGTATTAATACCTACATATATCTTTTAAAATGTTTACGCATACTTAAACATATATATATATATATATATATATATATATATATATATGTGTGTGTGTGTGTGTGTGTGTGTGTGTGTGTCTGTGTGTGTGTGTGTGTGTGTGTGTGTAGTTAGAATTTCAAAATTTTACACAAACACTTCCCGGAATCAAGCACTTTACACAAAATATTCAACAAAAACACAGTAAAAATCAGCTACAGTTGCACCGAGAACATGGCAAATTAATAAAAAAGCACAACAGGAAAATTATTAAGAAACCACACGAACAAATTAAACCCACGTGCAACTCCAGAAAAAAAAAAGAATGTCCCTTAAACGGTAATTGCTTACAAAACAACGTAATCTACCAAGCCACGATAAAATCACCAGATAATGAAGAAAAAAGTATACATTGCAGTAACCGAAGGACCCTGGAAACAAAGAAATTATGTACACAAAACATCTTTCACAAATAGTAAATATGCGAACAGCACAATGCTTTCTAAGTATATCTGGGAAATAAAAAACAAAACGCACACCACACCAAAAATATCTTGGAAAATAAGGAAAAAATCATCAGCTTACAACAACCTATCAAAAACTTGCAAACTTTGCTTGGAGGAAAAAATAGCTGTCATTACCTTCCCAGACCAAAATAAATTATTAAATAAAAGATCCGAGCTAATATCAAAATGCAGACATGAAAACAAATTTTTCCTACGTAACTTAAAAATCGAAAACGGAAAAAAATAAATAAATACATAAACAAACAAAATAACAATAAAATAAGCAAAATAAATTAATCCAAACTAATTACCAAATCACACCTGTTAGAGTAGACGAAATAGAACAAAAAATAAGGAACAAAATCAATAAATAAAGTAAATAATAAACAAATTAGCAAACAATTATGACCAAAATATTACACTATAAAAAATCAAAACAAAAAATCGGACGATAAATAGCTATAACTGTTATATAACGATAAAAAATGAATAAAAAAATAATATACTGCGTTACTTAAAAATCGAAAACTAAAAAGAGAAAATATGCAGTGTAATAAATAAATAACGACAAGTATATCTAAATACATCCAAATATATAAATAAACTAACAACCGATACCGATAAACTAGCCGTTTAGAAAAAAAAAAATAAATATAATCAATCCAAATAAATAAATTAAAAACTGTTCCCGGCAAAAAAATAGTCAGAACAAAACACAACAATCAACCCCCAAATTCAACAAATAGCTTTATCTTCCCAAACAAAAACAGAACTATTAAATAAGCTATATAAACAAACTTTTATTACGTTAAAAAAAACACCGATCAAAATAAAAATAATAAAATAATATATAAGACAAAAATAATAAATAAATATATAAGACAAAAAATAAAAATAAAAATAAATAAATTCAAGCAAAATAATTTGACCCAAATAAATAAACAAATAAACGACTTCCGGTAAAATAGCCGCCATAATAGACTACCCTATGAGCTATATAAACAAATTTTTCCAACGTTAATAAAAACATCGATCAAAATAAAAAAATAAAAATAAAATAAATATAAAGGATAAAAACAAAAATAAAATAAATAAAAACAAGCAAAATAATTTGACACAAATAAACAAATAAACGACTTCCGTTAAAATATCTGCCAAAATAGACTACCCACAATGCACCACTGACCCGTATATATAAAAAAAAAATAACAGCACTCGTGGCCCGACGATTGCATCTAGCATGAAACAGACTGTCGCCTCGAAGTGTTGACTTATACTTCGCGACTTAAAATTTTAAGTCTCGTAAGAGAAATTTCCGTGACGCAATGTAAAATATATTTAAATAAAAATACCATTAAATATACAAATAAACAGTCTGTCTGTGGATGACAATATACACACACACATATATATATTACACATCTGCTCCGTATTTTGTAAATAATTCAGATTTCGCGTTTTTGCAAAGCAACAGTCCACCTGATCCACATTTGACCCTTCTTCGCCTTATAATCGATAAATAACACCGTTGACGGGTGTCCTGCTGCCGAATGATTTCCCCGCCTTCTGAAGACATATATAACCCGCGACGAATATGGTGACTCATACCATCATAGGATCAAGACTTCTCCTACAAAGATGAGGCTTTTGGGGGAAAATGAAACAGCGTTCAGCTGCTTGGGGAACATCAGACATCGAACTATGTTTTGCTCTTCGTGATGACTAATGAGGAAAGTTACACAAAGGTCAATACCCAGGGGAAAAGTAGCGAGATATGAACCACGATTTATACGCGTTATAATATATATTTATGTCGAAGACTAATACTATCAAAACGGACATATTAAAATTCTATATAAGAAAAAGAAAAAATCAACAAACACGGGAAAGAAGATTAAGGTAATAAAAAAATACAATATATAGAAGAAGAAAATAAGAAAAGGGAAAGATTTTAACAGATTTTCGATCCTCTCCGGATTCAATCCAACTACCATGGAATCAGCGCCGATTAATATTTCTAAATATCAGAAACATGAGAGATTAGACAGCCCTAATTTTGTAAGCAGAAAGAATCACTATTGGGCCTTAATATAATCAGAGTTTGATTTTATGCATATATATATATATATATATATATATATATATATATATATATATATATATATACATACATACATATATATATATATATATATATATATATATATATATATATATATATATATATATATATATGTCATCCACAGACAGACTGTATCACAGCTCATCAGTGTGGCTAGATGTCCGGTTGCTTCTGGCTGGAATCGAAAACCGGCTAATTCGCGTCAGTCGGAAATTTTATCCTGAAGCCGTTGGCTCACGGCAGAGAAGAAGGTGAATTTAAGCGTATTTATTTTTAGATAAACACACAGTGACTGAGAGAACTCGATTCGATTTACCGAAGAGTCTTGCATTATTAGCCGTAATAGTCACTGTTTACAAACCCAAACATCCTCCCCAGAGAGCTCAACCGAAATAAATTTTTCAGGAGCATATATATATATATATATATATATATATATATATATATATATATGTATATATATATATATATATATATATGTATATATATATATATATATATATATATATATATATATATATATATATATATATATATATATATGAGAAACAAGCATTGATAAACAATTAGTCGTCTTCCAAAAAAAAAAAAAAACTAAGAGTAGATATAAAAAAAAAAATAAACAGTTCATCTATCGTATTTAACTGCAGCGGACAAAACTACAATTTTCTTACGAATTAAGCCCCCCAAAACAGGACAAACTTCTTAAAGAAAACATATCTAAACGTACAGAAAAACACCACCAACAACATGATATTAATATGGAAACTAAAAATATCGCCCAAACGGTGGACCTAGACGACCGAACAAATTCCATCACTAGGTATTTACTCTGTCTCCCCATTAAGACGAGTTGTGGCACAAGATCAGTTTTTTAAGTTAAGGGACCCGAGCGCGTACACCCGAGCCAGAAACTGTCAGCCAGAAATTGCCCGTAGACTCCGCAACCGTCGGTTGCGCTGGCCTGGGTGCAAGCACCGATCCCTCTTTCAGGTGTAATGAGAGGGCACGGCCTCGGGCAGCCGTTCCCCACGGCTGGACACCTCTCAGTTCCTTTGTCCTTTGAAGGAGTCACCCCTCAGTGCACTCTGCCCAAGGACAGAAACCCAACCGAGAGATGATAAATAGATGTGTTACAAACCACCCCAAAGTGCGATTTATAAACTTAGTGATTTTCAAAGCGTAGCTTAGATGTGGCACAGTGTCGAAAGTATGGTACACCCAGTGTGGATCCATCTCACGACACACTCATAATTCTTCTAGCGAGACAAGCTTGCTAAGCATTACAACGCCTCGAGGTGCCCAACAAATTTTATCACTAAATCACATGCATTTATAACGCTAAAAGACCACAAAGAAAAATGTCAGAAGAAACTCAACATGCAGACTCATAAACCCAACCAAAATTAACTAGGTAATATAAATAAAATACTATAGAAACAATTAATTCAGAGCTAAGGAAGAAGTTAACGGTGAATTAGTGGAAAAAAAACAAAATAAACAACTATAGACTGATCGCTAAACGTGAAAGAAACATAATTGCTAATTGATACGACTGAATAATGCCAAGTACAAATAAAAATAAAATCAAACGAAATAAAAAAAAATCATTAAAGACTCCCGAAAATCACTATTATTCAAAAACGAAGACGCGTGGAAAAAGAAAGAAGTACCTTTGAAATTACAGTGGGAAGCTTTGACGTGGCTCAGGGTTGTGAGCTTATTGCTATACATTCAATACACTAAGTAAAATAATCTATAAGAATGATATAATCCTCTAGTAAGACGACGGTCAGATATTCTTACACAGACAAAAACAGACAAAATGAGAAAAACAATCATAAGCTTTTCCAAATTTTTCTATTTGTAAAAACTAACCCAAAAAGGAGTAGATTTACTAGATGTGACATTCAACCTACGAAAATGTATATATAAATCATAAATCTATAAAAAGCATTAATATTTCGTTTGGCAAAAACATACATGAAAATTTAGAATTTCCTACATTCCAGTTTCAGCAGTCTTTTGACAAATTGTAACCTAATTCATTATGTAGGGGAAGCCAGGTGAAATATATTTTTCAAATTACACAGTAAATTACATTTCAGGTGAATTACTTTTCTCGTCAGATAATATAAAAAAAGTTTTATTATTCGCAAAAATATTCAAATTATCACTGGAACTTATGATTCATTTTCACAGGACCTAATTCATTTTAATTATGTGAATTCATGTGGATGATATATATATATATATATATATATATATATATATATATATATATATATATGTGTGTGTGTGTGTGTGTGCGTGTGTGTGTGTGTGTGTGTGTGTGAGAATATGTGAGTGTACGTGCGTGCATGCGTATATTAACGATTTGTATACATGCATTATATATATACGCATATATATATATATATATGTATGTGTGTGTGTGTATGATAAATATATCTACGCTTATTATAATGTAATTATATAGTAATAAAACACAAATATATACGAACACACACACACACATATATATTTATCTATGCATATATATATATATATACGTGAATATTTATTCATATAATTTTCATTATACGTATAAACAGACGCACACATATATATTCATATACATATATACATATATATATACATATATATATACATATACATATATATATATATATATATATATATATATATATATATACAGATACATGCAATTAGAACATTTTCTAAATTTCTTAATAGTATTCACAATTTTTTTCACAGACACATCCGCATGCACATACACACACACACACGCATATATATATATTTATATATACTGTTACACTTCGTCATATGTTTGTATGCACATACGCATATATATATATATATATATATATATATATATATATACATTTCTATGCATATTTACTTATGCATATATATATATACACGCATATATACGTATATATAAATTTTTTATACATATATTCATATACACACAACCACATATATATGTAAATATACATTTCTATAAATATAAATAAAAACACGCATATATATATATATATATATATATATATATATATATATATATTCATAGGCATAAATGTGCGTGTGTCTGTGTGTCCAGATATATACATATGTAAACTTGAAGGGATAGCTGCTCAGTATATCGATATATATATATATATATATATATATATATATATATATATATATATATATATATATATATATATATATATATATATATATGCACACATATAGTGATGAACTCATACATTATTTTGTTGATGTGACTTCTTAAGTATATATGCATGTACGTACACAGAATATTGGTAATGTTAAAAAAACTTTTACTTAATAGGTGACTAAATGGCTACTGTTCACACCGTTATATATTTTGACTTTAATATTCATGAAGACTTTTGGAATTAATTACTTTTTTCCGAAATTTGATTTCGGTCGAAATTTAATGTCGACCAAAGTTCATTTAATAATTACTTTTCCATAACTGACGTGGAATTATCCCATTTGTTTGAAAATAGTGTCGTGTAAAAGGTACATCACAGGCGAGTTTCTACGTATTAAAAAATGTGCTATTGTCATTCAAAAAATAATGACAAACCTACATCAAAAGTGATAACAAAGAAAAAAAGAAAAAAGAAGCACCTATGTTCCTCTCTATTTCTTTAACTTTTCTTATATTTGTGTATATACATATGCATTTCCCGTACGATCACCGAAGTTAAAGAACGTCGTACTTTTTCAACATTACTCCTAGAGGCCGTAGCCCAACATATTTTATCATTTTGGAATCAGACTGACTCCGTGAGCAAATTAAAAACATTCCCAAATTTTCATTGCTGCGATTGTTTTTGCCGATTTTTTACGTGATTTTTTCGTGAGGAAATTTTTGTACGATAACAATTTTTATAAACTGAAAACAAATTTGGGCATAAGCAAAATTAATTGCCAAACCCAGCGAAAGTGACCCATGAAATAAAAATAATAGTTTCTACGGAAGGTAAGGAACTACGTACATCAAACTGTCTTTAAATTATGTGGCGGCAAAACAATTATCATTGAAATTTAAAAAGGTAAACGTAAATATTCACGCAATACTTAAATGCAGCGATCAATGTTGTGTTTTTTTGTAGATTATTGTTGCCTATCGCATGCGGCAGCATTATGCCTTGCAAAAGAAAATCTCCGCCAACAGAGGAACAGATTACAATCAAAAGAGCCAAGGCTGCAGCGAGGAAAAGAACGTCCCATGCACATGAAAAACCAGATCAAACTATAGCCGATACAGCTTCCAATCCTGAGAATATGCAAAGACTTAGGGATTCTGAAACTCCTGAACAAGCTGAAGGTTCAATCAAGAGTCCTCCAAGAAGCTAGCTTAATTTCCGCCCGATAGGACGTCTTTTAAGCTAGTGAATATATATATATATATATATATATATATATATATATATATATATATATATATATATATATATGTCAACTGTCTCTTGTTTATGTTAAGTATAATTTTCCATTTTCTGAAAAACCTCGTTGTCGCTCAAATGTTCAGTCCATGATATTCTCAGTATCCTTCTGTAAAACCAAATTTCTGTTGCTTCAAGTCTCTTCTTCATCTATGTAGAGATTGTCCAATATTCAATGCCCTATAGGAGGAATACTACTACATAACAGTTTAACCTTTGTTAAATGCTTGTCCCTTTCAGTGTTCTTTGATGATCTGAGATGAAGCAGGTTCGTAATTCGACTTAACGATTTTCGGCTCCGTGCATTTTTTTAAAATAATTTTTTTTGCTTTATGAGATCTCACTGGTTTATTATTTCTAAAACTTACTCGTTTATTTTAATTTTATCTATCAAATATTTTGTTGCAGTCTGTAATATTCCAGGCCCGTGCGATTACTTAGCTAGCTTAATGGTTAGCGATTAGAAACGTGAAATTGGCGAGTCCAGTTCGAATTCTGATCGAGTCTGTTCCGTTCTCTATCTAACGCCTGTAGAATCTTCCAGAATCAATTTAACATAAACCTTCCCGATTAACACAATCTCAATATTCTAATAGCGGCCGAATCAAAATTAAATCCAGATAATGGATACGATCTCTCTCTCTCTCTCTCTCTCTCTCTCTCACTAAATATATATATATATATATATATATATATATATATATATATATATATATATATATATATATATGCAATAATATATGTACGATGATCGGCTGAAAAACTCAAATGCTAACCAAGATACTCTCATGGAATGTGCCCAAATTAGACTTATTTTTCAACATAGTCCACCTTGAGGTCCGCACAATTATTTCATCAGTATTTCAGGGTTTAGATCCTATTGATGAAGAAGCCGTCATCCTGCTGGTCGGAACAGTCATCAGCAGTAGATATGACGTCATCATCATAGCGACACTGGTTCGCAGCCAAGTGGTTTTTCATGTTGGGGAACATATGAATGTCAGATGGGGCTAAATCGGCATAATAGGGAAGTTGATCATCCAGTTCAAATCTAGTCACACAGAGCAACCACTGAAACCATGATCTTGTTCACTGGAGGAACAAACAACCTTTTGTCAATTTTCTTTGGCGTTTGGCAATGATAACCTTTCGTAAGTGTCTCAGCAAGTTGTCATACTTCTGTCCATTGATGGTGTGGCCCTCATTCTGCGTCACAAAATGTCTAAGGGAACCCCTTGCATATGCCTCAAACACTGCCACATTTTCCGTGATGTACGCCTTGCTTTACGGGTGTCAGACGAGGCGACACTCACTGAGTAGAAATCTTCGTTACGCCAAGATCATTGTATAGAATATTCTCAATTTTCTGTCTCTCACACCCCTCCTCTCTCTCTCTTTCTCTCTCTGTCTGTCTGTCTCTCTCTCTCTCTCTCTATATATATATATATATATATATGTTTAAGTAATTCATCGAGTCTCAAATAGAATGCAGAAAGCACTGGACGGCCGTTTCGTACCATATTTGGGACTCATCAGCAGTGCGCATCCACTACCGAGAATTGAAACTAACCTGACAGGTTGTCAAGCAAACACCATACCAACTGTTCCAACGGGCCTCGGTGACGAAGATGTAGCAAATCAGACTCAACATAGCGCCGCTCGCTCACATATTGCCGTGGAGGAACTCTACTGAGATTCTCTTTAACCATAGGACTGTGTCCCCTGGAGCCACGACTACTATCACTATTTCAGACTCGTTATGAAAACACTCCCATGAGTGCTCAGGATCGTCTTGTCAGTGATGTTATGACTTGGGGTCATGGCAAGTTTCGGGTCTTCCAACATCATACTTGCTCGCCCAAGAGACCCTACCGAAACATTACTATTCCAGCAGGCGATCCTGAAACAAAAAAAAAATACGTACAGCACGCAACAAATGGACTCCTCAAATAAATGCCATTGCTGACCAATCACCACCGACCTACGTCACTTCCTCCTCAGCTAAGACGATACAAAAAAAGAATCGACGGCGTGCTCGTCTTTTTCATTCATCTTAGGTTGACCACGCGGATCGACCCTCATCTTCAACGAACAGTTTGACATAACAGGTAAGTAATGACAAGAAAAGTTTCCTTTCATATGAAGTGTTACTTAACCAAAAAAAAAAAAAATTGACCACGTTCGTAGGTCATAAGAATTATGATCAGAAACGCTACTCGCTTTCTTTTCCCACCACTCCCATTTCTCCCTTCCCTCCTTACCCTTACTCTTTCCCCTCCCAAGTAGGAATGCAGAAAAAAAAACACAGTTAGGACTATCAAGATGACTTTGTTGAAAAAGGGGGAAAAAAAAATTTAAAAGAGAAAAAAAATAAAATAAACGAGCCCTCCCCCAATATATATATATATATATATATATATATATATATATATATATATATATATATATATATATATATATATATATATATATCCCTGGATAAGCTATTTAATTTATATTCAATATCCTGTGATCCATCAACTCGTTAGTGACGGTTGCAGAAGGTCCAGAACCTTGTCTTATCTTCAAAATTGCCCCTTCATCTCTCTCTGGCGAAGCTTTAATAAAAGCGAAAAATGTTAGACTGATATATGTTTCCTAGTTGTTCTTTATTTTATTATCTGGTCAGATTCCAATCCATATTTGATCTGCCTTTGATCCTTAACTCATATATATATATATATAAATATAAAAGTGGACATTGAAATCAACACCCAGAGGCGAAAATCTGTTTCATGGTAAACGCAATCTTCAGGCCATGTGCGTTGTGTTTTTGCATATATACGTGGTGGGGGTGCTGTACCGAAAGTATTTCCGAATAATTATATTTTTAGCCATTACTGTAGTTGGCTTCATTCCCTACCCCCCACTGAAATAAGTATCAACATTTGTTCATTTTGAATGCATTTTTATAGACAGTTTAAACACAGTTGCTGAGCTGTGCTTCGAAGTTTCAAAATTTGCACATATGATAAATTTTTTAGTGTCAATTAGTCACATTTATGAGAGTTCGACTTGTGCTGACTACAAAACTTTATTAAATATTTACAAATTTCTGTCTGGTTCTTCCTAGAAATAAATCATTGTCTATCTCGGTAAGAATCGAGTGTTTAATCAATTTATACATCATTTGTATTTAGAGACTGTGTAGTTTCAATGTTTGTTTTCTCTCTGATCGTCCACCTGCCGCGCGTTGGGGGTGCAGCTATATCCTAAACTGAACCCCTGTTAGCCGAAAGTATCCGATACACTAGGTGATCTTGTTAATAATTGCCCTAAATTACACACAGCTATTTTGGTAGGCACGGTTAAGTAATGAAAGACGTATTGAGAAATCTCAGAACTGAGTTCGAATTCCAACCAAGTCCCTTATGTGCTTGAGAAAGGTATTATACCATCTGTTATTTCCAGCTATGATATGCCAGGTCAGGACCGATTACATTACAGATCATTCTGCCGAATTGTCGACAATATCGAGACATATATCCATAGAACAAAATTAGTAGCAATATCCAATGCATAGACGAATGGTAGATTCACAAAAAAATGGATACTGACTTGAAACATATGTCTTAGCCGAAGACTTAACAAATGTTTTAATATAATCATTCCATTTGCAACTGACGAAATATAATTCATTTAGAAAAATACGTAATGTTGCTCTCCTAGAGGCTAACATCAGCCATGCTGATGTAAGGCACAAACAGTCCTCTATGGCGTTTCAATTATATCAGTTTCATTTTGGAGGCGTTAGAGTTTACAAGCCAGGCCTTGCTCTAGTTAACAATTGATTTGAGGGTCATTTTCGAGAGCAGCCGCCAGTTTTAAATTGTCAGAACTATCAGACTTACTATAAAAACTGAAGTAACTTGCATTATTTACATTTTTCGGACTGTTATCGTCATCTTCAGTCTCATATTCACAACGTGACTCAGAGGTCGGAAGAATAATACGTGTAATTATGATTTCCGCTCGAAAATAGGAGAGCGGATATATTTTTCTTTAATAAAATTTCTCGAACATTCAGGGAGGTAGACGAAAATTATTAAATATGCTGTTCAATAAATAAACGGAACGT
>OZ038478.1:24857791-24877791 GCA_964036315.1 Acanthosepion esculentum
ACTTCATGCGAGAAAACGACATTATTTTTGCACCAACCTAATATTTTCGTGTTATCAATTAATATATGTCTAATATTATGTACATAGCTATGTTTTTCTAAGAAGTGATGTTCAATAGAACTAAGGAAAGAAAGGTGACAGGTAAGTCTACGGGAGATCCTGGTTGTATTAAATCCAATATATGTAGTGGGTTTATTATTAATATCAGGGATACAATCTCTGAACTGGCATGTAGATTGATACACAGCATTTTTTTTTTGTATTTTTTTGTAGAGCATTTAGTTGTGTGGCTATAGGGTTATTAGAGACTATAGTTCATTTTTTTAATAATATATGATGAGCTTAAATTGTTTATTTTTATTAATGTGTTTTACATTTCTACCTATTATGTTTTGGAGTGTTATTTCATTATGTTAGTAATTATTACGCATTTGCTTACGTACAAGTTAATAGTGTTATGTTTATTTTGATGTACACTCTTATTAATGATATTATCAATTTTGCTTATTGAGATACATTTTAATTTGTTGATCAGTGACGGAATTAGGAAATCCATTATTAACAAGTGTTTATTTAATGTTATGTAATACTTTATAGAATATGGTTTGGTAAGAAGATATCATTTGTGTGCGTTGGATTAAGTTTTTTTTTATTACATAGTGCTCAATTCATTTTCAATGATATATATATATATATATATATATATATATATATATATATAGAGAGAGAGAGAGAGAGAGAGAGAGAGAGAGTGAGAGAGAGTACGGTTCAGGTTGTACAAGGCCTGAGAACCACTCGAGATAAAGGGTTACATGGTTAGAGGTACAGTTAATGATGCCGGTGGGTGGGCATGATAACTGCCAACCTTAGACTTGAAATGATTAAGTTTGTAGTGATCGGAGAAACATCTTCTTGGTTGTCGGTTCCACAGAGCAGTGGCGTGTGGTAAGAGGCTGTTCGAGTGAAACTGACTTCCCACCGATGGGATACGGAGGAATGCGGGTGGTTTACTGCAATATAATTGGCATGTCGGGTACGAGCTGGGAAGGTTAGACCTGGTGGAACCAAGGAATGCAGTTCGACCGACAACTTTCCATGGAAGTAGTGATAGAGGCTTGCCACATCCCACCTATGAGAGGCTAGTAAATAAGTTGTCACACAAAAGAACTCTAAAACGCTTTTCAACTTTATCGGGATTGGAATATGACAAGAGTGGTCCATTGAAATAGAAGTGTTATTATAAGCAATATATGATATGTATTTCATCATCGAAAATGATACTCTTCCGAAGGACAATTAATTTCAGTTATCCATATCGTTAAAATGATTTTTTCATTTCTATTTTAATGAATTTTTGATTTCTATTCTAGTATTAATAATATATTTTTCACAACTTTTCTACAGTATATAAATATATATATCATTATATACTTCGTATATTATATAATTATTTTAAAACTGTTTATCAATATGTAGTACAGGGTGCGATGGATAAATTGTCGTCTAAACTACGTACAAATGAGAATGACATGGATATCTCATTTTAACACATATACTTCGTATATTATATAATTATTTTTAAACTGTTTATCAATATGTAATACGGGGTGCGATGGATAAATTGTCGTCTAAATTACGAACAAATGAGAATGACACGGATATCTCATTTTAACACGTATATTTACCAAAATTACATAAAAGAATTCTGAAATACTAAAGAGTAAATTTATTCAAGAATATCGTAAGTGGCTTTAACCACGGCCTCCAGACGACATCGGAATCTCCTGCATCTTTTCTGGACAGTCGCCTTGTTTAAGTTGGTGAATGCTGCTTTCATCCTTGCCTTCAGTTCATCTTTGGTGTTACAAGGAGTTTTGTTGGTCTCTCTCTCTCTCTCTCAATTGCGCTCCACACATAATAATCAGGGGGGGGGTTGCAGTCACGTGAGTTAGGCGGCCAGATGTAAGGGGCGATAGAAATTATCTGACTACATAGACTCTGTTCTCCTGCTTGTGTGGTATGGTACAGAGTCCTGTTACCAGACACAGGATCTTCAGGCAGCCACCCTCTTGACCCAGGGAAGCACTCCTTTCTCAAAGCACCTGATTTAGGCCTCTGCATTCAGTCTGAGACCCTCACCAAAAAATCAGGGATAGTGTTTTTCCGAGCTGCCCTATCTTCGTAATCAGCATTAGACTCATCCAACTCTTTCTGAATCCTCTCCACTGTCCTCAGATGAACAGCCAGACACGCCGAATTGTTCGTATTCCGTGGCTAATGACAAGTAGTAATGCATGCTGTTTCCACATTTCTGGCGGTGTAAATTGTGTCATGGTGCTCTTTTTTTCAGAGACGGTACCCATCTGACATTACTATAGTGTGCAGTTGACAAAATCAAAAACAAACCACGCGCATGCGCGAAATTAATAAAAATATAAAATAGCGACAAATTACCCATTGAACACGAAAGTACCTATATATCCTTATTAACCACAATCTATTTCCTTTAGCTTTTGCTCAATTGTTATTGATTAAAATACATATATGAATTTATAGTATAAAAAATAAATTGGATTCTAAACATTAACCTTCTCTGAACCTGGTTTTATTTTTTATCAACAATATAATCTGGGAATTGTTAAAATGTGTAAAATAGACTATAAGATTTCTTCATGTGTAATCAAAAGATATTCAAATATTAGACGCCAGTCGATTATTTTTCATATTTCGAATCCTTAGCAATAAAACGTTGCATTTTCTTTTCAAAAGGTACGCAGGTGCGCTAACGTTGAATCATTGTTAAAAACGTCTACACGCACATATACATGTCTTTTTAAAAATCTTACATTGACTTCAAAACTCTTAAATTATAGAAAGGTATTATATCTGCAAATAAGTGTGTCTTGTAAGCCTGTGGATATACAACCACGCAAATACACACACACACACACCCATATATATATATATATATATATATATATATATATATATATATATATATATATATATATATATAAACATATATTATATATATGGACGCATATTATATATATATATATATATATATATATATATAGAGAGAGAGAGAGAGAGAGATACATATTATATATATATATATATATATATATATATATATATATATATATATATATATATATATAATCCACATGTTCGGTAGTTCAGCCACGGTAAATTTGTGTCCTGGCTCTTACAATATATCATCATTCTTGGTAGATTTTTTGTTGTTTCAATGTGAAGTAGTCAGAAAGAAAGGCAAAGGTGATGGAGAGAAAAAAAGTTGCAGATGAATTTGGCGAGATTGATTGAAACTACCAGCGTCTCTCGTTTCCTAGGCAACGTCAACAAACCTTAGTCCAGTGAAATCCTAAAGGAAGAAACGCATCAGATTTTTTTTTCCCAATTTGTCATACTATTTTTCTAAACACACACACACACACACACACACACACACACACACACACACACACACACACACACATATATATATATATATATACATGAAGGTGAACATTGAAGTCAACATTCAGAGTCGACAGGCTGTTTCATGCTAGACGTAATCATCAGGTCGCGAATATTTTTATATTTATATTTACATATGTTCTATCTTTTATATCGGTCTCTTTATCTCAAATATAGCACACCTTAAAAACTATATTTCTTTACATATATATATATATATATATATATATATATATATATATATATATATATATATATATATATATATATATATATATAGTAAAGGTAACAGATCCGTTAGTATATAATCCAAGTGGATCCTAGTAATATAAAATATTAAAAAAGAGTTCAATGTATTTATTATTACAGAGCAAATAATTAATAAACAATAAAATTCAAAACCACCTCATATTGGGAATAGCTTATTTCGGTAGACGAATAAATCGTCTGTCTTTTCAATTCCGGTAGGACTAAGTTTGTGACAGAAAAAACACCACTAGATAAACTAATACAGAATTTATCCATTCCAATGTTTCATTCAGACGAAAGACAAGAGAGGGTTCAGCGGGGGATGGAAGTTAATTATCTTAAAGGGAAGAAGTTTTATAAAATTAAACCTGAATATTAATTTAGCATATTAAATTGTAGGTTTATGTAGAATTAATTTAAAATTAAAAGAGGAATAGAAGGAATTTAAAAATAACTTTGAAATATATGATAAAAGGATGTGAGAGATTATTGGAAAGTGAGTTGGGGAGATTTTCGATTAGAGTTAAGTTTATAAATTGGAATTAATATAGGTACAGAGGTTATAGAGAGGGAATATAGAAATTAGACATTTGAAGCGTTAGAGGGTAATGAATATTATAGAAATCTAGTATCTAATTAAGTTAAACCTATATTATGTAAATTTTGATTATTTTTATTTTGTTTTGAAAAGAGACAGATTTCGGTCTAATACTTGGTTTGATACGATTATCAGGCAACCAAAACGTATTCTGATTGATTGGCACGTATAGATATAGATATGTTGTGTATGTGTGTATATACGTATGCGTTTTTCGGCATAAAAATAGTAGTTCTTTGCTAGATTAAATATTCGTTATTTTTTATATGTTTATATTAAATTTGTAACATGTAGGTGATATTACTTTTGTCAGATTTTCTTGATTGTACAGCGGCTCTTTTATAATTGCCGTTCGGTTTTAGTTGCTCCCTACATCTTTCCCTATTTTTTTTCTCTCTCTCTTTCTCATCTTCAGATTTTAAAGTTTAGATTATTGTGTGTAGTGCCACTACAAATGTATAAACCCATTTCCGGTGTCAGTTTTTAATTTAATTTAGGTCAGAGATTTAGTAATGATTTATGCATCGGAAAATAATTCAAATTTATCTGTATCTCACTCATTTAAACCGCCTTCTAACTTCTCTTTAGAACTTCTCTCTATTAGATTTTAACCCCCACCTTCACTTTTAGACCTTCCTGTTCTTCTCTTGTCTGTTACCCCTCTCTAGAACTTTCTTTTAACTCTCGCATTCGTCCCCTATTCTCATATATACACTCTCACTAAATTTTTTTTTTTTATTCCCGGAGTTATTTTTTCTGATTTCTTTTTGAATTTGTAGGTCTGATGAATTGGATTGTATTTATGATTCCAATATAATAAATTATAACCATGGAATATTAGTGTTTGAGACTTTTTATTATATTCTTACTCTGTCCTGGACATTGAGTTCTACCTTGTCCTCTTGGAATTTTACATATATATATATATATATATATATATATATATATATATATATATATATATATATATATATATATATATAAAAGTGAACATAGAAGTCAACACTTAGAGGCTGTTTCATGCTTGATGCAATCGTCAGGCCACAAGTGCTGTTATTTTTCTCGGCTATTTATATATACGGGTCAGTGATGCATTGTGGGTAGTCCATTTTGGTGGTTATTTCACCGGAAGTCGTTTATTTATTTATTTGGATTAAATTATTTTGCTTGTTTTTATTTATTTTTAGTTTATTTTTTTATTTTTATTTCTTATCTTATTTATTTTTTTTAATTGGTGTCTTTATTAACGTAGTAAAAATTTGTTTATATCGCTTATTTAGTAGTTTTGTTTTGCTTTGGGAAGATAGTTAAAGCTATTTATTCAATTTTGGGGTTGATTGTTGTAGTTTATTCTAACTATTATTTTGGCGGGAACAGTTTTTAATTTGTTTTTTTACTTCATGTATTTATTTGGATTGATTATCGGGATCGGTTTGTTAGTTTATTTATTTATTTGGATTAATTTAGATCAATTTATTTTACTTGTTATTATTTATTTGTTATAGTGTATATTTTCTCTTTTCAGTTGTCGATTTTAAGTAACGTAGTAATTTTTTATATTTATATAACAATTATAGCTATTTTTTCCGTCCGATTTTTGGTTTGATTTTTATAGTCTAACTAATATTTTGGTCATAATGGTTTGCTAATTTGTTTATTATTTACTTTATTTATTTGGGTTCATTGATTTTCTTTCTTATTTTTTATTTTATTTCGTCTATTCTAACAGATGTGATTTGGTAATTTGTTTGGGTTAATTTATTTTGCTTATTTAATTGTCATTTTGTTTATTTTATTTTCCGTTTTCGATTTTTAAGTAACGTAGTAAAAGTTTGATTTCATGTCTGCATTTTGAGATGGGCTCGGATCTTTTATTTAATAATTTATTTTGGTCTGGGAAGGTAATGATAGCTATTTTTCCTCCAAGCAAAGTTTGCAAGTTTTTCATTGGTTGCTGTAGGCTGATGATCTTTTCCTTATTTTACAAGATATTTTTGGTGTGGTGTGCGTTTTGCTTTTTATTTCCCAGATATACTTAGAAAACATTGTGCTGTTCGCATATTTACTATTTCTGAACCATGTTTTGTGTGCATAATTTCTTAGTTTCCAGGGTACTTCAGTTATTCCTATATTACTTTTTCTTCATTATCTGGTGATTTTATCGTGGCTTGGTATGTTACGTTGTTTTGTAAACAATTACCTTTTAAGGGACATTCATTCTTTATTCTGCAGTTGCACGTGGGTTTAATTTTTTCGTGTGGTTTGTTGATAATTTTCCTACTGTGCTATTTTATTAATTGTGCCATGTTCTCGGTGCAACTGTAGCTGATTTTTACTGTTTTTTGTTGAATATTTTTTGTAGGGTGCTTGATTACGGGAAGTGTTTAAAGAACATTTTTCTTATGTTTGTTTTTACGTTTTTGTTGTACGGTGGGTTGAGCCATATGATATTTCTTTTCCTGATGGCCTTTTTTGTTCTGTGGTGAGTATGTGAGTGTTGCTGGGAATATGGATTCATTGGAGGTATTGTCAGAAAGCCTGCAATTAATCGATTTTGGTATCTGTTTGATTATAGAAGGCGGGTGGTTGGAAGATGTGTGTATATAGCGTGGTTTATCATTAGGTTTTCTGTATGTCGAATCCCTTATTTTTGAAAATCTCTCTCTCTCTCTCTCTCTATATATATATATATATATATATATATATATATATATTTATATATATATATATATATATATATATACATATATAGTATATATATATATATTTATATATATATATATATATATATATATATATATACATATATAGTATATATATTTAGTGAATTTCGCTTATATGTATATGTATACTATATTTCTTCATATATATATATATATTATATATATATATGTGTATATATACTATATTTCTTCATATATATATATATATATATATATATATATATATATATTTACAAGATGCCTAACAAGAAGAATCACGTTGCATCTCTCTCATTATAACTGAATTAGGTCTCATTTAAATGCACATCGAAACCTACCAAATGCATCCCAGGCATACTTGTTGACAATATAAATATAATAGAATCACCCAGGTGTGCAATATTACTAAAAAATAATGTAAGCCTAATAAATAAACAGAAAAAAAACAAAGCTCAATAGTATCAACTATGAACAGGGCCACAGTCTGCTGACAGGGTTTGGAAAATAAATCATTTTCCGATGAGATGGTTAGGCCTCTTGACATCATTTGTCGTAATAATCATGGAAACACTTTGAATTATTCAGCTAGAAAGAGACAGGTTAAAATCGTTTTGTATCAGCCCCACTGTTTTTTCCAACTGAACAATGGCGAGAGGAAAAAGATCCTTTAGGCCTTCAATAATGGTACTAACATTCATACTCTGGCTTCCATCTTCCATTCAAGAACCACCAAGAGAACGCTGAATACATTAAAAAAAACGAGGAAACAGTAGACAGGAAAATTGGATCAGGAGATGACAACAGGGAAGTGGATCATCATTTCAACTCAGAGCTAAATGCGTTCTTATTGTTCAGAGCCCAATATTGTTATAAAAACTCGGAGAATCCCAGTATGAAATCTGTAATTATTTCTAAGATACAACGCTTCTAAGCTTAATCTAACAACTGGAGAATTTTGCTGTTACATGATTAAGACGATTTTGCTGTTAAATGATTAAGATAATTTTGTTGTTGCATCTGGTATATATAAGGATAACGCGTGCAACAAGTCAAAGTGAATAATGCCAAAAGTCAGTGCATTCCTTTAGAATCAGCATATGAGGAAATGCTTAGAATTTCTATTAGGTTCTTACAAATAACCGTTTGTTTTATCCGATGTTCTGCAAATGATCTCATCAGAATAACCATTCGTACCATTTCTTAGTAACTCATCCTGTGAAAAATGTTGTCTAAAGATATTGAAATTTTATTTCGTATTAGTCTCCCATTTGAGATGTGTTATATACGAATAAAGTACGGCTGCCGACACTTGAGTTTGAACATAGATCGCCAGTGACCAAACACAGGCGATCCCATTATTGAATTAAGTAGCCCACATGACCATAGAGAAAACGCATAAGTATTGAGGTCGCATGACGTCTTATTGATAGCATGTTTATTATTTCCTCTATAACTATTTCGGTCTCATTTCTATTCTATCCTATATTACTATTCAGATCTCATTTCATTTATATCCTCTATTACTATTGAGATCTTCATATCTATTATATCCTCTTTTACTATTCAAATCTCTATTTCTATTCTATCCTCTATTATTACTATACAAATCTTCATTTCTATTCTATCCTATGTTGCTATTCGGATCTACATTTCTTTTCTATCCTCTATTATTACTATTTGAATCTTCATTTCTATTCTATCCTCTATTACTATTCGAATCTCCATTTCTATTCTATCCTCTATTATTACTATTCGAATCTCCATTTCTATTCTATCCTCTATTATTACTATTCGAATCTCCATTTCTATTCTATCCTCTATTATTACTATTCGAATCTCCATTTCTATTCTATCCTCTATTATTACTATTCGAATCTCCATTTCTATTCTATCCTCTATTATTACTATTCGAATCTCCATTTCTATTCTATCCTCTATTATTACTATTTGGATCCGCCTTTCTATTCTATCCTCTAATATTACTATTCGAATCTTCATTTTTATTATATCCTCTATTACTATTTGAATCCCCATTTCTATTCTATCCTCATTTACTATACGGACAGCTATTCTCTACTCTATTCAGTATACTATCCCTCTATTCGGATCGCTATACGAATTACTATTTGAGCGAGTACTATTAGTTCGAGTGCTATTCGAAAGCGTCTGTCACCAGTATTGTTCAATGGCCTTACTATAGTTGTAATCCGCGATTACTAAGTTTCTACTACAACGAGCATTACGAAAGTGACAACGACTATTCGTTGGCTTTACAAACGTGGCAGCAATTTCCGTTGACTTCAAAAAATGATGGAATTTTAATTCGACAAGTATGAACATGTTCGACATTTTCTCTTTGCTTTTTAATCAAGGTCACGAAGCTGCTGGAGATATTTGTGATGTGTACGGAGATTACTTCATTACCAACACAATGGCGCATTGATGTTTTTCCCGTTTCAATGAGGGGAAGTTCAAACCCACAAACTCTTTGCGTTCTAGCCGATGGAAACCATTTGCAGGCGCTGATTAAAGAAGAACCACTTAGGAATGGTTTCGAAGATAGCAAGCTCTCGTGTTATTATTGCTTGTCATCTACACTCAGTGGGTAATGTTGACCAAACTGTCAACGCAGGGCTGTATTTTGAAAATAGCTTCAAAGAAACAAGTCACCAGAAAAGACCTGACCGGCGTTACAATGTGATTATTTGATATGACAATGCTTGCCCCAAATTCGTTGACATGAGCAAACATGCAATTAAACAGCTAGGTTGGGAAGTTCTACTACACCCTCCATATTCTCCTGTTTTATTCAATTCTCACTACCACTCGTTTGTAACAATTTCAGTGGTGTCTCAACAATGATATGTAGGTTATAACATGCTTTGAGGATTCTTAACGACCTTGTGATTTATTTCGGTAAAGCATTGAAAGGTTTGTGGATCTTTGGCAGGAGGTCGTAAACAATGAACGGGAATACATTGTTGAATTATTCATCAGAACTGTTAATAAATAATAAGTATTAAATTAAATTTTTGTTATGGTAATTTACCCACGCACGCATGGACTCTCCCAGCTATAAATAGGAGCAGGTATTGCTTTTTGGAGAGGGAGGTTTCCAGCTCCGTTTCATACCTTATACGACTGGTGATTGACACCTGGCAACTGTTTTTTTTGTTTTTGTTTTTGTGAACTTCAATTTCTTTTCTGTTAAGTCTATTTTTTTATGTTTTCTTCTTTTTTTACTGACTGTTTTTGAAAAGTTTTTGATTTTTCTTTCAGATTAGACAACCCTTGAAGACGGAATGCGAAGTAGACAAGAATAGGCAAGTACGACATCTTCTCTTTGCTTTCAATCAAGGTAAAAATATCTGCTCAAGCTGCTCGAGTCATTTGTGTTGTGGACGGAGATGACATAATTACCGACTGAAGAAGGACGATTGAACTTACAGTCTCTCCGGATTCTTGTCCACCGGTTCAGTTTGATGATAACCAATGGCAGTAGCTTATTAAAGAAGAAACGTGCCAGACCGCGAAAGAATTGACTCAGATGATAACATGCATCCATGTTACAGTCACTCGTCACCCAATGAGTAATTTCAACCAAACGGTCAAAGCTAAGCTGTATTTTGAACAAATAAACAGAGTCAAACAGGCAATTCAGTTGGACAAAAAACCTGTCTGGCGATTAAGTGTGATTATTCAACATAACAATGATTACCCCACATCGCTAACAAGACCAAACATGTAATTAAAGAGCTTTGGTTGGGTGGTTCTGCTAGACCTACACTTTCTCCTGATTGAGCCACTTCAGGCTATCACCTTTTTCGGTCGCTTTCTAACAGTTTCACGCGTATTTGTTCAACAACGATGTGAAACTTTAAACGTGGCCTGATTGATTTTTTGAGCCAAAACCTTGTGTATTCTATCATCGAGGAATTGAACAGTCAAAAGCTAATTAGCTCTATCATCGTTGGCAGGAGGTTGTAAACAATGAAGGATATTATATTGTTGAATGATTCATCAGAACTAATAAAAGAAATGACAAAGTTATTACTACCTAAGCAGAAATGAGGAAAGAATTACCCACATAAATTGGAAATAATGTAATGCATCTAATATATTTCCAATAATGGATAACGGCTTGGATTGAGGAATCGGAGCTGAGTTCGAATTCCACTCGAATCCATTACATTCACTTACGTGCTAATACCGCTTCTCCTTCCAGGTATGGGTAAATAGCAGGACAGACTGGGTTCTATAGCCTTGGATAGCAAATGGTCTAGGAGAAGGACAACTCTGAATTCAAAAGCTGCGGGGGGTCGATTGGGGACCCTGTGGCGCGTAGTGCACCAGGTCTCTGTATTCGGTCCTTCAAAAAGTGTGGATGGTCCTGCACGAAACCTACACCACTATAATCAAATCTCATGTGCTGTTGTCGGGCTGCCGGTTTCCTAGGAACTGATCTGCTTGAACCTCATACGTCGAATTCGACTGGAGAATCGAGTATATGTATATATATAAATAAAGAGAAAAAAACAGACATAATAAGAATCCACAATTCTTAGCCTTTACGTTTTTAAAAAGTGCTCAATACAACAATTATTATAATAATATTTCATATTTTTCATCGCTACACAAAAATTTCCATGTTTCGGAATTTTAAATATGTTCCCTGATCAGTCTATGGTAGGTAACTTACGATGAAAAGGATTTACTTGGGAAAGCATAAAACAATTCGGTAGCTTATTTGAGAGTTAAAAAGGAAGGGGGAAAACCAAACATCCAAAATTAGAAAAAAAACACTTGTCGGCTAGTATTGATTAACCAATCAAAAGAGGGGTCAATGCTAAAATAGAAAAAGTGGAAAATAAGGTCAGAAGGTGAGCTTAGGTGGATTATTTCCTCATGCCTTTATGAATTGACACGTTAGGCATGTCCACCGCATACATTACTACTGCAAATCTTACGTTAAGATACACTAAAGTAAACATAGAATTATATTTTACAAAAAGTTATTTATAAGGAATTACAAGATTTTTTATATTTTTTTATAATTACAAACCTTCTTAAAGGGGCCGCTAATTAAAACATATATATATATATATATATATATATATATATATATATATATATATTGAACATTAAATACGATACATATTATATTGAATGGGCAATAATAAAATTTGGCAATAGTAAAATTGAAAAATCAAAGAATTAAATAAATATTATATTGACCATAGTACGTTAATAAAACAATCCAGATGTAATATGTAATGCATAGATTTTTATGAAAAATTTTATTAACTATATTTTAAAGTAAACATTATACAATGCCTACAAATTGCTGTTAATTCATTTCTCTGGTTAAGGAGAATTTTATTTTTAGGAAAATTTATAATATGCAGTTCTTCATGTAAACATAGGGGACATGGGTCATTTAAGGATTAACAAGTTCTATTTTTTTTAAAAAATACTTTTCATTTTACGGTAGGGGTTTTATTAATATTTTAAAGTGTCAAAATTTTAGAAAGTGATGTTCAGTTACGATAATAATTGTTAAAAGAAGATTTATGTTTATACCAACTCTGTTTAAATTGTCCTACCAATATAGCTTTTCTTAACAGTTGGATTTTGAGTAGATGGAATGGTTCATTGCGAAGACACCTATTTTGCAATGGACAATTTCTAAGATTTCTGTAATTACTTAATTTATTATCATTATTGATTTTTGTTTTGGAATTACTAGTGTTACTATGATTTAAGTGTTGATTTAAACTTTTATTATTATGTTTTTTTAATTTTTTCTAGATTATCGGAAATATAAAAGAGTATATTTACGTATAATCTTGGAATTTTTAAACATAATTTATATATATCATCTATATAATTTTTAAAAAATACCCTTTTTGTTCCTCTCATAGTTTCAAATTAACATTTCATTCTTCATATGACCCCAATTTAATGTCAATGTAATGTTAATATCCGGGTTTAATTTTATAAACCTCTTCCCTTTAAGTGTAATACCTTCCATACTCTCTTGACAACTGTCTCCTGCTTTTCATCTGCCAGACACATCGAAATGGAGTTTTTGTTTATGTGTTTTTTTTTGTAGCTGTCGCAGTTAAATTTCTAATTCTGAGATGAACTCAGTGTCTATAGCGGGGTTGAATAAGACTGACGAATTTTTCGTCAGTTGAAATAAGCCTATTTCTCATATGAGGTAATTTTGGATTTTATTGTGCACTAACCATATATATATATATATATATATATATATATATATATATATATATATATATATATATATATATGCGTCTAGACATCCTCAGAAATCTGTTTGTTGCAACCATACCAACTGGTTCGCGAGAGAGAATAACAAAAAGATAGATAAATGGATTATGCAAATTTTCAATGTTTCCCTCTTTGCCTATAAATACACTGTAAAATTCATGTACAACATAGCGACATAAACATTAAACGTCGATTTCATCATCTCCTCTTGCCTAAGCTGAAATACATCGTGAGTGTTAATATATCTTCGATAAAGATTCGTAAGTCCGAACAAAAAACGAAACCATAATTATTATTTCAACAGCTTTAAATCTGAGGAACTTATCAAAATATTTGAACAGGTATCTTAGGCTCACACTATGTTTTGGCGCAATGTTACTATTAAACTATATGTTGGTCTGAAAATTGCTCCTCCAATTAAATGTCTCATTACATCGGTCATTTGCATTTAGAACTATTTCTTTGTGATTTCACTTCCAATCGGTCTTACGAACTGTCTAGATAAACTCGATGTATTCTGGTTTGATTCTTTCTAACGGATCTACACACTGGTATAACAATGGGCAATATGGCGGCCATAATGGCTTCTGATATGCGAACGAAGAAATATATAAACCGTTATGTTCGTGGATTATTCTGTATTTTAAATATTCATTTGTTATAACGCGTAACAATTTAGAGAGGATCATATTTATTGAAGTGAATTTCTGTCAGAATAAATTTATGTTTCTAATCACAAGGTGAGGAAACATCAGTATAATGTAGTTTAAACTTTGAATATATCCAATCGCTGTTGTGCATCGTTATCAACAGAGATAAGTCGTCATGTGGCATGAAGAGTTCAAATATACTATAGGGTAAATTGTCGCCATTTTATATTTTTAATTTCGCGTATACGCATTGTTTTTTTTGGAGGCGGGGCGACTACACAGTATAGTATGTTCTGTTAGGCACAGTTTGTGAGGGGGGGGAAATCATCACCATGACGCAGTACACTCCGCCCCAAATTTGAAAACATCATGCTGTACTGCTTTGCCTTTGCACCGGAAACTCCAGTATTTCAGAAGAGAATGTCGAGAATTTGGTAAGAGTTGGTTGAGTCTAATAGTGATTACGAAGTTACGGCAGCTGCGAAACTAATTATGATCGGTCTGATATGAAAATCCCGAATTTTTTGGTGGGGGCCTCAGGCTCAACACGGAGGATTACATCAAGTGGCTTCAGGAGATAGTGCTGCCCTGGCCCAAGAGGGTGACTGCTGGAAGACCCTATGTCTGAAAACAGGACTCGAGCAGAATAATCTAGTCAAAGTCTGTCAGACAATTTCTGCGAGCACATCATCCTTTACATCTGGCCACCTAACTCTCCAGACTGCAATATCCTTGATTATTATGTGTCAGGTTCAGTTGAGCAGGAGACCATCAAAACTCCCTTTAACATCAAAGATGAACAGAAGACAAAGATTATGGTAGCATTCATGAACTTCAACAAGTCCAGAAAAGATGCAGGAGTTTCCGAAATGGTCTGGATGATGGGGTTGAAGCCAATGGCAATTATATTGAACAATTTTACTCTTTACATATTTTTGTGTAATTTTGAAGATTAGTTTTGACAGGAGGTCACAAGTATGGGGTACCCAATGATGAGGTTAATTACTACATTTCAGTAATGGTCTACCAAGCTAATAACCTCCTGGGTAAGACGATAAACTACATCCAGCAGCAAGACCTCTGATCAGGAGGTTTGAGGAGCATGGAACCACCTCTTAATTTCTGGTGTTCCCACGTCCACCTCAGCCCGGGGTGATAGCATCTGTTAGGGTCCCAGCTATTGGAAAATAGTTAAATATTACCAGCAAAACTTTCTTGAAAAAAATGATTACCAGCAAAACAATTTTGGAAGGAAAAATATTAGCATAAATGATTACAAGAAATAATTTTTTTTATCGGCATTAAATAACCCATTGAGGTTGATATGCCGTAAAACAAAATAAACCAAACCAATCTAAACCAAAGAATACATATTCTATTCTTACGAATCTATCCTAAAAATGTTTTCGGCATTAAATTACCCATTGAGGTTGATATGCCGTATAAGAAAATAAACCACACCAATCTAAACCAAAGAATACACATTCTATTCATACGAATCTATCCTAAAAATGTTGTCGGCATTAAATAACCCATTGAAGTTGATATGCCGTAAAACAAAATAAACCAAACCAAACCAAACTAATAGTAAACTTTTAAACCTACTATTTTAAATTGTATTTAATTGTATTTGATGTATATGTATCTAAATTGTATTTAAATTGTGTTTTAAATTATAAATATTAAAATCTTTTTGTCTACCAAACTAATAGTAAACTTTTAGTAATGGTCTACGAAACTAATGTTCTCAATAAAACAAAAGAGTTAGTCATCATAGGATTAGCTTTGGCGTATGTCTACAAGTAGGGATTGCCCAGTGAGGATCCAAATCACTAACATTTAGTAATCGCCTACGAAACGATTCTTTCTAAATGTAACACAATAGTTAGGCATCCTAACATTAACTTTGACACATGGCTAAAAGAATGGGTTGCATGATATGTATTTAAATCACTAAATATTTGTCATATTACTAACTGTTAACCAAACTAGCATACTAAAAATAACACACTAGTTAGACGTCCCAAGACACAATTATAGTGCACACAAGGAGGATACAAATAGTTACTTATTAGTAATAGCCTATCAAACTACCTCGCTGATCATAACACAACAGTTAGACACCATAAGATTACCCTTGGCACTTGTTAAATAATGTCGCCTAGTTAGTACCAACTCCCTTCCATTTAACGGTATACTAAATTACCTTGCTATAACAGGCTCACCAATTTTTACATTGGCACAAGGCCATAGATATGGTGCTCTTCACGAGGATAAAAACATTATTATTCTTTATTAATGACAACCAAAATACCTCGCTAACATCAGGTTAGGCGCATTAATCTTTGCGATGGTGCAAGTTCAAAAGTTGGGGGTATCCAATGAGAATTGATATCACTGCTCAACAAAGTTTTAAGCATTTATCCACCCTGAAATCCCTTAGGATTGTCACTGACATAATCCATACGAATTATGGGTACCAAATGACAATCAACATCACTATTAGTGTAGAAAGCAGTGGCATGGCAACAGTACATAATTCAAAGAGGCCCAACAGAGGTCGATATCAGCATTAAGTTGCAATAGTTATACATTAGACCTTCATAACTATTAACATATTAATATCTAAGAATAGGTCAAGTAGATGTCCACAATTATAAGGCATTCCTTGAGCATCGATGCCATTATTCACTTGTAACGGCATTGCATACAAGCTTGATAAACATCACAGTGTAGGAACACTTTGCTTATCTTTGGTATAGGATCACAAGTATGGGGTACCCTGGAGGAACTATCACTATTCACTATAAGGGACATCCAGACTAGCTCACTAAAAATTACACCACGATTAGAAACTTTATGTTTATCTTTGGCTCACGTCCACAATGTTGGGATCTCCAATGAAGATCGATACCATTATTCAGCTTGGATCGTCATCCAGACTAGCTTGATAACAATGACAATACCTTTAGGCGCCCTTAGCTTTGCTTTAGCGCAAATTCTAAAGTGTGGGGTACCTAATGAGGATTGACAGCATTATATAATTGTAATCGACAAGCAGACTAGAGTTATAAATATGACGAGAGATTTAAGCGTCTCATGCAAATCCTTGGCGCAAGTTAAAACGTGTAGGTTGCCCTATCAGGGTCGTTATCATATTCAATTGCAATGGTCATCCAGATACACATGCCAAAGATTAAGGTGCATCGAGGCGCCTATGAAATTTGAAATTCTTTGCACTCATTTATTCGGATAAAAAAAAATATCCTCCGTCCTTATTATGGTCAATTCTTTTACTTATATCATCCACGCGGAGCACAATTCCATTTGTTCGGATTTAGTGTTTTTGGAAGAGTACACTTCATGGCATTAGTCAGGGGAGATTTTACCTTCTTGCCGAGAAAGCAACGCAGTTGTCTGAGAATCCTTGAACACATGCACGGAAGCATACTGAAGTATAAGTTCATCTGAATGTTGTCTCGGCGAATTACTTGAGATTTCCAAAGGAAATCCAAAGCACAATGACCCGAGCAAAACTATAATCCTAATGTCTCTTTCCATGCCTTTGGCGCTTAAACTGCTACTTATCCTGGTGGTGTGTAACCAACTGAAGATTTTCAACCAATAAAACCCCTCCAGTAACATAATGTGGAAATTATTTCATCAAGTGGAATAACCTATAGAAACTACGCGTAAAGCAATCAAATATGAATTAACATGATTCCGAGGACCATTTTTGGAACAATTAGCATTTCAAGGCTCCTTAGACATCAGTGTACTACATGTCCGTTCTAGGCAAAGCGGATTTTTGCACGTCGAGTCGATTCCAGATTCAATCGGTTTTCAAATATTGTGCCAGATTAAATTCCATGTTTATTTACAATCCCACGACAGGTAACATGGTTCCTGGCTAGGTGAGTACCTGTATATTCTTCGGTTTATCTGTATATGCCGCGACTGCATGCCAGTCATTGCGTCCATGTGAATTTTAGTCCAGTCCTCTCAGTGACGTTGTTAGCAGATCTTTTTATGGGTTCGACTTTTTTGCCTAGGGTGGTGCCTTGTACGATGGCAACGGAGGGATTATTGTTACTTATCAATACCATTTCAACTTTCTCTTGCCACGGGTTATAAGGTATTCTTTCTTGTTTGGGGGTGTCTCGCACTGTCATTTGTGAAGCAGTATACGTGGGGGATACCTTGGATGATACTCTAGTATCTCAATACAAATACATAGATCTATCACAGCAATTCTCTTTTAAATGTCCAACATATGGTTATGCTATTAGTTCGAAACGAGAGATAACACCTCCTTGACTTCAGAGACCTATTCTTCCAGAATAATCATTTTAAGAGAAAGATGTAATAAATTCCAGCCGAAAATAGTAATGTCTGCTCGCTCACTGAATGCCGAATGTTTTCTCGTAGAGAAATGGCTATTACCATTCCCATCTTCGAATACCCTAGTTTTCTGGTATTCACTATATGGTATATAGTGTATGTTTTATTTATTTTTGTCTTTATAAATTCTTTCTTATACATACAAATATTTAAGTAAATGCTCGGCAGGTTGTATGGCGGTTCCGTATGGAATACAGGTTCGATTCCTCTCGGAGGACGCATATTTTCTATGGCAATTTCTCGAACATTCAGGCCGGTAAATGTTGTTAATACTGTTTATTATAAACAGAGCATTTACTAAAATATTTGTATCTATAAGAAGAATGTATAAACATAAGAATCTCCCGAAATTATTGTCGGACTTTGTCCATTTTATAATGTGTGTTTATTATTGTTTTGTTATTT
Organism: Acanthosepion esculentum; assembly: GCA_964036315.1. Taxonomy (NCBI): domain Eukaryota; kingdom Metazoa; phylum Mollusca; class Cephalopoda; order Sepiida; family Sepiidae; genus Acanthosepion; species Acanthosepion esculentum. The sequence continues at coordinate 24,876,568 of OZ038478.1, forward strand.
TCCTTGTATTTGTAATTCATGACCTGTGCACAAAAACGCTGTATCCGCTTTATACGCTAACTTGCCAACGCTATATCCACTACGCCAACGTATCGAATAACATCGGGAGAATATGATTTATAGTATTTAAATATCAGTGAAAATAATTAACATCCGCTGATTATCCATTATATACACAGAAGAATTATTGTCAATAATACTCTCTGTAACTATCAAAGATGAGAGAAATAACTTCAAATAAATCGAATAAGTTAAAATATATTGAATAAGCCTTATCTTTCATTTGGAATATCCTGTTGGAAATAATCACTGTAAACATTATTATATATCAGGAAGTGTTGGGGCGCACCCACCTTCACAACCACAATAGACTGATCCTATTATTATAAATAGAACAGTAGTTCTAGAGACTGGGAGGAGTGTAGCAGTGTAGTGCAGTGCAGAGTGAGACTTCTGTAGTGATCGGTTACACTTGCGTTTCTCGACCGGAAGATACCGTTGGACTTTATTACTATTACTTATTGTTACTACTAACCTACCTTCGTTCTACTACTAATCTCTCTGATGTAAATACCTCTCTGAATATACCAGTATTTTCCCCTACGGCTATGTTCGTTCGTTATTACCATATACTCACGTGGAAACATTCAACATCTCAACAGGAAGAAATGTATGGTTTGTCAAAAGGACAATTTTCCGCTTGACGCGGTTATAATTTTAACTATACTCACTCCTCTTCCATTATTTAAAAAGAAACAATCAGTACAACTGTAATAAAACCTAAACACATGAAAGTGAATTTATACGTTTCTCTCGAGAATTTAGAAAGAAAATTTTAAAATAAATTTATTTAGATTTTTTATTTACAAGAATACTTTTATGTTAAAAACTAATACAATTAAAACTAAAGCAATGCAATATTCATCATTTACCAATTTATAAATAAATAAATATGAAAACAATTCTGTATTCATGAATTTATAAACATTTATTAAATTATTAAAATATGTGAACCAACTATAAAGACATCCTTATTAATTACCATTTTATAAAGTTCGAATCAGATGGCAGTTAACTTATAATTTGCTGCTTCAATAAACAATATATTTCTTAGTGTAAATAAACAATCTAATCAATAAATAGTGATTTTATAATTGTTGTCAGTTCTCAAGAACAAAGGAAATTCACTTTTACATATTTAACTTTTATTACAATTACAATCAT
>OZ038478.1:24882791-25022791 GCA_964036315.1 Acanthosepion esculentum
TTCTATCCACTTGTATATATGCAAAATTGAACATAATCTATTATATTATGACCTACATTTTTTCAAGGACCTGTCTTAATACTAAATTCGATAGGTCCGAAAAACAAAAACTTGATTTTCTCGAAAATGAACTCCAGTAAGTTGTTAACTCGTGTAAGAAATGACTTGTAAATTTTAGCGACTCTAAAACGAAACTGCCATCCATTTGTTATCCTAGAGAACCATTTTGCCCTCCATCAGCACGGTTGATGCTAACCTCCAGAAGGGCAACTCATTGCGCTTTCTTGATCTCACGTTGATCAAGGAATGAACTTGATCAACCGATATGAACTTGAGCGATTATATTGAATAAGTTCTCAGGTCTGCAGTTAAGAACGTTTATTTCATGTGTTGTGCCAGGTAATTTTTCTCGTGCGAATCCATCTGGCACATTCATAAGTCTACCATTCGACCGTGCATTGAACATTGATGTCATATCTGGTCTTCTGCTGCTGCTATACAACTCGAGATTCCCGACAAATTCCAAATAAGGGTTTTTAATGTTATCATTCCTGACCTGGCATCTCGTCTTCAGTCTCACCCTGATGTGGCTTCCCTGTGTTTTTTTTCTGCTAATAGCTTCATGACGGTTGTTCTAATGATCTCTCCTCTCTTGAACATCGACCGTATCATTTAAGTATACTACTAGATTGGCAACTAGGTCTCATCTTTTTACTGCTGAAACAACTAAATGTGACCGTTGGTTGGTTAATTTTGTTTCGCGGCATCTCAATGTCTATGGGTTTATTTAGTATCGAAATCGAAATATTTTGGACGCAGTTGTATGACTTCAACTACAGAAAAAATGTATTGGTGATCATTTTACTTTAAAATATATAATTGTTAATTCTACGATAAAATCTATTGCTGGTCTCTTTGCTTTAAAATTATAGTGTTGGTAATTTTACTATCAAATATATAATGTTGGTATTTTTACTATCAAGTATGTATTGCTGGTAATTTCTTTTATATAAAAATGTATTGGTAGTATTTTCGCTATAGAATTTATTTTTATATCTTCATAGTGTTCTGTTTTTGTTTGGGGGTTCACTATTTACCCTAACAGGTACTACCACCCCGGGAGATGATGAATCTGAGAACAACATTAACGACCTTAAAACCATGACACCCCGTCAAGGTTGTGTGTACAACACAGGATGTGTCTAATGTAGCGATTCAATGAATAAAAGGTGCCCCACTCACAATCATACATTCCACCATTACACAATTTTGCGGGTTCACTATTTGCCAATAGTTGGGACCCTAACAGGTGTTACTATTCCTGATCACGGTGAACCTGGGTTACTCTGAATCTCTCGTCAAATAGTTTCTTTTCTCGCACTTTCCACCTGTGGAACTCGTTTCTCTATTAGTTTCAAACTTCAAAACTTTAAATACAACGTCAATCGACATCTTCTGTTTCCTTATATTATCCTGTCTCCTCAGTAAAGTCTTCTCATTTTCTTTCACTCCAAATAACCCCTTGCATCTTAGTGGCGTTAACGCCTTGCTTCGAGAGAAATGATTAAAAAAACGTCTTTGAGTAACACCCGGGAATTAAACAGAGACCTTGAAGTTTCTAGCGCTTCACTCTGTTGGCTGAGCCATTGTTACTTCGTTCATTGCGTCACGCCTCTCGGGGAAATAAAATTTCAAGGGAGAGCCGTGTATGAATAGAAGGAGATGAAAATAACTAAATCTATAGGGGAAATCGCAGAAAATAAAACTACTTATAGAATTTCTAAAAAAAAGTAGCTTTTTTCCCCCTTAGCTACATTGACGAATTCACTTTTTTCTTATGTAAAACGACAAACACATTTACTTTCTAAAACCATTAAAGTATCTCGTTTAACGATATTAATTCCATCCTTATATTTATTTATAGGAACGTCATAATTTTAATTTTAATCGACTTGTCGAACGTTCTCATATGTTAGATGATGATTTTATACTTTTAATACTTGTCTTGTTTATTGTATTGTTTCTATTATTGTAATTAAAGTTACATTTGATAACGATCTCTTTAGTTCGACATCCAGTGTAAAATTTTTATATGTGTGTGTATGTTAATATGTGCGTGCTCTCTGATGTTATGGTGGAGTGGCTTTCGTGGTCCAATGACTCCGGCAACGATGCTCTCGGGAGTTCTAAACGGCTAGTACGGCCACCCTTGGCGGGAAGTTCGAAGACGAAGACTAAGCGCCACCCACCTCAAAGACCCCAACGAAGAAGAGGGGGATGATTACAACAGTTCTCAGCGGTTGAATCAGCGAGTCAAGAGGGCTACGCATGCTATAGAAGGTGCCATTCGAAATTATGACAGAGTTAGCGGCCATCCAGTGCAGTTTCATAAAAGTGTGTGTCACAGAGGAAGGTCAATGAAATCAAGTGTGTGTGTGGCAAGTTGAGGTCCACCTTAAACAAATTCACGCCATCGGCACTTTCTTCAGCTCTGGTTTTCTTTCACCTCCAACCAACTGTTGCAAAGCCAAAAGGGTGATAGGGAATGGATGACAGGAGTAGGGTTTGGTGAAATTGGAAGCTTCTAGTGCTGAGCCTTCACACTGGCGGCAAATTTAATCATCATAAATGAATCAATCAGCAAAGAAGTCATTAAATCGTCACACTGAGAACGATACCGTCGGGAGCTCCCAACTCCTTGTAGTGCCACCCTTGGCGGCAAGGTCGGAGACGAGGACCCAAACTAATCGCGACCAACCCCAAAGACCTCAACGGTGGAACAAAGCGGGAGATGATTACAACAGATCTCAACGGTTGAACCAGCGGATAAAGACGGCTACGGATGAAGGACTTGCAACAGAAGGCGCACATGAAATTATAACTCAGCTGCAGTCCGTTGCAGTTTCAGTATTCTGAATGCCTCATTCCATATGGGTCGCAGTGAAAGCTCATGAAATCAAGTATGTGTGTCACTGCCTGGCAAGTTGAGGTTCACCTTAAACAAATTCACGCCATCGGCACTTTCTTCAGCTCTTGTTTTCTTTCACCTCCAACCAACTGCTACAAAGCGAAACTGTGATAGGGAATGGATGACTGGAATAGGTTTTGGGGAAATTGGAAACTTCTAGCCTTGAACCTGCATGTTGGCGGTGAGTATAGTCACCAACGCTATAATCATAAAGGACGCGATTAGCAAAGAATAAATTATTTTTTTGGATACGAGATAAAGACGACGAAGTGGACGTTTCAAATGAAAATGCCACAATCTGTAGAACGATTTGTAACAATTTTTGAGGGAGGGAGATTTTCTTGAATAATTTTACAGAATGTAATGCCCAGCATAATAATATGCAATTCTCAAACCATCTTCCCTTGTTATAAATGATATTTGTACTTGCTACACGAACATTTAGCGTGTACTATTATATCATCATAGCAAACAATGGTTTTAATTGATTAATTCATTTTAATTCATTTTCTACGACTTATCCACAGTTTACAGTTTATTCAAGCCTAGATTAAATATTTTTAGATTGTACGATTTATTTTTCAGATAATAATTATTCTACTGATATTAGTTTTATTAATGAACCCATAGCTGGGGAGAGAAAAGGTGGATGCATACTTTCCCCCAGGGTATTTCCGCGTAAGTGAATATAAGGAACCGAACAGCAAATGGAACTCGGTTCTCCGAGTAACAATTTCGTGATATTATCCATTACAGAAACCACACATCCAAGCGTACAGCACCTGGTACCCGCAAGCGGTCATCCATCTAGGGATTCCCAGGCTCGATCTTGCTTAACTTCGTTGATATTATCGCCTTGCTTGGGATGAATAGTATCCTTTTATTGTCCTGTCCCCTCACTAACTTTTTCTCATTTCCTTTCAGTGTCAGTGAGCCCTTGCATCTCAGTGATATGATTTAAAAATGTGTACGTATATATATATACGTGGTCTTTCTTCGTAGAACTCTTTAAAAAGGCCAGAGTAACTGTTAGCGTTTTAAAAGTGAGGGGGAATCAGGGTTAGATCTCCCCTGATTGGGTCGATTTGGTGATGGGGAGTATGATGTTGAAAGACCCGAAACTCCCTGAAGAACCAAGTCAAAACATCACTGACGACCCCCTCGGGCACCTACTTAAAAGCGTATTTTTGAATTATATATATATATATATATATATATATATATATATATATATATATATATATATATATATATATATATATATATCCGAAGCGATGAGAACGAAAGTAATATATAAATTTCAACGTTCACAGCATTAATTCAAAAGAGGGCTCGATACCGATAGTAGAGCGATAATTATTTATTTATTATAATTTTATCAAATAGACAAAACCATTTTACTCACTACAAAGATGCAACTTGGTTTCAGTGCATTTCAACTGCACATCTACGGGTGAGGGTCGAAAATGGTTATGAACAATCCTTCTTGTAGGAAAGCCGGATGTGAAACGTCACTTCCTTTTTTTCCATTTGTTTGAGAAGAGAAATATACATACAAAAAATATATATATAAAGTATCTGAGTGAAACAATAGTGGTTGTTGATAGCAGTTTGGTGATGGATGGACCGGGTGTTTAATGTTGATTGGTCTGTGGAACGTTTTTCGCTGACAAACATCGGTCAAAGGTTTAGGCACATCATCTCACAATCGTCCTAAGATTGGGAGGTAGGGAGGGAAGATAGAGATAGGGGATAATATTACATTTGAGTAGGTAAAAATTGTAGAGTTAGTCCTAGTCGTAATTGGGAATGTTATTTTTTGTTTTTTTCTATAAGATTTCTAAAGTTGAATTGCATTTATTTATGGTGGGGTTATCACTATTTATTTTGTAATCCATGAACGTGTTTTGTGGATTAAAATTTAGAAGTGGTGATCTCTAAGTAAAATAAGGGATGCTAATATAACTTTTTATAATCAACGTTTTGGAATATTCCTGGAGTGTAGAGTGTGTAGAATAAGTATGGATGTAAAACGATTTAAATGAAATTATTACCTGTAATATATATGGAATAAAAATTAAGGATCATAAATATATTAGTGGAGAGGTACATAAGAGAATAGGGATTACATTGAAGGAGGTGATATATAATTATAAAAAGTTTATAGGTATGGAATTGAGAATTTAGCAAGATTGAAGTGTTAGATCTGTAGACATACTAAGGATCTAACATAACAATCTTACTAATTTCACTTATTCTTTGAGTAATAAAAATGTATAATTATTCGCCAAGTTTAACAGGAGTATCGTGATGAAATCGATCATAAACGAAATGATATGGTCATCATTAATAAATCATAGCTAAAGATTGAAAGCTCATCAATGATTGAAATAAAGTTTATATATATATATATATATATATATATATATATATATATATATATATATATATATATATATATAAATGTGAACATTGAAGTCAACACTTAGAGGCGACAGTCTGTTTCATGCTAGACGCAATCGTTAGGCCAGAAACAGCCTGTCGCCTCTAAGTGTTGACTTCAATGTTCACTTTTATATTTACACACGCTCTATCTCTGATATTCAGCGCTTTATTCCATAAATATAGCACAGACTATATTTCTTCATATATATATATGTATGTATATATATATATATACACACACCTATATATACATATATATATATACACACACACTCCTATATATACATATATATATATATACACACACCTATATATATATATATATATATATATATATACATATATATATTCCAGAAGTATTTTCACACTCATTCTAGATTACCCTCACCCTCTCTAACCTTGTAGCTTTCTGACTTGGAGTAAGTAGTTGTCTCACAAATTTCACGTACGATTTCATTTTCAAGTCTCTTTTCACTGGTCCCTTTGACTGTCATAGCTGAGAAGACAGTGGGACTGACACAAAACGATTATAATTCGTTCTCTTTAAATCTGAATGAATCAAAGCGTTCTTCAGTGATTATTACGACAAATGGTATCAACTTGGTTAAACGTCTTACCTGAAAACCTGTAAAAAAGGAACTCAATTTATTTAGTGTTTCTTTTAGATGTTTAAACATTTTGTGGGATGGACAATTATGGTGTAACATGATTTTGATAATTTTGCTGTTGCAATATATATATATATATATATATATATATATATATATTAATAGAAATATATTTTTTCGATTGGCGCATTCGGATCCGAAATAAATCTATCCAGCTGGACCTTGCTGATCTATTCAGCCAAATACGCGTTTGATTACAAACGAATCTCATTGACCCGAGAAGAATATACGCTATTGAATCACCTCCAATAAAATATAGTGTCCCATCTCCTTGCAAATTAGTAATTAATTTTGCGTGCTTCCTTTGACTAATTATGTATTTTATTGCATTAGCTTTTGGTAAAACCAACATCACCATATGTTAATTATTAGAATTGCGTCTACCATACATTGTTATCATCATCACTATTTTAATCACGTAACTATCACAGGAGTAGCAACTGTACTGCAGCCCTAGTGGCGGTGTCGGAGAATAAATTTTGACGGAGCACATTCTTCTTCAGGTTTCTTCTGAATCCACTGTTTTCCGTCTCAGAGAATGGACCCTATCCCACGTTAAAGGATCCCACTTATCTGGAGAAGATACTATTTCATAACTATTTGCGATAGGGATTCGAATTCGGCTTTGCGTTTTTATTGTTTTTTGATTGGCTATTTTACTAGTTTCACTTCCATAAATTATGTAGTGAAAAATTAAAAATTTGTGCGTGTGTTGGTTAAAATATATGTGTGTGTAAGTGTGTGCATATGTGTGTGTACATGTGTGTCTGTGTAACTCGTGAATTCCTTCAAATTGGTAACCGCTCTGTGTTTGTGAACTGGAGGTTTTGAGGAGCGTGGAACCACCTCTTAATTGCTGACCTGGAATGGCAGTACCTGTTAGGGTCCCAGCTGTGGGCAAATAGTTAACCCCCAAACTTGCGTCAATACACTAGGGAAAACATAAAAATAGATTTTTTATAGTAGAAATGCCAACAACACATTTTGAAAAAATTATATTACCAGCTATGCATTTTTGAAAGAAAAAATAATAGCAATACACTTGACTCTCGACAAAAACAAAACAAAAAAAAAACGATTTATACGTTAACGAAACCTGATCTGTAAACGGATTTCTTACAAAGAATTCATATTCTATTAATACGAACATATCATAAATATCTTGAAAAAAATTGGGTTAAATATAACACATTGAGTTTTTGATAAACCATAAACCAAATTGTCACGTTTTTTTTCGACGTAAGATTTCCAACGCTAGAATCATTCTTCGATAAGCGCTGCGATACCCCTTTGGCTAAAATCCTCGGTGGAAACGGTATGCCGGTTATACGATCGAAATCCTTAATTCCCATGATGCTTGCACTTTGACAGAGTTGAATGTTGATTCGATTCGCTACTTGACCGTTTCGAAACAGATTCTCTCGGCTTCGTTTACACACTCACAGGAAGTCGACTACCGAAGCACTTCAATAATTGATTGCGGACATTACTGATAAGGACCTTGGGAGATTTTCGCAACCTTAGCGCGACACAGCCCCGAATTTGCACACTCCGATGACGATATTTGGTTTCGAGTTGCAGCAAGCCTCACGCTCAATTTAATGACCTTGATATGAACTTATCAAGTGTTCTGATTCTGAAAGCATTATTGATGGGGATCCTAAATTCTGAGTGGATTTGAAGAATCTAAAGAGTGTTAAAACGTGGATATGGTTACGAGATAAGACCCAAGCGAATAGATAGGATTTTGCCGCTAATATATTTGTTCATCCAGAGATAAATGGCATTTGATCCTTTAAGAGATGAATAGTCAGTAACGTTGCTGCATTTAATATATTACTTAGGAAAAGGAATAAATACATTTTCCTAAAACCATTCCAATCTAATTTCCTCCCGCTTCTTCATTACGTCTCTAAACTCGGACGGAATGCTACTCGAAACTTTAGAGAGTGTCAACAAACTAATTGTACAAAGATACGGGCTACACTCAGAATTCCAAAAGTCGACGAGACTATAATGCTTATATCTGTCTATATCTCTGAGATGAAGTATTATTATTACTTTCGTTATTTACATTATTCGGACTGTTAACTTCATCTTCATTGCAATATTCACAATGTTTCGGCCGTTTTACGCTCCGGCCTTCTTCAGGTGATTGGAATACGTCGGCCGAAATGTCGTGAATATGGCAATAAAGATGAGGATAACAGTCCGAATAATGTAAATAATGCAAGTAATTATAATTGTTATCTTTGTGGGAACGGTATCGGCGAGCCGGTTTATGCGATTGCATTCACTTTCGAAAAAAACCCCAAACAAACAAGGAATTGTTAATCAGATAATCAGAGTTCCAGTTCTAGCTGGGTTCACGTTATATTCACTTACATGTACATACCCTTGGGAATGGTATGTATCTTATATACATATATCTATATGCCTCTTCTATACATACCACAGCTTTGAGCCAAGTAGGAGGAATCATTTCAGTAAATCATTAATATCTACCCCAAATTATTTCAATATAAATATATTTTCTTGTTTAAATAGCGGCTTAGTGAGCGTATCTTACATGTGGCAGAGGGCTGGAGGTATGGAGCACTCAGTGAGGACTGAACTCACTATTCAAGCGTAAGTGATCTATCGGGACAAGCTTAGTAACCATTACGACACCTTTTTCTGGCTTTTAATAACCTTCAAAACGAAGATAAATCGTAAAAAAACAAAACAGTCATTCAATCAATCACGTGATAATCGAGTTAATTAGTAAGACGTGTATCACTAAAACCATTAATATCGAAAAAAATGGCGTACAAAATATGTAGACACACACACATTGCCATATTCACACACTGATGCACCCCTAAAAAAAAAAAAAACGAACTACATTATTGTCTATTGTTATATTTATTTTCTTCTTTGCTATCTTTTTTTCCTTTTCTTTGTCTGTTCTCTTCCTTTTGTTATATTTTGTTTTTTTTTCTCTTTGTCTATTTTTTTCCTTTTTTTATTTTCCTCCACTGTTTTTCATTTCTTTATTCTCTTCCATGTCTACTCATTTCGGGTCTTCTTTTGTTTACTATTCTTATTCTATTTCTTTTCCTCCTTTTTGCTTTTATCTTTACTTTGTTTATTTCTTTTCCTTCTCATTTGTAATCTTCGAATATTTCTCCTGCCTTCATTCTCCTTCTACGTCTGCCATCTTTTCTCATGGGTTTCATTGTTTCTTTCTCAGTTTTGTCTTTTTTCATTTTTTAACTTCTAGGTCGTTATATTTGTTCATCTGGTCTTCTTCTTCTTCTTCTTCTTCTTCTTCTTCTTCTTCTTCTTCTTCTTCTTCTTCTTCTTATTATTATTATTATTATTATTATTATTATTATTATTATTATTATCATTGTTATTATTATTATTGTTATTATTGTTATCATCATCATCATCATTATTATTATTATTTTATCATTATTATTGTTATTATTGTTATCATCATCATCATCATCATCATCATCATCATCATCATCATCATCATCATCATCATCATCCATTCTTTATCCATGATTAATGAAATGAAGGAACGTTCTCGAATACCATTTCAAAGACAGTAAGAATTGGTACTCCAAAGAAGAGCTAATGATATTAGAGTAATAGACATTATAACAACTATTAAAATGTTACACACTGGTAATAATGACTAGAATGGAAGTCTAAAATTGACTAAAGTATTATAGCAGAATAATAATGTCTAAATTAGAAAGCTAATAATAATGACTGAAATATTAGTCTACATTAGTAGTTTATTAAACAATGACTTACATTTTAGATGGTAAATATAAGGCCTAGGATAGCAAATTATAATAATAATGACTGAAAAATAAGACCAATAAATGTGAATATAATAATACTGATTCTTAGAATATTTAACTGTAATAATTAGGACTAAATTAGTACACTAATTATATTCATTAGAATATTAGATCAATAATAAAAGTACTAGGCTGTAATGATAGGAAATCGAATAGTCGGTACCAATAATTATTATAATAGTAGAATCAAATAATTACTAGATTATATACTGAAATAACGATGTCTATAAAAGTCTAGTTTTAATAATAAGGGCTGGAATAGTAGAGTATAAAAAATAATCTAAAAAATATTTGGACTCTATCAATAATGACTACATAACTAAAGAAATAATTGTGGAGTGAAGAGAACAAAACAGTCAAACGCCAAATGGCAACAAATGGTTTCAGAGTCGGGGGATTCGAGCATCCTTCCGGTTAATAAATTAATTCTTTAAAAATAAATATTTAACCAACGGGTCGCGTTCACGCCCACAATAAAAAAAGAAACATGCTTTGATGAGTATATAAGTAGAGATTCTAGACCAGATAAGCCAGTATAGTGAAGAGGCGGCAACATACGACAACAGTTCACGACGACCCGGCTTAAAAGTATTTTTTAATCATTCACCAGTTTTCTTCGCCTAACTACGGGATACTAACACTTTCTTCCTCACTTTTTTCTGGCCACTTTTTTTTCCACAAAACGAACTACAGACAAGGACTCTAAGATATTATACAAACTAGGAAAAATCAGTTCTAAAAACATGTAGATAAAAGTTTTTTTTTATATCTTTATATTTAAAAATCTTGCTCGCCCTTTTCTTTGTTGTGGTTTGATTCAAATGCGCCAAATAATAGTGACTATAACATTGACTGTAATAAGGACAAGAAGCGTAGATACTAATATTATTGATTTTGTTGGTAATTTTTGTCTGAATTTTTGTGATGTGGGGTTATCATTATCTAAACTTTTTATGTTCTCACTATTGCGCGCATATTTTTTTGTTTTATCACAATGTTTCGGCCGTTATATCAACCGGTCTTCTTCAGGTATATATCGGTCCAGGGAACTGAACACTTTGTTTATTTTACAGGGGCCGACTGTTCTCATTCCACTGCAATACTAACTAGACGATAGGCCTAGACAATGGTTTAATAGAATGGTAATGACTACATTAATAATTAATGGTAATGACTAAAGGTAATGACTAATGGTAATGACTACATTAGTTGACTCTATTAAAAAAAACCATAGTAGTAGTATTTGATAAGAATGACTATAATAAGGGATTCTAATTCTAACGACCCTATATGAGAATTTGATAAAAATGGATATAGTAGGACACTTAGTAATTAATGTGTCGTTATGTGAGGGACAATTGATGCAAAGCGATGAAGATTGATTAGTCAATATTATAAAATTAAAAAAAGATGGAACAGAAAGGAATCTATATTTTAAGCTAATTCATTTCCCCTTAAGTACCAAACTCTGTAATTTGGGCTTTGCCGCTAAAAGCAAAATGGTGTCCTTATTCTTTGAAATATTTTACAGAAGGAGAAAATCAATTTTCCGTTTTGTATAATCGACATTTAACGGGAAATAATGTGTCAATTCCCCATAAAATTACATTTAGAAGTCAATTTGACCAATAATTCTATTATAGCGTTTTAGATTATTTGGGATCTTCTTATATAATCCGCAGTAGTTTAAAACGGACAATAACAGAACACGACTAAGAATAGAGCAAATTCTATAATCAAAATAATTCTAAAGTAAGGGAAAAAATATAAAGGCTTGTTTATAACCGTAAGAATTTGTTTATTTTACGCTATTTGATCATCTTTTATATCATGTACTCATGTACATAATAATGTACATAATGTTTTAATAATAAGATACATATGAGACATATATATATATATATATATATATATATATATATATATATATATATATATATATATATATATAAGTGAACATAGAAGTCAACACTTAGAGGCGACAGTCTGTTTCATGCTAGATGCAATCGTCAGGCCACGAGTGCTGTTATTTTTCTCGGCTAATTATATATACGGAAGAAAAATAACAGCACTCATGGCCTGACGAATGCATCTAGCATGAAACAGACTGTCGCCTCGAAGTGTTGACTTCTATGTCCTCTTTTATATTTACACACGCTCTATCTCTGATATTGAGCACTTTATCCCATAAATATAGCACACTTTAAGACTATATTTCTATACAACGGGTGAAACAACGTGCGATACCCAGCCCTCATTAGGCACAGGGGAGGTAACAAAGGCACGGTGGTTAATATATATATATATATATATATATATATATATATATATAAGTGAACATTGAAGTCAAAACTTAGAGGCGACATGCTGTTTCATGCTAGATGCAATCGTCAGACCTGATTTGCAGGTATAAGATAAGAACAAATGGAGAATAATTCCAGTCTGTAGCAATTAATTTTAAAAAAGAGATCAATACAGAGTAGAATTATTGTATGAGATTAAAACAAAAACATTTTTAAGATCGTTATACAATAGCTTTCATGTTTCAGCACTAAGTTGTATTTACCATAGCCTGAAGAGCTACAACGTAGTGTCGAAACATAAAAGCTACTGTGTAGAGATTTTTAACGTTTTCGTTTTAATCACCTATAATATATATATATATATATATATATATATATATATATATATATATATATAGTCAAACCTAATGAGCCAGACAAACCTACCAAGGTTTCACTTAGGCGGATCGTCAGGGCCAGCTGACCCTGACGATCTGCCTAAGTGAAACCTTGGTAGGTTTGTCTGGCTCATTAGGTTAGACTAGTTCTGCTCTACGCTTGTATTGAGCTCTTTAGTTAGTTGTTTACTCGCATCGGTTTTTTTTCTTTGGGCCTTGAACCTGTATCTGTGCGATTATTTTCGACAGACTTTCATGTTCCTGGCTCTTTCTTTTTTAATCCCTTTTTTTCCCTTCGAGATTGATTTGGCTATTGTTAAATCAAAAATTCGAAGGTTTTTCGACACGAGTATAGTTACCTATATATATATATATATATATATATATATATTTATATATATATATATATATATATATATATATATATATATATGTATATATATATACATATATATATATATATATTTATATATATATATATATATATATATATATATGTGTGTGTGTGTGTGCGCACGCGCGTGTGTGTGTATGTATTTATGTATGTATGTGATAGCGGTTAGACTGAGGAATCGGAGAGTTTGAATTCCAGTTGAGTTCCTTTCATATACTTACATGCAAATACGCTTAACAAAATATAAATCCTTCCCTTCTCCCCCTCCCATTAGGAATGAATAAATACACTGGTTGGTATAGCTTTGGGTGGCAACCGGTTTAGGTGAAGGAAAATTTGCAATTCAAAATCTGAGGAGTATCGTTTAGGAACCCTGTGTTCGAGTTGTATGTAGAAAAATCTTCCGACAAGTGTGGTTGGTTCTGCACAAGCCTTCGTCACTATAAGCAAATCATATGTAAAAGTAGTTTGGCTGTTCGTTCTTTAAGAATTGAGTAACTGTACACTCATTCGTCGAAAATGACGGAAGTGTGTAGTGTATATATATATATATATATATATATATATATATATATATATAAAAGGCTCAAACACTAATATATTCCATGGTTATAATTTATTGCATTGGAATCGTAATCACGATACAAATCATCAGACCGAAAAATTCAAAAAGCTTTTTGACTTTGTAGGTCTAATGTATTAGGTACCAACAAGAGATCGCTGGAAAATGAGCATAACAGGATAATAACGGCCTAAACTTGTTGAAAATAATTTTTTAGCGTCTCAATGGTTATGTTATTATCAAGAGGAAATATCAAAGTATTTTTTGATTCTATTTTTTACATTTTTTAATAATTTCTAGCACGTCCAAAATTTTCGTTAAAAATCTTGTATTTTTTTATCAGCAAAATTGACAGAAAATCGATCGTCAGTTATTTTTTTAACTTTTGTTTAGAAAAATGAAAGTCTCCGTTTAAAATTTGTTTAAAAAATCAATTATGATTTTTTTTAAACTTAATTTAAGAAAATTAGAAATTATAAAGTTTATCTAATGTCTTTTGAAACAAACATTACTTACTTTCTTCGCTGAAAAAAAGTACTTTCAAATGATAGAAAGCCGGTCTTAACAGAGGTGTTGATTGACAAGTGACATGTGCATGAGAAAAAAGTATCGTACGGAAGGTCACAAGTGACAGTTTAGCTTTATGTGAACAACTTATTTACCTCGTTATTTTTAAGTAGGCATAAAATGATAAAAACGGCCTTAAACTTGACGAAGGAAGAATTTTATCGTCAAAATGTATATGGTACTACCAACGCAAACCACGTGACGGACTATTGTTTTCATGATGTTTCCCGTCTTCCGTATATTTGAATTTAAGCTATTTTGGCGCACAAAAAAACAAGTTATATTAGATTTTTACCTATTGGCAACTTGCTGATTATAACCAGCTTTATTTTATAATCTGTAAATGATATTTATCTAGTTAATAACCCTTTTGACTAAGCTGTACAAGATTTTCATTAATTTTAGAATACTTTAATGTATAAAAAATAAAATAATTTAAGAAATAACAAATAATTGTTGTAAAAAATTATTTTTCATCCAAAACGTTTTTTCCTTTCATAAAATATTATCCATATTCATACAAACAAGTAAAAGCAACTAAAAGCTTTTGAAATTAAATAATATCTTTGTTTTATTGAGTTTTGTATGTTACAATTCAGAGCTGATTTTAAGGTAGAGGGGGTCAACTTAAAAAAAGTGATTTGCTTTCCTCAAAGACTTGTGCTTTTAACTAATCAATCACTAAATCTGTACAAATTAGAATTTCATGAGTTTTCATAAAATTAATTAGGAGGGGGGGAGTTAATAAAATTTTTTTTACCATCACTTTAAAAAGAATAAACATATTTATAATAATTTCCATCATTTGTGAATAGTTTCTGAAAGTTTCATTAAAATCCGACAATTATTTTATTTTTGCAAGATTTTCAAACTTAATGACTGCCATAAAAAAAAATACAAAAATCCACCATGTTATTTAGTAAGACAGTCGCTGATGATGAGAAACGTGTTTTTCAATCAAAAGTTAGAATGCTCTAATAATTTTTGTTCCTAGCCCGAGGGTACGCGATCGGGCTCTCCATTAAACTGACACAACACGACTCCGTGGTGTGTCGAGTAAATACCAAATTACTATAAAGTAGAGCTGGGGCCTTTTAATCTCAGAATTCGTTGGAGAATTGAGCTCCAATTTCGCCTTTATTCATATATATTCCCTAATATAGTTTTTTCTCATTTAGTTGTTACATTTCTCTAACTCTTCCAATGATGAATGTATAACTAATTTTAATTTCTATTCTCCCATCTTTACACTATATTAATTTTATCTGATAAACTGTCCCAGATTCTGTCACCCATGAAATAAAAATAATTGTTCGTAAGAAAACTAAGGATCTACGTACATCAAATCGTCTTTAAATTAAGTGGCAGAAAACGTGTACATTTTAAAAGGCAAGCTTAAACATTACTTCAATACTTAAATGAAGCGATCAGTTTTGAGTTCTGTATTACCTATCGCATCTACTCCTTCCTAGCTGTTGTGATGATAGCCAAACCAAGAATCCTCCACAGGAGCTACATTCAATGCCAACCGATAGGGCGAATTTTAAGCTAGCTTAAAAACTTAGCTAGCTTATATTAATATATATTTTTAACATCGCATAATCTGGCAACCCTGAATCTGAGTTCAACGAAAATCGTATATATATATATATATATATATATATATATATATATATATATATATATATTATAAATTAACTGATTTAAAATATGGTTTTTCGCTACACAATAATAACCCTGTTTCAAAAACTGAAGCTAAAGACTTCAAATTTAATTATATAATTAAATTGAAAGCATTAGTTCTGTTTCATCTTGAAGCGAATATTTTATTTATATATATATATATATATATATATATATATATATATATATATATATATATATATATATATATATAGAGAGAGAGAGAGAGAGAGAGAGAGAGAGAGAGAGAGAGAGAGAGTATATACAGACATAAGTTTTGTCGACATCTTTCTTCACTATTTATGCTTCTTAATTAGTAAGTTGTTTGCATTTCGAGTCACTGTTATATTAAACGCAAATTTCTGCTGGAAATAATACTGAGTAATGATACTTTGCTTTGATGGAGAAAAGACATCTTTACTATTGTTATTGTCCTTCAGACTTTTGTGTAACTATTTCCGTCGTCGTTTTCGAAACTACCGCCTCGGTAGTTTCGTAAACGACGACGGAAATTGTAGTACATCTTTCATTTCCACGTCATCATGTCGCTCACACTCGCGTTAACTCATTTGCTTCCAATCATGCATTGTATTTTCGTAGATTTACGCGTTCTCTCATCTATATTTCTTCAAGACCCTTGTCTAATAATACTTACCGTTTTCTTACTGATTCTACCATCAACTGAATGCTTTTTATCTTGTTTGCCAATAATAATTCCTCGTAATTTTTTTTCTTTTTGGTTCAGCTTAACCAGTCGCACTCCGGTATCTACATGAATTTTTTTTTTCTTTCAGATCTAACTTTATACTTTTTAAAGACGTAAGACTAGTGGATAACGCTTTTGTTCTCTTTTCTCAGCAGGAGGATATAGATTCCAACTGGATCCTGTACAAACCCCTAAATATCACAGAGTAGACGAAACATAAAGAAAGTCCCTTTCTTGATGTCATCATTGCACACAAACAACGTGGATATTCCTCTAGCGTATGTAGATATCACGATATCTAACCTTTCAATCCAGACGAGGTTATCTGGAAATGTGTGTGCCTTCATATCTTCCATAAGAAAGCATTTCGCGATCTCATCCTTCTATGCAAATGCTGAAATCTTGCGATTGGACAATATTTATTGAGCAAATCTGATACTTACAAGCATGTGTTTAATTTTTTTGTTCAGTGTCGTAATCAATCTACGTTAATTCTCATCATTTTACCGTTGCAATGGCTAGATGTAACCGTAAGTTCTATGCTAATAGTTTCTTTTCTCGCACTACCTGAAGTATAGTTTCTTTTCTCGCACTACTCGCTTGTGGAAATCTCTTGACATTGAGTTCTATCTATGTAACTGTGTGTGTGTGTGTGTGTGTGTGTGTGTGTGTGTGTGTGTGTGTAGAAAAATAAGAAAGAACACGCTAAGTAAATAATCCGGAAGTCTTTAGTATTTTTGTTTTTATTTTAAAAAAAAAAGCAGTGCTCCATACAGAAGTAGAACTTAAATTATAATTATTTAAAAAAATATGATTCCTTCGCTACATAAGAGTTCTCATGTTTCAAAAACAAGAGCCGAAAACCTCAATATAATTAATAAAATTAAATTGAATTAAAGTATCAAGCCCTGTTTTATCCTCAAGCGAAAATTTAGAAATATATATATATATATATATATATATATATATATATATATATATATATATATTGTCATCCACAGACAGACTGTTTCGCTGTATCACAGCTCATCAGTGTGGCTTGACGTCCGGTTGCCTCTGGCTAGAATCGAAAACCGGCTGAATTCGCGTCAGTCGGAAATTTTACCCTGAAGCCATTGGCGCACGGCAGAGAAGTAGGTGAATTCAAGCGTATTTATTTTTAGATAAACACACAGTGACTGAGAGAACTCGATTCGATTTACTGAAGAGTCTTATATATATATATTTATATATATATATATATATGGAGAGATAGAGAGAGAGAGAGAGAGAGAGAGATTTGGGAAAGAAAAAACTGGTATTTATATGTAATATTTAAAATACATGTATTTTTACAGAGGAATGTTGCAATTAAAATTTTGTTAC
The DNA here is from genome assembly GCA_964036315.1 of Acanthosepion esculentum. Taxonomy (NCBI): domain Eukaryota; kingdom Metazoa; phylum Mollusca; class Cephalopoda; order Sepiida; family Sepiidae; genus Acanthosepion; species Acanthosepion esculentum. Next base: position 24,900,687 of record OZ038478.1, read on the forward strand.
TCACAAGTGGGTTTCCAGAAAAAATCTAATGAGGACGAAAAGAATATAAATTCAAACGTTCATAAAATTAATTTAAAATTATAACTATTCATATAAATATTCTAAAATTTATATTTTATTTATTTTTAAAAAATTTTAATGTATTTTTTAAAATATTTAATTTGTTATATTGTATGACCGATTGTGTTTACTTTTTAAAGTGCTTTTTATTTACATACTATGTTTAATTTTGTTAAATAATATGTTGGTTTCTTTCAAAAACGCCAAACTCATTGTTACATTGTATCTACAATATATTCTATGTTACAACAGTATCCAGTAAAATTTGAATCTTTCTATGCCAATGTTAACGTTTTTTCATTGGCTGAATTGTTATCAACAACTTCTATTGTTTTCCTTTCTTCTTTTCTTACTCTTTTTTCTTTTTCTTTTCCTTTTCTTTGTATTAATTAACTCTGATATATTACTCCCCTTCGTCTTTCTCTTCTTTTCTTTTTATTCCTTTTCTTCGGAGAAGACATGATTTTTTAAATTGTTTTTAACTTTTTTTCTTTTTTCTTTCTTCTTTCTTTTTTCTTTTATTGATTTCTTATCTTCTTCTTTTTTCTGCTTTAAGCTGCATATATTTTATTTTTTCCTTTCATGGAAATGTTTTATGTATTTCTTTCTTTTCCTTTAATGGTAATTCTTCTTAAGTCTTCTTAAATTTCTAAATAATGTAAAAAGAAGTGATGTTTCATAAGTAGCATTTTTAAATAAAATCGTTTATAACCATCTTTGTTCAACACCTGATGAGATGCTTATCTTTTTGCATCGAAACATATATGCATCTTTGAGGGGATTACTTGTTTGTCCGTATGTAACAACTTATAATAAATAATGTGTGTGTGTGTGTGTGTGTGTGTGTGTGTGAGTGAAAGTTCTCACAATTTAAGGTTGTCTAGTTCTTTCAGCCGAAGGGCAAATGTGGTATGGTTGATTATTACAGACATTCCTAAACCTACCGAATCTGACTCCCATTCATTCATTACAATTTACTCATTCACCACAACAACATTCTTCTTCATCCAATCCATCTTCACCAAATCCTATATTTACCAAAATACCACATATTCAGAGGGGAACCTACTAAAGTCCTATAATGCAAAAAATTCATAGATATTTAAAACTTTTATTTTTTATTACTTTTCCCATATATAATTCCCATATATGTGTGTGTGTGTGTGTGTGTGTGTCTGTGGGTGTGTGTGTGTGTTACGTCTAACAACCGTTGCTCTGCGAACAAAAGAAATATATATCTTCCCTCAATCAAAGTGATATATTGGTCTACTTGTTTTATTTTGTAGTCTAGTATAGCGTTTCTGATGCCCTTCAGTTTATTCTCTTGCGATTTACAAAAAATACTTATGTCTCATGAAATTTCATTGATTAGTAGCAGAATCTCTTTTCTCGGTTGTAACAAAACGGTGCACCCCAGATGATCTGTTTTGATCTGTTCTGAAAAAAAAATTGATTACTTTTTCTTTTCTTTTCATTCTTTTTTTTTTAATGTACCTATATAGTGTAGTCTTACTGACTCAAGGGAAGTAGTATGCACTCAACTGACTCATGGGTAATATCCGTAGATATTTATAGTCTTTGTTACTCTCTATGTAAATGAATCACCTCATCTACATGTACCGAGGAGTTTTTATCCCCTTATTTTCTCTATCTTCCTCCCTCTGCATAAAAGATTGTCTAAATATGGGATCTTTTTTCTCTTTTCATAGGAGGGTTCCTCCAACGATTGTTCATCTTCCGTCTATACTGCTCGCAATTTTACTATCATTAGCGGCCTGTTTTAAACGAAGAACAAATTCGATAAGTGGTTCATTCAATTTTTTGAGAAATATTCATAAACCTAGCCCTGTCTGTATTCACGAGTTTTTTTCTTTGGTGTTATGCTTTTCCCTATTAGTGTTGACTTATATCGTCAAATGTCAATTTCTCCACCTGTCTTAGGTGAGTAATTGCTGATAATTTTATAATGGCTTCACAACCAACGGTTGCCAACAAGAGATCAGTAATTTGCTTTTCTCCTCCAACTGATCTTAAATCCTTCAAATTTTTTGGTCCAGCTTTAGCTGCTATTATCCTAAGCCCCGCTTGTGCGTATTCATAATTATCCAGTGATAATTGTTCAGATGGTTATTTAGATATCGCCGACGTCATTGTGATGTTCTTTACTGACTTACGGGAAGTAGTATGCGCTCAACTGACTCATGAGTAACAGCTGTAGCCATTTATCGTCTTTGTGACTTCCTATATAAATGCGTCACCTCAACCATATTTGGCAACATCGTTCTTTTAGATATCTTACTTGGTTTTGGTACCTCAAAGCCTGCCTTAACCACCAACTTGCAAGATGTCTTGTCAATTAGATGATTTTCAAGATTTCATTTATATTTTCATGTTCGCCCAATACAAGGCCCAAGAGCCACTCAAGGCAGAGTGTTACGGTGTGGAGTTTTATGGAGTCGGTGCATAATTATCAAGCGTTTTTTAAACAATATTTTTAATGTGAAAAAAAAATAAGCATAAATCAACAATGACATTTTTAGCGACACGTATTTTTATAACGGGAAAATAAAATAATATTTTTATAGAATTAGTAAAAAAAACCCCCAAAAAACAGCGATTTTTATTAACAAATAACTCGCCTACAAAAACGCCTGATAATTATGCACCAACCCAATTATGGCGTAAGAAAGGGGTAGAGGAGATATAATTGGGGGATATGCAGTAAAGATAACAGCTAAATCCGAACTTGAAGAGGTCAAGATATGCATAGTGAATATCATTACAGAGTTCAGTCGGAGATGTTAGAAGTACATTGTAAAGTAGACTTTATAAGGCACCGGAAACCTAATCCTGAACGAAAATAAGGAATCAAATTCTGCCCATCTTCAAATGGCCGGACAGGAGTGTGAACCCCGGTGATAAACGAACCTATCTGCTTCTATTATTCAAACATGAAATATACAGACTCCAAATGAGAAGGAGCCTGGTTCAGTCCTTGATAGGATGTCCCCCTAGAGACATTCAATAGAATACCGCAATGGAAACTTTATGAATGGTTTTAATAAATTTTGTATAAACAAAACGATTAACACTTGTTCTCTGATCAGACATGCTGGGTCATTTGGGAAGAACTTCATCTAAAATTACAATGTTTGAATCTATGTTTTAAGCGTTGAAGTAAACTGAATTACCATATAAATCACCGTGTGGGTCGATGCCTATAATTTGCAGATATTAATTTATTGTTTGGCTTGTGCGTGACTTAGTGCAGCAGTAAGCCATCAAATTTGGAGGCCTACAGTAAGGATCGATTTTCTTCCAAGAACATTCGCCAGCTTCCGACAATGGCTCCATAGATTTATGTAGTACTTCACCAAACTGTCATACATAAATAATTTAAAAATACGATAAATTCTGTTTATTTGCCCGTTCAAGGTTTAACATATTATTGGGGTTACTTTTCTTCCTCTTCCCTAATTAGTATGAACAGCTATTGGCCGGTACTCTGACGATTAATAGCCAATCAGTAAAGCTCACTTCATACAAAATACAGTTCTCGAGTAGACGCCAAGAAAAGAAATATGCTACTCTGAAACATGAGAGAAACAACCTCTAATTTGGTGCACTGGATTAGTTAGTAAACACTTACTTTTGTAATATTCGCTTGCTTTCCTTTTCAGGATCGGGCAGAAGGCATGTGTACACAGAATCATTCTTTATTTAATATAAAAAGAGAAATGAACAACGGTTTGAATGAATTAAATGTCAAATAGAAATAAAGTAAAAAATCAACTTCGCCTGTACTGGTGGATCCGCTGAAGGTTTATCGTTGCTAATCAATTCAAAATAGTAATTTGTTTATTTGATATTGGTTGCAATAAAGTCGTCTTTATTATATGAATCATTCTAGGTTTGGTGCCTAGATTGCTTCTGTTATCAAACAATTAAAATATCGACAAGATTCTGTTTTGGTGCTGCTGAGAAGGTTGGATTTCAGAAAAGTTTCGAGAATGATTCCTTAATTGAAATCAAAACCAATTCTTTGATTTTTTATCTCTTGCAAAAAAATATTCGGGTTTATAATTAGAAACATTTTAGGTTGCATTTTGTTAATGGTTATGAATTGAAATCTCTGAAATATAATCCGTTCAGTTGGTATTATTGGATAAGAATTCAGGTTTATTTTGTGACATTGAATTGGATTTCCTGCAGACTCTTGTGGGGAAAAATATCATGAATACCTTTATTTCGTTCTCCGTATCCCAAAACTTGCTATTCACATCATATTAGGATTTTGTTGTCAAACAAAAGAGAAACAAATATTTATAATGTATTGATTTGATGTGTTTGTCCCAAAAATATCTTCTTCAGTCCTAACTGGATGCTTCGCAATTGGCAGCTTTCTCCGTGTAAAGCTTAATATATTGAGTCAACACACACAGTATAATATATATATATATATATATATATATATATATATATATATATATATATATATATGTAGGCAGCAATTTTTCATTGAAGCATGTTTCATTAAATAATATAAACAAGTTTTGTCTATTTATTTTAAGTAAGTTCCTTTCATATTGTCTGATTAGCTTAATAGCATAATTGAAAGACGAAAGGAAATCACCATATTGATACATGTTTAAATCAATCTAAGCTTTCGGCTTAAATAAGCCATTATCAAAGATGACAAGTACATTTCAATACATCAAACAATACACGGATAAATCAATGATAGTCTGTTTTTGTTGCATTAAAAATTTCAAAGCAACGACACACTCGTGTATACAAGACGTGGAAGCGAAAATCGCGTCGCAGCTCGTGACGTCACACATGACCACGCGAGAATGAAAACGAGAAGTATTAAGTATGGGAAATCGTTGGTATAAACCAATGCCTTCTGTTATCAATTATAGGCATTTAAGAATATTTGTGGAGATTTCGTAGATTATTTTGTTCATGTTAGGTTTCAACTGTTTTATGTATATAGCTTCAAGAAGTTTTAGTTTTTCTTTATTGTTTTCATGTTTAAGGATTTTCCGGATTTGTGTAAGCGGCCAGGCATGTTGTTTCAAATGCCTAAAAATGTTAGTTATCATTCAAATGTAGTGTCAAGCGTCGTGAAAGCGAGTTTGTGGTGTGACCAACAAAAATATTATTTAATCCATTGAAGATACAATCTCTCAAAGGGCACTTGAATTTGTAAACTATGTTGGTGTTATGGTGTTGAAACCATAGAAAAATAACACAGACTCGGATATAAAGTTAAACGGTATATTATTCACGGAAATGTAGTACAAAGTATGTGGACTGGAGAGTACTTCTCTCACTGGTGTCTTGACTCACACATTCATACACTCACTCGGTGATACACTCTTGGTGACTCACACCTGGTGACTTCCTCTTTCCTAGAAATTGGTAGCCACATTATATAAGTGTGGAAGAGTCCATTTTTAGGTATGTTAGGTTCCCACAATACCCCACTTCCAAGCCTTTTACTTGGTAAAAAAAGTTAGTACCTTTTCTTTTTTGGGTTAATTGTCAAAGGTTCGCTGAATTTCCTTTTTCTCCCCGACCTTCGTTGTTCAGGCGTATGTTGCGGGCGCTCGAGGTCAAATATGTCGTAAATGACCTCAATGGGTTCTTCCACTTCATCCTGTGTGCTGTTAGAATATCTTTATTTTTTTCGAAAGCTGACTGGCACTCCGTTGTCCAGTTCCAACTTTTTCCCCTTTTTTAACAATTCATTCAGGGGAGCTCGTAACTCGTGCATATTATTTATGAATACTCGATAATAGTTGGCAAGTCCCAGAAAACTTTGGAGCTCGTTGACGTTTTTTGAGTCAGGCATATTTTTGATAGCTTCTGCTCGCCTTGGGTCAGGTCATCTTCCATTCTTATCAATGACATGCCCGACATCTTATTTCATTCATATAAAAATCGCATTTCGATTCTTACTTTGAGACCGAAATTCTGAATTCTTTCAAAAACCTTGTGGGTATGTGTGCGATGTTCCTCGGTAGATTTGCTTGCTATAAAAATGTTATCTAGATAGGCACACGCAAAGTCCAAGCCGCCCAGCATGGTATCCATGACCTGCTGAAATATAGCGGGTGCAACTTTGACTCCGAAAGCCAATCTGTCAAACTTGTATAAACCCCTGTGGGTGTTGATACATGGAAGTTTTGCGCACTCTTCCTCAACAGGGATTTGAAGGTACGCATCGCTTAAGTACAATTTGGAGAATATTTCCCCACCCTTCAGTTTATTAAATACCTCCTCCGGTGTGGGGAGAGGGTAAGGATAGAGCCGCATTGAGGTCCATTGAAAAATCCGCACAAACACGAATTTGGTTGGACTTTTTTCTTACGTATACAGCGGGGGCAGCCCATTCGCTGAAACTCACTTTGGATAGTATACCGGCATTTTCTAGTCGGTCTAATTATTCGTTGATTTTTTTCAACTGATGCAAACGGGACATTTCTTTTACTTTTGAAAACGAGTTGAACGTTTTCTTTCAACTCAAATGTGGGTTTTGTTTTATTACATTTTCCTAGTCCCACCGAGAAAAATTCTGTAAATTCTTTTAATTCTTCTTTCAGGTCTTGGGCATCTGTTGTCATATTTTCCAACTTTTTGGCAAAAATGTTTGATTCGTTGATCCCACAACTTAAACCGTTCCATCCAATCAGTTCCAAACAAATTCTCAGAATTTTATGGACGAAAACTTTTAATTTCTTTGTAATGCCATTCAGTGTTACAGGTAGCGTTAGCTCACCTTCAAATTTGATTTTGTCACCAGTTACAGCACGTTCTGATTTGTTTGCCTTTTTCATTGTTTTTTTTTTAAATTTCCTCCAAGTTTGAAGATTAATGATTGACAGATCCGAGCCAGAATCTAGTTGCAGCTTAACCGTTTTGTTTAGAATGTTAACTACAACGTATTTTCGTAGATTCCTATCTACTTTTCCGTTTGATATAGTTTGTCTGGCTGTTTCTGTCATTCCTTTTATTTCTACAGTGCGCCCCTTTGTGGCCAATTTTACCACAATTATTACATATCTTGTTTCGGTGAAAACAGTCTGTCGCCCAATGTAGTCCACCACAACGTCCACATGGACTAGGGGGTGATTTTTGTTTTTCACAGGGTCGTCTCTTTTTAAATTGTGAATGGGCGTACTCTTTGCTTTCTATACCTTTTTTAGGGGAGACAATATTGGCTTGTACCTAATTCTCCTAACCTACGATATGCCTGATTCCTCGATGTTTTTAGAATCGCTTTTTCCACCGATTACTCGCTGGCAATCTTCCGCTAGTTTTTGTAATGCGAGACCTGGTTCGCTTTCTAGTCTTGATAGGACTCTCCGTCTAATCTCAGAGTTTTTTTGCAGAGACTAAATCTTATACATTTGAAATCGTCAGCTGTCAGTTCAGCCAAACGAAAATCGTCAGTGCTTATTAACAATGGACTCAAATGTCAGATAATCCTCGTCATCCCGTTTTGACAAGTTAAAACACTTCCATCTTTTGTAGAATAAAGTTGTATTAGGGCTAAATAACTGACAAGAGTTTTAATGCTTCGTCGAACCCTAATTCGCTTGTTTTCTTCGGAAGAATATAATCGACGAACTTACTATGTTCGGCTGTTCCCAACTTTCTCAAAAGTAAGCGAACTTTTTTAGCGTTCGTCCAATCCTCACAATCAACCGCAAAAAGATCTTCATATCTTCTATAAAAAGCTTCAAAAGTTTTATCTTCAGGAAGATAATTAAATGTCGCCATAGAATTCCAAATTGTGTTGTGAGAAAATGCAGTGTTGTTTTCACTAACATCTTTTTTACCCAATGTCTTTAGAAATAATTCTTGAAATTGTTTTCCCGTTCTTTTTGCTTTTCTTGTTCTTTTTGTTGTAGGAGCAATTTTTCTTTCCGTTCTTTTGTTTTCCTTCCTGTTCTTTTTGTAGTAGAAGCAATTTTTCTACTAACATTTCTTGCCGTTCCTCAGTCTTCTGTTGCAGTTCAAACTGTACTTCAACATCTGAACAATAATTGTTTTAAAGTCTTCCATAATGACTTCAAATACGGGTTTTCTGTGAGAAAAAAAAAGACATTTTTTCTTCTCTAAGAGGGGGAAAAAGAAAGTAATTTCTTTCCTTAATATTTCTCAGTTCTGGTTGGTAATACTAATAAAAAACTTTCTAATACAGTCTGAGTGTTTCAATTTTTCTCTAAAAGGAAAAAAATTGCATAAACAACCACGCTGCCAAACAGATATATTTTTCTCTTTTTTCTGTGTGGTCAAGAGCAGCGAAGAACAATTATAGCAAAGAGGGGGAAAATATCTTACGTACAGTTTTTCACTAGTAAGTAATTTCAAATTGTTAGTTTTACTTTAGATTGAGTAAATATTACTTTTATACTTTTCTAAATATATCCGACGCCCGAATCAAAGCCTTTTTTTCGTATTTAACGTTGTCTGGCATTCGGTTGGAGTGCTCGTTTTTTTTTTCCAGTTGAGTATTAACATAACTGTTGTATATGTAACATTCTTTCGTGAAAGATTTTTGTTCGTCAGACTCGAGATTAACACACTGGGATCTCTAGACGTCTTTAGAGTTATGGCGTGACCCTTTTCTTCTCTCCAGGTAGAGGTTTCTCTTTAGTTCTTCAGTTCTTATGGTCGGCAAGGGATACTTTTATTCTTTCCTTTGTGTGATTCGCAATATCTCGTCGCAAGTTATGGTCGGCAAGAGTGAATTTTGGCCTTTCCTTTCGTGAGGTCGTTTCGAATCTCGTCGCCAGTTGTTATGGTCGACAGAGAGAATTTGTCTTTCCTTCCATGAGGCCGTTTCGAATCTCGTCGCCAGTTGTTATGGTGTTGAAACCATAGAAAAATAACACAAACTCGGATATAAAGTTCACCGGTATATTATTCACGGAAACGTAGTACAAAGTAATGTGGACTGGAGAGTACTTTCTCTCACTGGTGTATTTATTCATTCATTCCTGGTGACTTCCTCTTTACTAGAAATTGGTAGCCACATTATATAAGTGTGGAAGAGTCCATTTGTAGGTATGTTAGGTTCCCACAATAGTTGTTTTTTTTTGCAAATCTCTAACGGGGAGGGGGGAAGAATCATTACGAATAATTAAGTTGGATATACTAGATTTAGTGTAGTATATGATTAACCTAAATAAATAAATAAACAAAACTTCTCTATATTATTTAATGAAAGATGCATCAATATGTGTGTGTGCATAAATTTGTTCTACCAAAATACAACGTATAGCATCTAGCAAAGTTCGTTTCTAAAGATAATTGACGGATCTGCTGAACAACAGCAAATTGTCAATCAATCAATTCGAAGTCCTGATATCTGCAGCGGATAAGGTGAAATGCGTTGCTCAGAAATTATTTTCCAATTCAACACGCGACTTATCTGGAGTACACACACACATGATTTTCCCATCAGAACTGAGGCTATACTGCGTGGACTCTAGGAGAACAATAAGTGAAAGTGACGGGATACCAGCCATCGTTCTAAAGAAATGTGCTCCTAAGCAGGCCACAGTTCTCTCCAAACCCTACAGCTATTACCGAGTTGTTTCCTGTTTTCCAGATTTATCTTGAAAGTGCCTGTAAACGATTTGGCCAGAGAGGAGCGTTCGGTTGGCAAGGTTGAATTTACTGCTTATGTACGTGAGAGAGTCATGAAAGATTGAAGTTTGTAAGCAATAAATTTGACCTTGCCAACCGAACGAACCTCAGTGGCCGAATTGGTTAAGGCACGTCAGACTATATGACGGTTCCGTGTAGGATACAGGTTCGAATCCTGTCGGAGGACGAATATTTTCTATGAAGATTTCTCGGATATTCAGGCCGGTAAATGTTATTTAATACTGTTTATTATAAACAGAACATTTACTTAAATATTTGTATCTATAAAAAGAATGTTAAATATAAAAATGTCTTTAAATATATATATATACATATATATATAGGGTCTCTCACAAAATATAAACACACTTTTACAGTGTATAATTCAAATTAACTTCTTTTCTTTTCAGATTTCCCCGTTAGTATTAATATTATGCAGCTATATATTTTTTTTGAACAAGGAGTCTTAATATTGGAATGCTATTGGAAGTATAAAACATGCAGTTGAAGTTTAAAAGCGGTATTGAAGAGAGTTTCATTCAGATCTATCCACGCGGCTTGCAATCTCATGAAGAATTAGAGATAAGTTTGATGCTGAGGGTACTCTATACGATACACAAAAGAAACATCGGGGAACACTAAGGAAATCAACAAGACCTGTGATGTAAGAAATGGTGATAGGATGTTTTTAACAGAAATCCAAGAAATCTATCTAAATGTTAATTGTCACGTGGTATTCCATTGCGTGGCGTTGCTAGCAATGTCTGGATCATATCGGATCTCGTTATGGAATCATGCGATAACAAATACTTAATTTATAATAGAAAAATGTCATCACAGTCATCGCTTAAATTAGTAGAATTGTTTCTTGAAAAAACGTCATATATATATATATAAAGTATATATATATATATATAGTAATAATCTTATAAATATAAGAAATTATACTCGTCCGGAAAACCTTTGGTGCCTTGCTTTGTAAATAAACAAACCAATAAATAAAGTGCTAAATATGCCAGACAAACCTACCAAGGTTTCACCTACGCGGGTCGTAAGGGAATACTGACGTCAGCATTCTCTGACGATCCGTAAGGTTTGTCTGGCTCTTTAGGTTTATATATATATATTTCGCCATTTTATATCATTAACTTTACTAATTTACTTTTTGTATGAGTGATTCATTGTAATATATATATATACAAATTGTTAGGAGGATTTGATAATTATAATTAATAATTCATTGGGTCTGAATGAAACCTCAACAGAATGCAGAAAGCACTGGACGGCCGTTTCTTCCCATATTTGGGAATCAGCAGTGCGCATCCACTATCGAGAATTGAAACCCTAACAGTTCAGTTATCAAGCAAACGTCATACTAACTGCTCCGACGAACCTCGGTGGCGAAGATGTAGCAAATCAGACTCAAGATAGCGCCGCTCGCTCACATATTCCGTGGCGGAACTCAATATATATATATATATATATATATATATATATATATATATATATATATATATATATATATATATATATATATATATATATATATATATATATATATATATATATATATATATATATATATATATATATATATATATATATATTGATTCCATATATATATATATATATATATATATATATATATGGATTCCATATATATATATATATATATATATATATATATATATATATATATATATATATATATATATATATATATATATATATATATGACCACAAATCCAAAAAGCAACGCTTTAATCCACTAGGGTATTTTTGGACAATTCACTGAGGAACCTGAAACCAACCCTGATTGCTGTTGAGCGCTACTTATCATGCTTGAATGCACTAAGTCCTTTTTGTATCTTTGGTTACAGCTGCTGCTGTTGAAAGCTTGCAGCCCACTGGTAAATTAGCGCCGTTTTTGACATCCAAAACCCAAACAAACTGAATCCATCAATGTCAGAATGCCACACACTTTGATAAATAAAAATCAAATTTCCTCTTTAGAACATTTAACTCCCTTTTATCACGAAAACAGGTGTTAACGGAAGTAAGCACTCAGCCTTGTGTGTCAACCAGTCTAGGTGAAAGAAAACAAAATCTCTTTGGGTTCTGGACTAACGACTCTAACCCATACGTTTCTTTACAAAATAATCCACAGCATTGGGGTGTGACTGTGTCACTATATGTCACATGAATGTTTACAAGACCATCATAAATACAGCTGGAATAAGTTTTGGCAACATAGATGTTCTCGTATCTATATATTTCCTCACACTCATAACTAATTGTAAATGTTTTGAGGCAAATTAAAAAAAAAACATTATTCCCAATCAATGTGTAAATTGACTGCCGTAGATCGACGGCCTAAAAAAACTAACAATAACAATGTCGTTGATAATGTTAAATTAATTTAAAATGTACTAATGTCGGTTTTATTGTTAAAATTGAAATAAAGAATAAAGAGATTATAGAAATAAAGACAGCATAATCGCTAAATTCAGCAATCCGAAAAGCAGTGGAAGACTTGTAGCTTAGGTGGTATAACCCACTTTGAATTTTCTGGGGCGAAACGGGCATCAGTTCGAGTTTCAGCCAGAAATTATTTTATTTATCATCCGGGGCTGTCTATTCACTGTTGCAAATTGACAATCTGTGTTTAGACTTAATAAAAAAAACATAAATTTAAGAGGAAGGTAATTATGGATCAAGATTTGCTAATATCTGTTGAATGTGCTTTATCTAATAATAATAATGAAAAGAATTTAATTTCACCAGTACTATCATGGTCATTTCCATGGTCGATTGGGGTTGTAGGTTCATCTGACTAGTTTCTCATACATAATTGATTTAGAAAGCCAAAGAGATATTTATTCGCCCGTAACGTTGTCTTGGACAAATAGACCTGTCAGTCCATGTTTCTCCAGGTCAACCCACTGCCGATATCCTAGTACAACGGACACGTGGTCCTTCATTCCACCTTGACCGTTGACCTCAGTCTAAGAATATTTCTGCACCGATAAACTGTATCAACCTCGCATTACCTGCATATATATCGACAAAGCCAGTTCTAAAAAAAAATAACTTGATGGCTCATTAAATCTACAAGAAGTTTCACGACGCCTTTGGGAGGTACTTTTTTCTTCACCCTGCCTTATTCACCCTTCTCACTCAAAACACCTGGTGGGCGAAACGATTTAACCACCGGTGATCCGGCCATTTAGGTACGTCTGGTTTACATGTTACCAGCAATATTCGTCACTGACAAAATTTTACTTTAGTATTTAAAAAACAGCTGTTAATTTTAACTATGTTTGAAAACAAACAGATTCATTCAGTTTATTTATTTATTTTTTGGTAATTCGAACGCTTTTTTTCTTTCTCAGAATGCTTGTTTTATCAGTCTCTTTTTGTTTGGCGTTCTTTATTGAAAACTTTGAATTCTATAGATGTCTTTATAAGCGCGTAACTAGTGGAGTGTTTTTTTCATCTCAACAAGAACAGCACACCTGTGACACGTGGATGGAAATTACATTTGATGAGATCATACTGACTAAAGCTATCTCAGACTAATGTCCGTCTCTTGCTTCCAGGCAATCTTTATTATTCCTAAACGGGGAACAAACTCTAGAAGTTATATCAATGCCGGATCTATTCATGGAAATTTCACCTTAGACTAGAGTCAGTGACAGATTGATGCCGTGTTCTGCGAACGAGAAACGATGGCGTCTCTCCGAGAGTCAGCTTTGCTGTGAGGCTTCTTTCTCTGTCTGCTCGCGTTTATCCTTCTTTTTTAGAGTATCTTTTCAGCTCTTTACGATATTGTATTTCTTCCTTTATAGCGTTGCGATGTAATCTTGAAAAAGAAATATGAGAAAGATCTTCAAGCACTACTTAAAGTCAGTGGTCCGTTCGTCAAAAAGAAAAGAAAAAAAGAAAAAAAGAACCATTTATTAGACACGACCTTTGTCCGAATCGAAAATTATTGATTTTTTTTTAAAATCATTTTAAAAAGTGCGTCCGGTTCATCATGAAAACTCTGTCAAATCAATAACCAAATTCTTAAAGAGCTAATTTACAAATGCCAATATTGAAACTCTGCTTACGTCATTGATAAATGTTTATTCAGTTAGTTATGCGCCATGCGTGATACACGCTTAGGCGATCATGTATCTTTCGATACATGACTGACGAGGCAGATTGTTCCCGCAGTAGGTTATCATTTTTTCTGCGGTAAACCAGTTGCCATCAAAGGCTATCGAACCCGGTCTGTCCTGCTACGGATAGATCAGGCAGTTAGTTATGTGACATGCGTGATATACGCTTAGGCGACCATGTATCTTTCGATACATGACTGACGAGGCAGATTTTTCCTGCAGTAGGTTGCCATTTCTTTCTGCGGTAGACCAGTTGCCATCTAAGGCTATAGAGTTCGGTCTGTCCGGCTATTTACCCATAGCTGGGGAGAAAAGAAGAGGATTCATACCGTTCGCAAGGCTATCAGTCCGTAACTGGAATTCGAACTCGGATCTCCGATTCCTCAATCCGATCCGCTAACCGTGCCTGAATTGAATCAACGCTGACAAAAAACAATTACTTTCAGTTTCAAACATTACATTTGTAAATGAAAATAATGTACAGATAGCACTTCATGGAGACACTGAAGGATGTAATATAGTGAATCCAGATTCTAAAATGTTGGAATTGTTTTTTTTTAAATGTGATTTGAATTAATTTTAATCCATGGGGGCAGTGTAATCGTGACAGAAGCCCCCCCCCCAAAAAAAAACTTAAAGAAAGTATGAAATAATAGGAAAATTCCATTAGAAACAAAAAAAGACGAGGGTTGGAGCGCTATGTAAGATCAATCCTCCCCTATGGCAGTGCATGCTTGACAATTTCTCGGTTTGGTTTATTTTATTTTATTTTATGGCATCTCAAACTAAGTGGGTTATTTAATGGCGACAAGATATTTAGTATAGGTTCGTATGAATAGAATATGTATTCTTTGTAAGAAATCAGTTTGTTTCATTGATGTTTTTTTTTTTTTTTTTTTTTTTTGTAAAGAGGGTTTTTCTCCAGTGTCAAATCTCTGGTTATTTGTACTAAAAAGATAGGTTTTCACGCTCTAAATAGAGTTTTAACCCCAGTATGGGGGTTCACTATTTGTCCAAAGCTGGGATTCAAACAGGCGCTGCCACACCGAGTCAGGTTAACCGGGGAACAACAGTAATTAAGAGATGGTTCCACCCCTACTCAAACTGGTGGATCAGAGGCATTGCTGTCGGATGTACTTTATCGTCATACTCAGGACGAGTTGATTAGACGAATTTAACAAAAAGAGACGAGAAGGAATGCTGAGAATATCATATGAGCAATCAGTGGATTTTTTTAAAATGGAAGCTAAATGACAAATATATTGTACTTATAATCCGAAAGAAACTGTTTAAATTCGAAAATATGCGATGGATAATTTTAAACTCATAAGGCATAACATGTGTAACCTACGTAAAAAGTTGGGTCAAAGGAATGGGAATTTTTTTCTAAGTAATGGATTTTTCATTAATTATTTTAAATTTATTAATTTTTTTCTTAAACCTTCATTTTAGTGGATAATCGTATTTGAGTAGACGCTCAAGGACACATGGTACAGTGGATAAAGGCGTTGGCTAGAACCAGTGACAGGACACAAAGAGTTGTGAGTTCAATACCTGCTTAATGCGGTGGAGAACTTGGAGAGGGGAATTAACAGGAGATAACTGATAACTGACATCCGTTAGATATGGCACGTGGAACTAGAGCTGTCTACCCCAGCAAGCGAAATAAAGGATTCAGTTCGACATTCCAACCACCTGAAGAAGGCCGGAACGTACAACAGCCGAAACGTTGTGATACATATGGCAACAAAGATGAGGATGATAGTCCGAACAATGTAAATAGTGTACGCGCCTTTATTTAAGTATATTTATTTATTTTTGTCTAACACCCTGTATGTCCGACAAATTCTATTATTTTCGGTGAAAGATATTTTTCTTTAATAAGATGAATATATATATATATATATATATATATATATATATATATATATATATATATATATATATATATATATATATATATATATATACACGATTTGATAAATAAATGGAGTGTCTACTCAAATACAGGTATCCACTAAAAATAACGTTTAAATGAATGTCAGATCAGGATCCGCCGGTACAAATTTTCATTCGAGTCAAAATGGATAAGACGTTGTGGAGAGTCATGACCATCTACGCGTTGAGGTTGCACGGTATATAAAATACGTTTTTGTTTGGTCATTTACTTAAATGTGGGGAATATATATATATATATATATATATATATATATATATATATATATATATATATATATATATATATCAGGTCATCCCGTATGTTCAGTCCGAATTTTAAATAAAGAAAACAAGTGACCAAATGTTACATTTAATTACAGATTCAATCAACAATGTATTTTCCCTGATTATCTATGACTTCCTTCCATCTATTAACAGGCTTACCCATTCCATTACTGTAAAATTATTTTGGCTTTGATTCGAAGAACTCTCAAATGTCAGTTTTAACCTCTTCCTGTGTTACAAATGCAGTTTCTTCCAAATGATTCTGTAAGTTACAAAACAAATGGTAGTCTGAAGGAGCAAGGAGCAATATATATATATATATATATATATATATATATATATATATATATATATATATATATATATATATATATATATATATATATATACGGGCACGCACACAGAGGGAGGGAAAAAGAGAGAAAGATACTATGTTTACCTATGTTCTTTGGCCGCAGTTATTTAGAACACAACGAGGCCAACGATAGCAGGCAAAACAAAGTCAACGATAATTTCTTTTTCCACAAGACTGTGTATTAATGAAGTACATATTGTAAATACATCACGGAATGACAAATCTAAATTAGTAATTATCGCTGGTATTGTTTTTGTAAAGATTCTTTCCCATGATGCTTGCACAGGGGAATCCGGAATTAATTTTTCCTTTCCACTTATTTAAAAAATATCAAATATAGTTGTGTTTTGTATCGTCCAGTTAATTTTAAATTATTTAAACACTTTGGATACTAATAAACATAGAATCAAATGAAATCTTTTTTCTTAAATACAAAATCAAAGAAAAACTATTACTTTTAATAATCCGTCAAGAGAAAACACTAATTTGTTGATTCTTTTATATTCATGAGATATATTGAAACGAGATAAATTTAAACTAGTAGTATAACCCACATCTTTCATTACTGGGAATTTTTACCGTTCAATTTGAGCAGTACAAGTTTAATTCAGCCTACTCGAAAATCAATATTAGTAGAAACAGTTGGGTGCAACTAAGGCACATCCCCAAATGGTAGGTGGCCCTGAAAATGCCGTTTTTGCGTTTTCATTCTTGCCAGGAAGGAACAAACCTACATGGACCGTCATAATAATAATTTTATTTATAATATAATTTTTTTTTAAAATCCTAATAACCTTTTGGGTTAGATTTCAACTTTCTACATTGATTGTACGCTGTATTTAAAAGCATTACATTTTGGCTTTGATTTTTGAACAAAGCGTAAAAAATCTTTTTTTTTCTCCTTCAAGGTTGTAATTTTTTCCAGAAAATTTGGACTCCATACCAGCACTGAAGAATTATCTATCAAACCAAAACTAATTCATCGAAATCAGATAACTGTTGAAACGTATAAACAACATTTGATCACACACACACACACGCACACGCACACACACACGCACACGCACACACACACACACATTTTGAGAATTATCGATATAGATGGAAGATAATATTTAGATATGTGGCCATATATTTTTTTCAGTCATATGTGCCATTTCGTTCCAGAATCTTGAGCCATTTTCATGATTCCATCCCCCTTAAACATGGTATATCTCTGGGCGACTTCTGTTGTTTTTACAGGTGTTCAGAGAATTCTTCCTAATAATCAGATTTGTTAGGTAACGAAATAAGCGTTAATCCGAAAGTGCAAAATCAGGTGAGTATAACAGGTACAATATGACATCCCAGTGAAACTAGATAGATGTCTGCCAAGTCAGCAAAGAGATGTGAGGTCTGACGTAGTTCTGCTTCAAGGCAAACCACTTCTCATTGACGAAGTCCGGAGGCATTACTTCGAAAGGTGTCATTAATCGTTCCAATTAGGAAGAGTGCTTCTTTGAATTCAAAGTTTAATTTTTCCGGAAGAAGTTCGTAAAATACATTGCATTTCAGTTCGCTATTAGATGTGATCTACACTAGGTAATCACTTTCGGCCTTGTGACACATGTATGCTCCGCTTAGAAAATCCCCGATCCATTAGATGCACAGTATCACCTTCCCGTATCGATCTGCTTTGGTGTGGTTAATGGTCACATATTTTCTTTGTTCCCAGGACATTTTTTGCTCACTGTATTTGTAAAAAAATGCATTGTGAAGTATTATCTACATACTTACATTATTTGAAAAAAAAAACACATTATGAAGTATTATCATTACCTGTAAAGTGGGTTCAAAATGCTTTACTGCGCTTATGTGATATACGCGATTTCCTATATCCTATCCTGTAACCGGGATTATATTAAATTAGCGTTATGATTTAATTATCATCAACAATACCAGTCCTACCGGAGAGTTTTCAGGGTTTCCAGACCAACATTTCTATATATATATCTATATGAAGAAATATACTCTTAAGGTGTCCTATATTTATAGGAGAATGTGATCAATATCAGAGATTGATCGCGTGTAAATATAAAAGTGAACATTGAAGTCAACACAAAGAGACGACAGACTTTTTCATGCTAGATTCAATCGTCAGGTGTGACAATTGCATTTTGCATGAAACAGACTGTCGCCACTAAGTGTTGACTTCAATGTTTACTTTCATATATATATATATATATATATATATATATATATATATATATATATATATATATATATATATAGAGAGAGAGAGAGAGAGAGAGAGAGAGAGAGATATTTAGTTGGATTGATGTAAGGTTTTTGTCCGACGATCTCAGAGACCATGAAACCCAGGGTCACAATGTCACCTTAATCCAAAATGTTAGCTCTATCACTGATATTGAGCGCTTCAAAAATGTTCGCTACATATATAATTTATAAATAATATATATGAAAATTATATATATATATATATATATATATAGAGAGAGAGAGATAGAGAGAGAGTTATCCACAGAGAGCCTGTGTGGCTAGACGTCGTCCGATTGCTTCAATACGTGATCAAAACCCGACTGATCCAACATCAGTCATATATCTTAACTCTACGACTGATTTCGTTGCACACGTATCTGAAATTACACACACACACACACACACATATATATATATATATATATATATATATATATATATATATATATAATTTCAGATACTTGAGAAACGAAATCAAGCTTTCAAACCTCACCGATTTAAAAACTGTATGATCTTTTGTTACAACCCTATCATTGAGATTCTGACGTAAATCAAGGTCAGTAATTTAGCGCCATTTTAGTACATATCTCGCAGGAGGTATCATAAGTCGTTTGCCATATTACTTATCAGAAATAATAAATCATATTGTGCGCTGTAGTTAAACTGTTTAATATTTATACTACTACTAAAATGAAGACAGTATTGCACGGAAAAATTAATATGAATTTTATGATATATTTAAATCATACTGATTTAATTACAAGCAATTTCCCGTATTTAATTATTTTAGCAGGTCCTCCAGTACACGGCTGCAATTATTGATGAGTACTCATAATAATTAATATATTTTACTAATCAATATATAAACAAATAAAAAGATATTTTCTCGTTTAACTAAAAGCATTATTTAATTATGTATCTCTGATGAAATTAATTGGTATCGCACGATATCTTGCTAAACTAAGAATAAAATAAAGGGGAATAACTGGTCAAAATTAGTCGCTTAATGTTCCTGAGGACAACAAAATGACTTTCTGTTGACCACTTGAAGTGCATGTCTGTATCCAAAAACGGGACACTTTGTTACTGGTAGTATTGGAAGGATATTGTATATAACGTGCTTCTACCGCGTACCCGGACCTTTGTGAAGACAAGTACCATTTCAAGTTGAACTGATTATTGGGAACGATAGATAAAAAGTGGCTAATTGGAGAGCTGTCATCTCCCATCAGGACAACACCAGATATCGCTTCATTTCGCAGATTCGTCAGAAACTTATACGACTTTTCTGGGATGTTCTTTGACAACCGTAGTACTTAGCTGTCCATTCGTTTTCGGATTTCCAGTTCTTTTGCACCAGACCAAATTACATTAACATGAAGAAATTCACTTTTCGGGAGGCCTGCAAAAACACGGAGATATGTATACGTGTTGAATTAATCAAGTACTTTACGATATTTTTAAAGACATATATATTTTATTATAAGCAATTTCCCGTATTTATTTCCCTTTGGAAGAATTTCTGGATGAAGTCAGATCATTTAGTACACGGCCAGAATTGATGAACAGAACACAACATAGATAATGTATTTTAATAATCAATAGATCTCGAAATAAATTGTATTCTCAGGGTTAACTAAAAGTATTATTTTATTGATTTAATTATCTATGATAAAATAAATTATTTTGTTGGTTAAATGCTCTTAGCGGCTTCACAACATATCTATGGGTTATTTACTGCTGGAATTTCAATATTTTGCATGCAATCATATTTCATTTTTGAGATAATCATAGTTCATTATACTTTGGTGGTGGTGTGGACCAGTGGTGGATTCATAACTTGCGCGTCAGTGAATATAGCGAACCCATCTAGAATTGGAAGTGGGCTCTCTTACGGCACCTGATATTGCCAAGCGGTCACCCGACTACATACTAACCAAGCTTGACGTTGCTTAAAGCCGGTGTTGGTACGGGAACCGATGTTTCAACGTGGTTCGCCCGTAAGCCTAAAATAAACGGATATTTAACGACTATAACTAAACAAAGAATCAAAAAATATCTATATATAATGTAATTGCGCGGCGCCTCGTCCGTCCTCTGCATTATGATTTAAGTTTCTTTCCACATCTAGCTTTCAACCCTTCTTTCTTATCACCTCTCTCTCTTTCCACATCTCTGTTTCACCCTCTCTTCCTCTCTCTCTCACTCTCTCCTCTCTTTCAACTTCTCCCTCTTTCCATATCTCCCTCTTTCCACCACTCTCTCTTTCTACCTCTCTGTGATTGTGTGCGTACTTGCGTGGTGCGTCCGTCCGTCCGTCCGTTCGTCCGTCCGTCCGTCCGGCGCATAATGATTTAAGTTTCTTTCCACATTTTTTTATAACCTCTCACATTTTCCATCTCTCTCTCTTTCCACATCTCGCTTTACATCTGTCTGTGATTGCATGCGTGCTTGCGTGGTCCGTCTGCCTTTCCGGCGCATAATGATTTAAGTTTCTTTCCACATCTCGCTTTCAACCCTTCTTTCTAATCACCTCTCTCTCTTTCCACATCTCGGTTTCCAACTCTCTCTCTCACTCTCTCTCTCTTTCCACATCTCTCTCTTTCCACCACTCTCTCTTTCCATCTCTCTGTGATTGTGTGCGTACTTGCGTGGTCCGTCCGGCGCATAATGATTTAAGTTTCTTTCCACCACTCTCTCTTTCCATCTCTCTGTGATTGTGTGCGTACTTGCGTGGTCCGTCCGGCGCATAATGATTTAAGTTTCTTTCCACATTTTTTTATAACCTCTCACATTTTCCATCTCTCTCTCTCTTTGCACATCTCGCTCTACATCTCTCTGTGATAGCATGCGTGCTTGCGTGGTCCGTCTGTCCGTCCGTCGCATAATAATTTAAGTTAATCTGATTTAAGTGAATAAGATTAAAAATACAAGTTGTTTATACAGTAAGTATTTTTATTTTAGCCTTCTTCAAACAGGTAATTTTTCTAATTAAAATATTTTAAAGTTAAAGACAGACACCAAGAGATCCAGCTTTGCTGTTTCGTCCACTTATTTGTAGAATAATTATTTATATTTCAGCTTTTTTAAACAAGCAGCATTTTAAATATTTAACAAATATTTTTTGGCATGTTTAAACATATTTTGAAGTGAATATGATTTTCAAAAAAATTTTGGCGCTTTAAAAATTGTTTTTAAGCTAATCGAATTTAAAAAACAACATTTTAAGCGAATAAGATTTTAAAATACGAGTTGTTTATACAGTAAGTATTTTTATTTCAACTATCTTCAAATGTTTCATAACCTAAAACGTTAGTAACCAAACGAGTTATGGGTAGTCTAGTTATACTAAATTTCTATACATCAGGGGACCGTCCTGGGTATAACGATAAAATACGTCCGCGTCCTGGGTAAGGTAAACTATGTCCAACAGCAAGGCCTTTAATCAGGAGGCTTTGAGGGGTGTGGAACCACCTCTTAATTGCCGGTGCTCCCAGCTCCACCCTGACCATGGGTGGTAGCACCTGTTAGGGTCCCAGCTATGGGCAAATAGTTAAACCAGAAACTTGGATAAAAACATTATGAATGTGTAAAAATAGGTTTTAAAACCAAAAATACTTTGTAAAAAATTATTATCAGCAACAAATCTTTGAAGAAAAAAAAACCATTACCAGCAATACATTTTTGAAAAAGAATTTTTACCAACAATACGTTTTTGAAAAAAAAAATTACCAGATATATATGTTTAAAGAAAAAAATATTATCAGCAATACTTTCTTTGAAAAATATTATTACCAGCAATACATTTTTGAAGGAAGAATTATTACCAGAAATAGATTTTTGACAAAAGAAAATATTACCAGTAATAAAAATTTTATCGGCATTAAATAACTCATATTGAGGTTGATATGCTGTAAAACAAACCAAACCAAACATCAGGTGACGCTAGGCAAATGAATGAAAAAGTGGAAAAATTATGTGCAATGAGTTTCCTTTAGGATCATAATGGACTAATGTGATGTGTCTTCTCACCGGTTTTATTCAACCGATAAAAGAGATTCGGAGAGAATTAGAAGTCCTAACAGGATTTATTATTGGCGGCAGTAATCTTAACAACCTAAGATATGGAGATGATACAGTATTAATAGCAGAAACAGAAAGGAATAACCTCCTGACGAAGATAGTGAGATAAAGAGAGATGAATGGACTAAACTTCAATTGACAGAAAACAGAGCATTGTTATTAGATAAAAAAAAAAAAAAACAGCTCATCGTGTAAATTTGAAATTTGGAATGCCAAAATCAATCAAGTACAACAATTTAAATATCGAGAATTTTTTCAACAGAGATCGGAAAATGTGACACTGAAATCCGAAGTAGCATTGGGAAAGCGAAAGATGCCTTTCAAAAGCTAAGCAAAGTAAAGGTGTTTCATTAGACGGGATTATGCATAAGGGTGTTTCATTAAGACGGATCAAAGTCAGTTGTAAATAAATCAGTGTTATTGCTGAAAATGTCTTTATTTCTCTATTGGATCATGTTATTTAAGTCATGGCAATTATGTGTGAAAAATAATATCGCCCAAATGTTCGCCAAATCTGAAAGAAAAAGGAAAATATCATTAGACGCTTAAATTTAATTAACATTAAAAATCTGTCCAAGTTATTGGAACCCTCTTATTAGGAAACAGAAAAATTCCTCAAAGACGAGAAAATGGGTACTGAACTGTAACTTAATATCAGTCATCCTTTATGGCAATGAATTCTAGACAATCTCTTCACAGATCAAGAGATTTGTAGTAATGGAGGATGGTTCTACAGAAGGATGCTGAGAATACCATGGACCATACATGTTAGTACCGACAAAGTTTTATAAAAATGGAAATAAAGGACTCTTATACTTAGAGACAAAGAGAGATTTCTCGGAAATAAGTAAATAGGGCTTGGAAAATGTAATACTGACAGGAAAGATTGAAGTCAAGACGATCAGTGGAATGCAACGCTTAAACTAAAGAGTTATAATGAGTAAGTGGATGGTGGATCAAAGATTAGGAGAAATAACAAAGAAGACAAAATCTATTCAGAGCTACAAAGAACAGGAAATTGTGGAGGGCCATAATCACCAATATCCTGAAGTCAGTTAAAATTATGCACCGACAGGAAACACTGAAGATGTTGGAACGTTGAAATTTGAATCCTCAAATTTTTTTCTCAAATTTCTCCGTGTATGGAGCTCAGACAACTTCATGCATTTTCCTTGTGTTTTGTTTTTGTTTTTAGTCTAAGAGTAAAATAAAAGTTTGTATTTAGCATGTGATTGTCATAATAGTAAGCTCTTTTTTCAGTAGTTTTCAACTGTGAATCACTCGTGGCCCACGGTGGTGGGGTCATCCCGACAGGCAATAACACCCTAATGGGAACGGGTTAGTGTCATTACTGGCGCCTGAGGCATCCCCCACCAAAAAGTTAAAGTGTTGAAGAGACTTGAGCAATTGTTGGCCCTATTTCATATAAGGGTGGGCTCAAATTCCACCTTTGACTCTTGCGTCACATGTCGCTCGAGTGGGCTGGCAAAGACCCTTGTTTTACATGTGCTCGTCTATTCTCTCTTTCTCTCTCTCTCGCACACATATTTTCTCAAACACTCTCTCTCTCTTTTTCTCTCTCTCACACACGTTCTCCTTAGTCTCTTTGTCTATGTGCTACGTCCTGAAAATACATTGGCAAAACCTGCATCTTCACAGTTAAGTTCTTATCTCAAAGATCCAAGCGTCCTGGGTATGACGATAAACTACATCCGCGTCCAACAGCAAAGCCTCTGATCAGGAGGCTTTGAGGAGCGTGGAACTACCACTTAATTGCTGGTGTTCCCAGGTAAACCCTGTCCCAGAGTGGTAGCATCTGTTAGGGTCCCAGCTATGGACAAATAGTTAACCCCGAAACTAAAGTAAAAAGCATTATAAAAGTGTAAAAATAGGTTTTAATACCAGAAATACTTTGTAAAAAAAGTATTACCAGAAATATATTTTTGAAGAAAAGGTATTACCAGCAATACGTTTTTGTAAAAAAGTCTATTACCAGCTATACGTTTTTGAAAAATATTACCAGCTATACATTTTTGAGGAAAAAATATTAACAGTAATAGATTTTTGACAAAACAAAAATATTACCAGAAAAAAAAAAGTTGTCGGCATCAAATGACCCATTGAGGTTGATATGCCGTAAACCAAAACAAAACAAACAAATCAAAGATCCAAGAGGGTGGGGTGCGTATGTATGAATGAGTCTGTGCGAATGTTTTGCGTTATTTATGTAGGTGCACAGATTTTTGTATATACAGCATGCGATGGGTAAATTGTCGCTATGTTATTTTTGCGCATGCATGTTGTTTTTTTTATTTATTTTGTCGACTCCAGAGTACAGTAGGGTCATCTGGTCCCCATCTGTGTGAAGATGAGACCCATGACGCAATTCAACCTCTCGCTAGAAATTTGGAAACAGTATGCTGTACTGCTTGTCCTTCTCGCATGGAGTTCCAACATGACAATTTCTGAGTGTTTCGATGTCAAACTGAGCACAGTGCAGTAGAAAAGAGTTGGATGAGTCTAATGGTGATTAAGAAGATACAGCAACTCGGAAAACTCTCTGTGATTGTTCTGATAAGAAAATGTCACCCAGATTTGTTGGTGCGTGCCTGAGACTCAGCCCTGTTGCCTTTATTATGTGCCTTGAGGAAGTAGTGTTGTCTTGAGTCAAGAAGGTGGCTCCTGGAAAAACCTATATCCGGAAACAGGATTCTGAACCATGCCACACAAACAGGAAAAACCAATCATGGCTGTCAGAAACATTTGAGAAACAATGGCAATTTTATTAAATACATTTACGCTTTAGTATTTCAAGATATTTTTGTCTAATTTTTTAAAAAATATATCTGTTAAAATGAGACGTTGGTGTTATTTTCATTTTCGCATAATTAAGAAGACAATTTATACATGTCTGGCAGCAGGACTCTGCACTATGCCACCCAAGCAGGAGAACCCAGTCGTGGCTCTCAGACAATTTCTGCGATTAGATCACCCCTTACATCTAGCCAGCGAACTCCACAGATTGCAACCCTCCGTGATTATTATATGTGGGCGCAATTGAGCTAGAGACCAACACATTTCTTTGTAACACAAAAGATGAACTGAAGGCAAAATTATGGTAGTATTCACCAACTGAAACAAGGAGACAGTCCAGAAAAGTTGAAGGAGATTCCGGAGTAGTCTGGAGGCTGTTTTTAAAACCAATAGCTATTTTATTGAATAAATTTACTCCTTCGAATTTCAAGAAACTTTTGTGTAATTTTGCTAAAGATATCTGTTAAAATGAGATGTCAGTGTTATTTTGATTTTTGCCCAATTTAGACGTCAATTTATGGATGGCACACTATGTATGTATATATTAAAGAAAAACAAAATGATGACCTTGCCAAAAACACTTATCCAGATACAATAAAATGCTCGAAGCCTAGATTGTCTAGACCTTGCAAAGAAAAACGCTTACCAACGTTAAATCTTATGCAATGTCGGCTCTAGTCGTGATTTGAGTTTCATGCAAGGTGATCTTCAAAAGAATTCAACTGCTTAATCGTCCGAAGATCGCGTTGCGTGAAACTTCAATCACGACTAGAACTGCCGATGCATAGTGTATATATATATATATATATATATATATATATATATATATATATATATATATATATATATATATATATATATATACATATATATACAAGGCCTTTCGATAAAAGTGACTCACCTGAATGTTTTACTTAAACATTTTTTCGCCTATTGTTTTTTTTGTCAAACTAATTTTTAATCTTACTAATTATAAAGACCCCATCCCGGCCACCTAGTAAAAAAGTATACCCACCCTAAGGTATTCTATTGACAATTATAATTTTGGATATAAATGAGATTTAGGGAAACAACTTTGTATAAAAAAAGTGATCACTTATTTCCTGCAACTCGTAATCAATACAAACATAACCGAACAGCTTTAAATAAAGAATAATAGAGGTATAATTTATTTATAATAGGTAATATAGGTCAAAATGTTTCATAATCTATGGGTCCTCCTTTATTTTGAATAACCTTTTCAACCCTTTTTGGCATTGACTTGATTAGGTTCTGGCAAATCTCATCTCCAAGCATTGAATTACATTAGGATATGAAATTCACAATCAAATCCTCTTTGTAGCTCAACTGCTTTTTCGAGAGCCTGTACTTTATATTGCTCCATAAGTTTTCTCTGGGGTTGAGGTCAGGAGATTGGGGCGGCCATGTCATAACACTCACCTGCTTCTCATGAAAGTATTCCTTCATCAATTTTCATTTGAGACAGGGAGCATTATCCTGCATAAAAATGAGCTTGGTGGGGTCGATTTGCACCCTTTCATCAGAAGGGAGCAGACAAGACACTAAAAGTCTCTTGTACTGCTCGCTCATGAGGGTCAATTCAATAGGTTTTAAGAAACCAGTTCCATGAAAAGAAAAGCATCCCCGGAACATTATACTGAACGGATTCTTGACAGTACTTACTGCTAAATTCAAAGAGCTTTCAAAGCTTCTTCGGATTTTAGATCGCTTATCCTTTGAATTAAGATCAACTTTCGTTTCATCAGAGAAGAGAACATTCAGTAAAAAAAAAAAAATCAGGTGAGTCACTTTTATCGAACAGTACTGCATATATAGTATTTCAAGATATTTTTGTCTAAATTTGCTAAATATATCTATTAAAATGAGACGTCAATGTTATTCTCATTTTCGCGTAATTTAATAATTTATCCATCGCGCCCTGTAAAATGTTTTCTTGTTTGCACTTATTTTTGGATTTTCTCTCTTTTCCTGACTCTATTTTATCAATTTCAAAGACGCCTTCATAACTACGACACTGCTTTCCAGTCAAATGTTTGTTTTTTTCATATTATGGAACAGATGATAATCAAATCAGAAGAATGAAGAGGTTGATCTCGCAGTTCAAAGCCGCATTCACGCACAGCAGCTATTCAAAGCAAAGACTTGTGTGCTGGGGACAGTTTTTATCAGTTTCCGTAGGCGTTTAATCATGATATCCTTTCGTAACTGCCTAAGCAAATTGGTATCGTAATCTCCGTTAATGACGTGGCATTTTTGAAGTCAATAAACACAACGGCTTTTGCATCTCAACAAGCTGAGGCCATCAACTTCCTAGCTGATGAAACGAAATGAGGCTTCTTAGTAGGAAGCGAAGAGGAGTGTCTACATTGCGTGGATTGTCTCTTTGTCTCAGGCTCAAAGTGATGAACTCAACAATCATCCTGGGCTAGGAAACGTCCAAGTAAACAAGCTGGATCTGCCTCAAACAATGTTACTCAAGTAGAGCCACTCAAGGTTGAATGATATGATGAGCGTGGTGGGCTTTTGATTGTATGCCAGAAGACATGACAGCCACCCAGCAGAAACCTTCGTCATGCCAATTGTATTTTTCAAAATATTGTCAACTTTCCAAAGGGATGCGTTAATAGCAATGGCTATTAGATTTATAATCTGTCACAATGTGGAGAACACGACGGTGGCACATTTTGGTCATCCCCAAGGCTACTGTCCATTCCTAAATCCAGCTTGCAACTTTTGCACTGTTGATAAAGCTGTATCGCCATCCCCTAATATAGCAACCATGTCAGCATGAATATCCTTGGGAGATAAACCCATTTTTCTGCAGGTACCTGATTTACACCAGGATCACAAAGTTTGTGAATTTTTAAGAGAACTCGCTACTAGTTTTTTTGAAGTCTACTTTGAACAGTTAGATGCAATTTACCTAGAAAAAAAAACATTGCATTTATTAAAAAGTAAAGTTGAAAGTAATGCATGCAAAATTTCGCAGCTCTAGCATCACGATTTCATAATAAGCTTATGAAGTTTTCAGCCGATTCTCGTACGAAGGCCTATAGTTTTTTTTATAGTTCACACAATAAAAAGGTACGAGAGCCAATCAAGGTAGAGTTTTATTAAACTTTTACAGTGAATGAGGCATGTGGCAAGAATGAAAGAGGAAGTGACAGGAAGAGCATATAAGAAAAACAAGGATGGAAAAAGATTTGAAAACGTTAACATATAAAATTCGTGGAAGACTAGTGTAGCATGTCTTGAAAATAGTTTGACTTATAGGAATTCCTCATTACATTTTTAAATACAGAAGTAATGTGTTTGAGCTGACACCTTAGAAATAACATGGCGCCTACAAGTTGTAAATCTATGAAATGGTGAAGCTAAAGGCTTAAGCCAGTCTTAAGTCTTGCAAGAAAACATGTAGGGTAAGGATTCATCTACATTGCGCTTATAAAAATGGATAGGTTTCGGGGATGTGTTATTAGAGTTAGTATAGGTTTTCAAGGTGGGTTGATACAGTTTTCCACGTTGGATTGATAGGGTTTTCGACTTTGTATTATTAGAGTAAGGATGTACCTTCGACGGTGCTTGATAGGGTTTTCGACTTTGTATTATTAGAGTAAGGATGTACCTTCGACGGTGCTTGATAGGGTTTTCGACTTTGTATTATTAGAGTAAGGATGTACCTTCGACGGTGCTTGATAGGGTTTTCGACTTTGTATTATTAGAGTAAGGATGTACCTTCGACTGTGCTTGATAGGGTTTTCGACTTTGTATTATTAGAGTAAGGATGTACCTTCGACGGTGCTTGATAGGGTTTTCGACTTTGTATTATTAGAGTAAGGATGTACCTTCGACGGTGCTTGATAGGGTTTTCGACTTTGTATTATTAGAGTAAGGATGTACCTTCGACGGTGCTTGATAGGGTTTTCGACTTTGTATTATTAGAGTAAGGATCTACCTTCGACGGTGCTTGATAGGGTTTTCGACTTTGTATTATTAGAGTAAGGATGTACCTTCGACGGTGCTTGATAGGGTTTTCGACTTTGTATTATTAGAGTAAGGATGTACCTTCGACTGTGCTTGATAGGGTTTTCGACATTGTATTATTAGAGTAAGGATGTACCTTCGACGGTGCTTGATAGGGTTTTCGACTTTGTATTATTAGAGTAAGGATGTACCTTCGACGGTGCTTGATAGGGTTTTCGACTTTGTATTATTAGAGTAAGGATGTACCTTCGACTGTGCTTGATAGGGTTTTCGACTTTGTATTATTAGAGTAAGGATGTACCTTCGACGGTGCTTGATAGGGTTTTCAACTTTGTATTATTAGAGTAAGGATGTACCTTCGAGGGTGCTTGATAGGGTTTTCGACTTTGTATTATTAGAGTAAGGATGTACCTTCGACGGTGCTTGATAGGGTTTTCGACTTTGTATTATTAGAGTAAGGATGTGTCTTCGACGGTGCTTGATAGGGTTTTCGACTTTGTATTATTAGAGTAAGGATGTACCTTCGACGGTGCTTGATAGGGTTTTCGACTTTGTATTATTAGAGTAAGGATGTACCTTCGACTGTGCTTGATAGGGTTTTCGACTTTGTATTATTAGAGTAAGGATGTACCTTCGACGGTGCTTGATAGGGTTTTCGACTTTGTATTATTAGAGTAAGGATGTACCTTCGACGGTGCTTGATAGGGTTTTCGACTTTGTATTATTAGAGTAAGGATGTACCTTCGACGGTGCTTGATAGGGTTTTCGACTTTGTATTATTAGAGTAAGGATGTACCTTCGACGGTGCTTGATAGGGTTTTCGACTTTGTATTATTAGAGTAAGGATGTACCTTCGACGGTGCTTGATAGGGTTTTCGACTTTGTATTATTAGAGTAAGGATCTACCTTCGACGGTGCTTGATAGGGTTTTCGACTTTGTATTATTAGAGTAAGGATGTACCTTCGACGGTGCTTGATAGGGTTTTCGACTTTGTATTATTAGAGTAAGGATGTACCTTCGACGGTGCTTGATAGTGTTTTCGACTTTGTATTATTAGAGTAAGGATGTACCTTCGACGGTGCTTGATAGGGTTTTCGACTTTGTATTATTAGAGTAAGGATGTGTCTTCGACGTTGCTTGATAGTGTTTTCGACTTTGTATTATTAGAGTAAGGATGTGCCTTCGACGGTGCTTGATAGGGTTTTCGACTTTGTATTATTAGAGTAAGGATGTACCTTCGACGGTGCTTGATAGGGTTTTCGACTTTGTCTTATTAGAGTAAGGATGTGTCTTCGACGGTGCTTGATAGGGTTTTCGACTTTGTATTATTAGAGTAAGGATGTACCTTCGACGGTGCTTGATAGGGTTTTCGACTTTTTATTATTAGAGTAAGGATGTACCTTCGACGGTGCTTGATAGGGCTTTCGACTTTGTATTATTAGAGTAAGGATGTGCCTTCGACGGTGCTTGATGGGGTTTTCGACTTTGTATTATTAGAGTAAGGATGTTCCTTCGACGGTGCTTGATGGGGTTTTCGACTTTGTGTTATTAAAGCAAGGGGATATTTTCGAAGTAGCGTTGCAGGGTTTCCGAATTTGTGTTATTAGTGTAAGGATATGTTTTCGACGATGATAGATATTGTTTTCTACTTGGCTTAGTACAGTTACCTTGTGTTATTAGAGTAAAGGGATGTTTTCGATGTATCGTTTTCCGATGTTGTGCTATTAGAGTAGGGATTGGTGTTCTTCGTTGGTTGCTAATTGTCTGAAATGGTGGAACTAAAAATTTAAGACAATCTGAAAGTCTGCCAAGAAAATTATAGGCTAAGAATTGGTCGTCTACGTTGCGTTTATGGAAAATGAATATGTAGCTTTGATAGAGTTTTCGACGATCTGTTTTTAGAGTAAGGATAGGTTTTCGACGTTGCGCTGATAGTGTTATTCACGTTGTGTTGATAGAAATTTCTACATTGAGTCTGTGAGAAAGATATTGTAAGGTGGAAAACTGGTATCTGTCTATATTTCTGAGATGTGGTATTGTAATTATTTGCATTGTTAGGACTGATGTTCTCATCTTTATTGCCATATTCCCGACGTTCTATATATTTCTGCCTTCTTCAGGTCATTGGAATTTCTAACTGATGCTTTATTTCGTCCACCGTAATAGTTTGTTCTTGTTGATATCTTCTTTTCTTTGTTTATCTATTTGTCTATTTATTTCATTCTTTCGTTCGTTCTTTCTTTCTTTTTTTCTTTCCTGCGTTCTTTTTTCTTTCTTCATTTTGCTTTCTTTATTTACTTTTTTCGTTATTTCCTTCTGTTTTTCTTTCTTTCGTTCGTTCTTTCTTTTTTCTTTTCTTTCTTTCTTTCTTTCTTTCTTTCTCTCTTTTTCTTCCCTTTCTTTCTTTCAGGTACTTTCTTTTCGTTCATTTCTTTCTTTCTTTCTTTCTTTCTTTCTTTATTTCTTTCTTTCCTGCACTTTCATTTCGTTCATTTCTTTCTTGCTTCCTTTCTTTTTTTCTTTTTTTCATTCTTTCTTGCTTTCCTGCGTTCTTTTTTCTTTCCTTCCTTTTCTTCTTTTTTCTTTCTTTATTTCCTTCTTTCGTTATTTCCTTCTGTCTTTCTTTCGTTCTTCCTTTCTTTCTTTTCTTCCCTTTCTTTCTTTCTTTTTCTTCTTTCTTTCTTTCTTTCTTTCTTTCTTTCTTTCTTTCTAACTATATAGTTTTCCGAAAAGTTACATTTGTTATTTCTAGACAGCTGTCTTCTCATAAGAATAGGGTTTCTATTGAAGGAATAATTCAAGAAATTCTTTTCACAGTACATTGTTAGTGGATTTAATTCGTTTTAATTTGAATCTCGACATTTGCGAAAATGTAATAAATATGCAGTGCAATTTAAGACAGAGAAAAGACGCCATTAACATTGGTAATGAAAACGACAGTAAAATTGAACGGTTTTCGTTTCATTAAAACAATTTTACACCATTTAAAAGAAAACAGGAAATATCGAAATTATTATCTTCTTATTACTAATAATTCATATCTCAAGTGAACTGCATGCGTCAAAACGTCGTCTATAATTTTTCCTTTCGCAGAAGAATTTTACATAATTATCGAAGCTTTTAGACGACGCTAAATAAAATATCAGAACCATAATGATTTGAACTATCAACATATCAAAAAATATGATAATCTGTAGTTTTATGGGCATACAGTTTCTCGATGCATGCTAATCTCTGACACAATTAAAAGAATTGTGATGCCAAGTCACGAGAACAATAAATATCCTAAGAGCAGTCAAAGACTGATTTTTATAATCAAGTGATTTTTATCTCGCGAACTGATTGTCACAAAAGGAGTGAAGCACACTATTTAAACCATAGCTGGAGTCAAATAGCGACAAGAAGTAGATTTGTAGCTTTCGCAAATATATTTCTGTGAAAGGGAACGTAACGAAGACAGCTTGCTGATGTTTTGTCACGAGTCATTAACCGCTACACCACCAGTTAAAAGAATACGTTTAGAAATTTACTGACGCTAACATTACCTTAAGAACTTATCGATATCTGGTGTAATCTTATTGTAATTCTACCTGTTCTTTCGGGCCTTAGTTAGTTAATTAGTTAGTTAGCACTGCGTTCCAACCTATCCCCTGTCCTCATATTTAGCTTGTCTATCCCCTGCCTTCAAATTTATTTTGCCTCTTTTCCCTATCTATTAATGTTTGGTACAGGAGGAGAGAATAGAGTAAATTTCTAACTCGTTTTTTTTTTTTACCTTCCAGCAATTCTTATTCTGGAGAACTTTGAATCTGTTTACTTATCCTTAAAGAAAGAAAGAAAGAAAGAAAGAAAGAAAATATTTTCAAATGCAAAGAGAGAAAATGCTTTCAAATTGAAAGAAAGAAAGAAAGAAAGAAAGAAAGAAAGAAAGAAAGAAAGAAAGAAAGAAAGAAAGAAAAAGAAAGAAAGAAAGAAAGAATCAAGCCTTCAGGGAGAAAATTTAAAATCCAAAGTTCAAATAGACATAGAGAAGAAGAAATAAAGAAAGAGCGCAAAGAAAGAAAGAGCGCAAAGAAAGAAAGAAAGAAAGAAAGAAAGAAAGAAAAAGAAAGAAAGAAAGAAAGAAAGAAAAAGAAAGAAAGAAAGAATCAAACGTTCAGGGAGAAAATTTAAAATCCAAAGTCCAAATAGTCATAGAGAAGAAGAAATAAAGAAAGAAAGAAAGAGAAGATAATAAATGATAACTCCCGCTCTCATTTAGTGAAATGATATAATAATATGGGTCCATCGAATAAAATTATTAATTATCGAAGTACAATTATGCAATGTTTGTTTAATTTGTTAACTAAACATGGGATTTGATTTTAAGAGATTGAAATAAACTAGGCGATATTTGAGAATAATTTAAGCTGTAAAAATCTTGTTTTTCACTATGTACGTCAAAAGTTTAATATCTTTGTACGAGGTCCGATCAAAATGTATCGGGACTGGTGATACAACACATATCAATTCAACATTTAATCTTTTTCAAACTTGTAACACACACTTTATCCAGCGCCGTTTCCAATGATGGAAACATTCCTGGATTTCCTTTTGAGGGGTAGCGAGCTGCTGTCTCGTCTAAGTGTCTTGGATTTTCTCGACGTCTTGAAATGTTGTTCTTTTCAATTGCGATTTGATTTCTGATGAGGAAAAATTCGCAATGGCTGACATCTGGCCATTATGGTAGTTGTCTGACCTGAGAAATTTTGTGCTTGGGCAAAACATACTTCACAAGCCATGGTCAATTATGGAATCTATCGAGTATTATGAGACAACCACTCTCTACACGATCTCATGCAAAGCATTTTCTATAAACAACTGAGGTATGTATGCCCGTTAGTATGTATGGGCGACAATCTGTTCAATGACAAACTGTGCGAAGCGGCTTCAGTCTTAGCAATTTAACTCCGTTAGCATAGCAACAGCGCCGATAATTTTTGACCAGACCCCCGTATACACATAAGAACACGCTTAGACGGGGTCGTTCGAAATGAAAATGCCCATCCATTTAATGGTAACGACGAAGGTCTCCGACCTGGAACAATGTCTCTGCTTTGTCAATATCGGTCTTCACAAATATATCCTAGCGTCTCTTCTAATGTAACCAGTTTCCTCATCACGTTCTCCTTATTCTCGGGCATGGCATGTCACCAATGATTATAGCTTCGAGAGGGGAAAGATCCCAGAATTCGAACGGACAAAATTGTAAGCTCTAAGAATCTTAACAGCACTTGATAAATTTTATTTTATACTATTTTTTGCACAACACAAAGCCTAAGCGCCATTCAATATAGAGTATTATTGAATATGATCGTTGATAAGATCGGGGAAAGCCGTGCATATTATGACGATAGATAGGATAGATCTGTTGGTTCTAGATTTGAAGAGGCAAAGATTCTAGTCGTTGGAGAATCATCCTCACAGGGTTTGCTTCACAAAGCGACTACACCTGGGAAGAATCAGTGCGTGTGGAACTTCCTAATTAATAAAACAATACAAAGAGTGACGAGGATGCTTTGACGACTTGTACGTGACATGGACGTTCTTGTGAAGGTTTCAGGTGATATTTCAATATTTTTTGATAAAGAATGTCTATCACTGACAGATGTATGCAAGGTGAGATACAGTGTTGGTGATCAGGTCTTATTTCTTTTACAAACTTCACCATCATAGCAGCACCATCGGTCGTACTTCCAACAATGTGTATATCCAAATACAAACCAAATTCAAGATGTAATCTCAGAAATTTCTCAGTTCTCCTGCTATTAATGGAACCATTGATCTTAATAAAAGCCAACTACAATTTACGTTCATATATCGCTTATTTTGAATTGATGTGTATTCATCCGATGTCAATGAGTAGCGAATCCCCAGAGCTACTTCTATTTCGAAATAATGAATAAGTTCTTCTTTCTTGGTTATTATTGTGGTAGGATCCACCTAATTTGCATAGCGGAGTACCGACGATATAAATATGGTTGGTACCGGAAGACAGGGAGGCAAATCAAGAGATCCAACTAGAGACTCTGCCCGACTGCTACTTAGTCAACACATTCTCCAGGAACGGTCTTCCCAGGAATATACAAAAGACTATATGTAAATATTGTGTACACTTTCTTGTTTCAATACATTTTATTCTAACTACATTTTGTGTTTGCATTATTATTCCATGCATTAGTTCAACAGTTATGTAGTAATTTCTTATCATACTCCTGATACCATTTGCAGATGTTGGAGGCAATTTATCATATTTGTCCCTCTGATCATGACGATTTGTCTGTATAAAATTGCTTTTGGCGATTTGATTGAAAGAAAATCAATCTATGTCAGCTAACTTTGGAATCTCTTCTTTCATAGATTTCTTTGTTAGAACGTCTTCCATTGTTCTTGCCATTTTCGCAAGAGGCTGGTTTGCATCTTGATTTATCTCGATTCGATGAATTTTCCTCAAATGCAAGATCAGAGACGTGGAAGGCCCTCCAGAAGATTTCATGGTCTTCTCACACTTCGTGCAGTGAGCTTCATTGTTTTTCCAAACGAAAAAAATTCCACACAGTTGATTTTCTTTTTATCATGCTCTGGCTAATGAGAATGAAAAAGGAAAACTATAATTAGGATGGATGGAAATATGTTCAGTGCTGCTTCCTTGAAATGAATCTGGAACTGGTTATCACGTATATTTAACGTGAAAGAGCACCTGACTTAACATTAACTGCGTTCATTTGGCTTCATTCTTCGCAGTTGAACTCCGTTACCATAGCAACAGCGCCGATAATTTTTGACCAGACCGCATTTTCACATAAGAACACAGACGAGGTCGTTCGAAATAAAAATGTCCATCCATTTAATTTAAACAACGAAGGTCTCCGACCTGGAACAATGTCTCTACTTTTTCAACATCGGTCTTCACAAATATATCCTAGCGTCTCTTCTAATGTGACCAGTTTCATCATCACGTTCTCCCTATTCTCGGCCATGATTATAGCTACGGAAGGGGGAAAAATCCCAGATTTCGAATGGACAAAATTCTAAGCTTTAACAAGCTTAACAGGACTTGATAAATTTATTTTATTTTTTAAACTATTGTTTTCACAACACAACGCCATTCAATGTAGAGTATTACTAAATAAGATCGTTGTTAAGATCGGAGAAATCTGGTAGCGGTGCATATTATGAGGATAGGTTGGATAGATCTGTTGGTTCTAGATTTGAAGAGGTAAAGATTCTAGTCGTTGGGGAATCATCCTCACAGGTTTTGCTCAAAACGCGACTACACCGGGGAAGAATCAGTCCGTATTGTAAAATAGCGAGAAAATTTACTTAGCGTTTCTTCCTTGAAATAAATCTGAAACAGATTATTACATATACTCAACGGGAAAGATCACCTGACTTAACAATAACAGCATTCCCTTGGCCTGCTCTGAATGAAATCTGTAACCTTCAAATTCTAGGAGTTGGTGAGTGGTTAGGGAAAGAAATGAAAAGGAGCTGATCTAAGGTATCGGGCAGGTGGGAATTGATATATTGCGATCTGTTTCAATGAAAGAGACAGCACTCAGCTAGCTAAAGATTTACTTGAGTGTAGTTACAACAATATTTCTTTAAAGGAAAAAAATAGAGAAACGTTTCACGGAAAACGAAAACTACGAACAATAAAATCAGTTTTGGCAAATCGGTTTCGGTTTTAACAGGTTTTATAAAAAGGGGTTTCGAGCTCTAATTCATATATACAGTAATGCCTTTGTGGAATCGTCCATGTTATTTTAACACCCCTGCTGTGGGAACAATCTATTCTTTACACCCACGTAAAATTAAGCTTATCCAATGAAAACTTCATATTTCCTATCAAAGAATTCTATTAGCTTACAACTCGAAAATTCGAAAGCTCACGTGAAAATAAGTAAATTGCGCCAAAATTATCTAAGCCGATTTTGATACTCGAGAATTTATAAAAGGAAGATTTTTGACTGACCAACTCAGTCAGCGGATCGAACACAGAGAGATGCCAGATAGAACTACGCTGCTCGAAACAATAACTTTCCCGCGCAAAAAGAAAATCACTGACTCAACGACAACTGGCTCGAATAATCCTCTGTGACCAAGAAAGATTTTCGAACTTTAAACAAACTTTGCTTACGTAAAGTGAACAAGAAAATATTCACTACTAATTAAGTAAAAAACTACGATCGAACTAAAACCTTAACTACAGTTAAGGGTACGCAACTTCAGTTGACTTAACCAAAAACCAGTACGTAAATAATTGCATACACATTCATGTAGAACCTTAAATGAACATTTAATTTACCGAAAACTCAATCTAACATAACTTAGTAATATTACACGAATATTTAAACGCTAGAACAATCCGGATATTATAATACAAAACAACATTAAACACACCAACTTTTTGACAACACAAAAAACATCATTGTAAATATTGTTTAATTGTATATAAATGTCTGTATTATTTGAATTGAATTATTGCCTTGTTGTGTTTCATATTTTAAACATTTTATTGTTGAGGATGAATGTCAAGAACACACCAGCCTAACAACCAAAATCCTTCTGATAATTTCCAACACTCTAGTTAAAGAAACTTAATACATTCTACTCGTCCCAACACCTTCAATTAAGTGAGTTGAATTCGATCCAAGACTAAACTCGTAACCCAAAAGAATCGTATCTCAAAGCGATTGTCTCCATTGAAATTAACGGGAATATTTCGCGATCCGTCCCAGGCGCATAAAAATTCACCATTGCTCTTTATACTTACTTACTTCGGAACCTCGGTGTCATTAAAAAACGGCTAAAAAGACACAACCCAACAGAGATCTGTCTATATTTCTGAGATAAGGTATTATGCACACTATTTACATTATTCGGACTATTTTCCTTACACTTGTCGCCATATTTATTACAACATTTCGACCGTTGTACGCTCCGGCCTCCTTCAGGTGGTTGGAAGAAGGCCGGACCTTACAACGGCCGAACCGTTGTGATAAATATGGCGACAAAGATGGGGACAATAGTCCGTATAATGTAAATAGTGTACAAAAGAGATCGTTGGAGAGGAAAGGTTAACACGTGTACAGCGCATGTTAAATAAAACTCGATCCTATCTCAAAATTCAGCTCGTATGTCAAGGCAAAAAACGATGTGAACTTTAAAGCGAAAAGGGAAGAAAATGAGATGCTTTACAGGTTTTTCATGCACTTTTAGTCCCTGAAAAGAAAATTGTTATATAAACGGCAAACAATATATGTGCCGTTCATTGAGATGGTTCAATAGATTCCACACACACACACACTCGCACAAACACACACACACACACATATATATATATATATATATATATATATATATATATATATATATATATATATATATATATTGTTATGGTCCAAGGTTAGGAAGAACAACATGAACACAAGTGTAGAAATAACAAAGATGTATTACACAGAATAATAATACAAGATTTGGAAGGTGTTAGTATGACTGTCAGTCTGGTTAGGAGTGAACTACTATTAGCTCGACTCGATTCCGTCACCTCCCTCTCTCTTGAGAGGCGCAGTATTCATATTGTCAGGAAGTGTTCACTCTGTCGTCATAGGTAAGCTCTAATAACACCCCCTCCCAAAGCTTTTACCTCGCAGGGGTCTTTAATATTTTCCTCTTCGGATTAATCATCAAAGGCTCTGTAAATCTTCTTTTTCTGCTTGATTTCCGCGGTTCTGAAATTGCTTGAGGCCTTTGCATATTGAATGAGTCAAATATTGTGTCCATTACTTCTTCCTCTTCCGGCGGTAGACCGTTAGAATCCTCTCACAGCCTCTTTCTGATTTGATTAAAGTGTCATTTATGCGAGAACTTCGGAACCTAAATTATGTAAATCACGTTCCCGATTCGTTTCTCTATTGTACCTGGCTCCCAATAGGATGTGTTGTTTTCGAACATTTAAAAAAAAAACTTTCTCCCCTGGGTTAAATTTTCTTTTTGGTATAAACGACGTTGGTTATTGCTTTGTCTGTTTTGGCACAAATTTTTCGAATACCGATCAAATTTTTCGGGCGAACAACACTTCCGCCGGTGATAATGCCGATGGCGTAGTACTGTTCGGTGTAATTCTATACACTTGCAAGAATTGTTGTAAAGGCTTTGTCTGTTGGTACGTCATAAGCTTTCCTTAGTGCTCTTTTTAATGTGTCTATAAACCTCTCCGCTTGCCCATTTGATCTTGGGTGATATGGCGGAGATTTGATGTGTTTCACCTGAAAAGTTTCACAAAAATTCTTGGAAATCCGCAGATGTAAATTGTGTCCCATTATCGGTGACTAGACAATCAACCACTCCGAAACGAGCAAACAACTCGTGAAGGCAATTTATTGTAATCACAGAAGAAGGTTTTATACAACGAAATACTTCTGGCCATTTGCTGTAACTGTCTACTACAATCAAGTAGTAAAAACCATCTAATGGACCTGCGAAATCTACATGGATTCTCGTCCACGGTCGATCTGTCTTAGGCCATGAGTGATCGGAGGGGCCTTGGCTGCTAAGGAACAGCCCTTGCATTTGTCCACCATTTGTATAATATCTTGATCCATATTTGGCCAGTACACGTAACTTTGCATTAAGGATTTCATCCTGTTCTTTCCTGGGTGACCCATGTTAAAATCCTTGAGGATTCGCCTTTATAGCGTTTTCGGGGTTACTACTCTTTCATTATATAGTAGAACATTATCACATAACGAAAAACTGTCTGATATATGCTTATCTTTTCCTGCAATTTTTGTTTTCGTTTCCTTTATAAATTCGTCATTCACTGCTTGTTTCTTATTTCCTGTAATGTGACGGGGAGGTTTCGAATTGTACTACATGATGATGTTCTAATATCTTCCTCATATCGTAGAGCTGCAATTACGGAATCTTCTAATGGCTCCGTTTTCTTTGGTATTAATCTCGAAAGAACATCTGCATGCCCGATTTTGTTTGATGGAAGATATTCCAATTTAAAGTTATAGTTTAATAATATAGTCCCCCATCTTAGCAATCTATTAAAAGTGTAGACAGGTAGACCTTTCTTTGATCCAAATATTGTCAATAACGGCTTGTACTTTCACATTACAGACGGACAGATCATTTCTTTGATCCAAATATTGTCAATAACGGCTTGAATTTTCACCTTACAGATTGTAAGGTGAAAATTCTACCGTAAATATATCTGTGAAATCTCGTAAGCGACAAAATAATCCCCAGCTCTTCTTTTTTCGATTTGCGAGTAATTTTGTTCGGCTGTTCTTAACGTTCTTGGCGCATGCGCGATGGGTTTTAGTGTCCCCTCTGGCATTTTATGAAGTATACATGCCACAACACCATAGGCACTCGCGTCACTCGCGATTCTTATTTCCAATTTTGGGTCATAATGAGCTAAAAATAAATCTGCTGTTAGAGTCTTAATGATTTTGTCGAAAGTTTTCTGACATTCATATGACCATTCCCAAACTTTTTCCTTCTTCAACAGTTCGTTTAGCCGTGCGCGTAATTTGTGCATGTTAGGAATAAATTCTTGATAATAATTTACTAAGCCCAAGAAGCTTTGTAATTCGGCTAAATTTTCTGGAGCCGGCATTTTTTTTTATTGCCGTGGCCCTTTCTGGATCCGGTCTTCTTCCTTCTTCATCAATCATATGGCCCAGATATGTTATCTCCTCCATAAAGAAGTCACATTTATTTTCCTTTACCTTAAAACCGTAGTTTTGTATCTGCCTGAAAACCTTTTGAACGTGTTCCCAGTGTTGTTCAATATTTTTTATATTCATCAGGATGTCATCAAGGTATGCGATCGTGAAATCCAGTCCGCCTAGCATCGTGTCCATTATTTGCTGAAATATCGCTAGCGCGACCTTGATCCCGAATGGTAATCTCTAGAACTTATATAACACTTTATGTGTGTTTATGCTTTCCTCATCTATTGGTACTTGTAGGTATGCTTCGCTCAAGTCTATCTTTGAGAAAAATTTTCCTCCGTTCAATTTTGTGAAAACTTCCTCTGGACTAGAGAGAGGATAGTGATAATCCTTAATCGCTGCATTCAATCCCGTCGAGAAATCAGCGCATACTCGTATCTAACCCGATTTCTTTTTCACGTAAACCGTAGGTGCGGCCCATTGACTATATTCCACCTTTGTCAATATACCGGTTTTCACGAGTCTCTCCAACTCTTCATCTATTTTTTCTGATGATGCGAAAGGTACATTTATTTTCTTCTTAAAATGGGTTGTACATTTTCTTTTAGTTCGATTTTTGCCGCCATTTTTTTACACCTCCCGAGGCCGGCTGAAAATACGTCGGGGAAACTCTCCTTTAATTTCTCCTTTAATTTCGACTTTAATTTATCTGCCTCGGTCAATAACCTTTCCACTTTTTGGCAAAACGTATTTATCGGTAAATCCCAGAGGGCAAATTTCTGCATCCAGGCATTTCCAAATAAATTTTCCGTTTTTTTTAGAACATACATCTTTAATTTCTTGGTCATTCCGTTGAACGTCACATTCGTGATAATTCCCCTCTCAAATTTGATTTTTTCTCCTGTTACCGACCTGGCTAATTTATCGGTTCTCAACATGGTCGGTTTGTTTAATTTCTTCCACGTTTGTAAGCTAATAATGGTTAAATCTGCTCCGGGATCTAATTGTAATCTGATTTTTTGGTTTAATGTTTCTACTTGTACGTATTTTCCCGTCCGCTTGGTCAGTTCTATTGACTCTTACTCGGGTTTTGTTCTCTTTCTTTGTTCTACAGTGTGAATGCCCCACTTTATTGCACGACATACAAGTCTTATAGCGGTATGGACAATCTTTGTACCAATGCAAAGTCCCACAGAGATAGCATGGGCTGGGTGGTAGTTTCTTCTGCGATTTCATTTGACTTTTTGAAGTAAAATAATTTGTTTGGTTTGTTTTTGAGGAGGGAGAAAAACGTATTTGTCGTTGTACTTTTGTTATGTGAGCGACGCCAGACTCTTCGATGACTTTCGAGTCTTTTTTTACGCTTATACATCTCTGACAGTCCTCAGCAATTTTTGTAGCGTCAATTCTGGTTCACTCTCAAGTTTTGTTAGAATTCTCCGTCTGATCTCCGCATCTTTAGTCGAAACCAGGCCTTGGACGAATATCAAACATTTAAAATTCTCCGGGTTGAGTGCAGAGAACTTAAAATCATCGCAGTGTTTGTTTACTATGGAAGCGAATGTTATGTAGTCTTCGCTATCCTTTTTTGTTAAATTTAAACATTTCCACCTTTCGTGGAATAGTGAAGTGTTCGGACTAAATAATTCCGTTAAAAGTTTCACGGCTTCCTTGAAAGTCAACTCCTTTGTTTCCTCGGTAGGATGTAGTCTACAAATTAAGTGTATTCGCTTGAACTTAATTTCCTCATTAGTAGACGTACTTTTTTCGCGTCTGACCAATTCCCTCAATCAAACTCATATGAATCTTCATATCTTCTGAAGTAAGCCGCGAAGGTTTTGTCTTCGTCCGGTGCATAAGTGAAGTCTTTGATAGAGCTCAATATAGCATTTTGCGAGAATGCCGTTTCATTTCCAGAATGTTGTCCTTTATTTGTTACTGCCCGTAGTAGTAATTCTTGTAGCTCGAGTTGCTTATCTTCGTTTTTCTGTTGAATTTCTAATTGTTTTTCTTCGAGCCTAGTCTGTCTTTCTTCATTTTTTTGTTGCTGCTCGAATTGCATTTTCATTAGTTCCAATATGGTTGCCTTA
Organism: Acanthosepion esculentum; assembly: GCA_964036315.1. Taxonomy (NCBI): domain Eukaryota; kingdom Metazoa; phylum Mollusca; class Cephalopoda; order Sepiida; family Sepiidae; genus Acanthosepion; species Acanthosepion esculentum. The sequence continues at coordinate 24,944,132 of OZ038478.1, forward strand.
AAGACTTCCATGTTTACACCGTAATTTTGTGTAACGATTTTTCCTTTTTTTTTTCAGTGTAGACTTCAGGTCTTTGTCGCCTGTTGTTCTGGAACCTTAGTACGAAAATATTTTCCTGCGTAGAATTCGATTCTGTTCTGGCTGACAGGTAAAATTCGTGTCTTCGTTACCACTGTTAAGGTTGGTGTCCAAACATTTTTTTTTTTTAATCTTTGCGTAGAACTTGTTTTCTTTTCTCAATACCTCCGTCGCCTCTGTTATGGACGACCGATAGCAAAAAGCATTATTTTTTTCATTTTTTTTTAGATTCTCCGCGTAGAACTTCGTTTATTCAATATCCTCGTCGCCACTATTATGGACGACCGATAACAAAAAGTTTTTTTTTTTTTAGATTCTCCGCGTAGAACTTCGTTTCTTCAAAATCCTCGTCGCCACTGTTATGATCCAAGGTTAGGACCAAGGAAGAACAACACGAACGCAAGAGTAGAAATAACAACAATATATTACACAGAATAATAATACAAGATGTGGAAGGTGTTAGTATGACTGTCAGTCTGGTTTGGAGTGAACTACTATTGGCTCGACTCGATTCCGTCTCCTCCCTCTCTCTTGAGAGGCGCAGTATTCATAGTGTCAGGAAGAGTTCACTCTGTCGTTATAGGTAAGGTCCCATAACACACACACACACACACCCACCCACCCACAAACACACACACACACACACACACACACACACATATATATATATATATATATATATATATATATATATATATATATATATTACAGTAAGAGCAGAATTTTTGTTCATAGCCCGGTTGTACGCGCTCGGATTCCCCACATTAAACCGACACTGTCACAATCTGGGCTCGGATAGACGTGAACTTTAAAGCGAAAAGGGAAGAAAATGAGATGCATTACAGGTATTTGATGCACTTTAGTCCCTGAAAAGAAAATCGTTATATAAACAGAAAATAATATATGTGCCGTTTATTGAGATGGTTCATTAGATTACACACACACACACACACACACACACACACACATATATATATATATATATATATATATATATATATATATATATATTACAATAAGGGCTGAAATTTTGTTCCTAGCCCAGATGTAAGCGCTCGGTCTCCCAACATTAAACCGACCTTGTCACAACCTGGCCTCATGGGAGTTGATTAAATACATATGACAGTAAGGGCCACCCTGTACAAGGCCCAGCGACCACTCGACGTAGTGTTATGTTATGAAGCTGTTTGTACGGATAGGGGAGGAAGGTCACATTTAACCCTAGCCCTGAACAGGTTAAGATTTTAGTTATTGGGGAAACGTCCACTTGGGATTCGGTTCCAGAGAACAGTGGTCCGCGGAAAAAAATTGTTCGAGTGGAACTTACTTATCACCAATGGAATACGGAGAGAATGGGGCTGGTTTGTTAACAAGTGATTGGTTTGTTGGCTCCTGGCCGCAAAGGGTAGACCTAGCGGAACCCAAGAAAACAGTTCGCGCGAACGCTTTCGATGTGAGTAGCAATAGTGCAGTGAGATACTTGCCACTTAACGCTGTGAGACATATTTAGCTAAACAGACAAATGAGATTTCTCGGACACAAAACGAGGCGTGGAGAATTAAACACACACAGGATACGGAAGACAAAAGAGAGATACCGAGACAGTAGGTTACCGATACTGAAAGCTTAGGCAAATGGACGGACAAACGAGGACCGGGGAAGATTTTAAAAAGACAAACATTACTAAGAGATATAAAAGGAAATCGTGGAGATCTATGATCACCCATGTCCTGAGCGGACACGCCACGTATATTTTTTTATGAGTTACGATTACTAAATATTGTCGTTATTGCAATAAAGATTTCAATTTTTATCCGTTATGTTGAAAGACTGACTAGCCTTTTATAAAACTATTATTGAAACAAGAACACGTTTATCCGCTTCTGTTGTATATTGCTGTTGAACTCAAATAAGTCGATGAACACTTATATGTTAAAATGTATAAATAACTTTATTGTTCGAGCTGGAAAATTGGGTAGACTGAAGGAGAATCACAGAGGTTAAGATTAGGCGTGAATTGACGGAGACAAAATTTTCAGTCACTCTCTAGCCAGGCTCTTTGACAGGCGAAGCGTTGGGCCGTTTTTATAATATTTGGACACCAACGCAGCTTCACGTTGCTAGGCCTTCTACTAGTATGTTGCCTATGCAACTTTTTGTGGCCATGCTCTCTACTGTCCATGTGCCCACGCAACTTCTTGTGGCCACGCCTCTTCCGGCGTGAGCCCATGCAAGCACGGATTTCCTTCCGCTATGGACACCATTCCGCCCTGTTTATTCAAGGCACAGGGCCCTGTGCGTCTTGTTTATTTTAGCCATTTCCTGTTTATGCTAGCACCCATTGCGATTTTAGCCCACTCTCTGATGCAGCGGAAGTGAGCTCAAAGGTCTTCCTCAAGCGATATCCAATACTATGACTTGAATGTCTATTCGAGAACAGTAGAAAAAATGACTCTCAAAGGCTTATATACAGTCGTACGCTTGTCGGACTGAACTACTGTATTCTCAATCCAAGGCTTCATGTGATTAAATCCTTCTTCACTTAACCTTTCGTTTCCGGTGTTCTCCTTAATGTCTAACTCACCAGCAAGTATGAACGTTACACGGACATTATAAAAGTATCGTTCTCTCCGTGTCTGCCAAATCAGAGTTCAGAGCTATATTTCTTTCATTTATTCGAGTTTTTTTTCCGTGTCATCATTTTTAACGCAAGATTCCTCTTGTGTGTTCTCTGGGGTTCTTCATATTCTCTGTGATTGGCTTCCTACTTGTCCAAACATCAGGATAGTTAAACAGCGTGATGGTGGCAAAAACAAATCTCCAGATGCCACGTCAAGCGAGTTCTGTTTGAAGAACCTATTGAACCAAGGTTTGGGATCTAATCTCAATGTGGCTACAATCCAGGCAATAAACATCAAAAGTAACATAATGGAAACGGAAAGAAAAGGAAATGAATGTGTCGTCAATTCAGGGCCAACAGGCGATAATAAGTAATAAAAAAACGATCCATCAAGTGGATCCTACGCAACGATGGGTGATTACTGAAAAGAATTGCTTGTCATATCAACACTCTGTTATTACTTTGAACTATTGGTATTGGCATGTGGATTTCTCAAAAATAAGTAAAAACACAAAATATATTTGCTCTGTAATATCGTTGCATAACTGTTGAGTCTTGACTCATTGTTGAATCTCGACTAATGCATGGAATAATAATGCAACACAAAATCTACTTAGAACAAGAATGTATTATAACAAGAAAGTGTACACAATATTTACATATAGTATTTCTGTATATTTCTGGGAAGACCGTTCCTGGAGAATGTGTTGACTAAGTCGCAGTCGGGCAGAGTCTCTAGCTGGATCTCTGTATCCCCCCTGTCTTCCGGTACCAACCATTATTTATATAGTCGGTAGTCACCTATGCAGATTAGGTGGATCCTACCACAACAATAACAAAGTAAAGTTTAGTTTTGATTAGACCAGTGTGCCATTACACGGAGTTATTATCGATGATTCTTAGCTGATATGACTAAAAAAAAAGCGAATGTTTTATGCAGTAAAAGCATATAGAGAAAAATTGTTATATCGTTAGAAAAATATGCACCCTCCGGCGGGATTCGAACCTGCGTCCCCTAGGAGGAACCGTCATTAGATCTGACGTGCTTAGGGGACGCAGTTTCGAATCCTATCCATTAAAAATAACGTTTAAACAAATAAATAAAAAAATATACCGGACTTAATGAATGTCCTAAAATATTAGAAACATGAAAAAGCTTGTGAGGCACAAGGTCGTATAGGCTGAGATACAGAGATAATGACAACATAGATAAAGATAGCCTTTTGAAAGGATAAGATAAAGATGGCGGACATGTGTTGATAATTACCACACACACACACACCGGAAATACTACTCCCATTAAGGCTTTAAAACTCGTTTTCCGGTTAAGCGAAAAGAAAGCGAACAATGAGAAACAAAATAGACGAATGTTGTCTTTTTCACAGCGGGCAGCTATTTAGTACAGGGTACAGAATAAAGTATTGCAGGGTAGGGCATAAATACCCCCCCCCACATATACCTCCCAGAAATACCTCCCACCTAATAACAATTCATTAGCTAGAGGAAGACACCATTACATTATATGTTGAAAATATATAAGTAAAACGACGTATATTAAGCTTTTCAAATTTGGAATTAAAAATGTATTTTCCTCTTAATTACAATATCACCTAAAAGAAAGAAAGTAATGCAGAATTTTAAGCGATTTTGAAATTATTATAAATTATTATAATTAAAATTTTAATAAATGAAAAACATTCATTATTCATCGAAGAAGATTTTTTTTCTTAAGTCAATAGTGTCCTTAATACAACTTATTCAATGAAGAAATTAAAAGTTTTTCTAATTAAATAATGTAATAGTTTAATTTACATTTTTTAGTTTACCATTCGGAGTCGAATTTCGGTACTAATAGTAAAAGTCTGAAAAAAGTGGATAATTTAGAGTCTCCAAGAAGTCCTACTTTTAGCTAATAAAAAAAATTCTATAAAGAAATTTTAATTTAATGGTATTAAGTAAACGATGGGTAACATATGTAAAAAAATATTTTTCCCAAGATTTTCTAAAACAAAGATATAAGACATGTTTTTATTATTTTTGGGAGGTTTCTGTAGGATATATGTCTGCCGTACTATTTTACTAACGTTAAAATAGCGTCACTCGGTCAAATGGTAGTGATTGCTGGGCAATCAGCTCACAGATGAAGATGATACTTAAAGCAATATGACTCGACAGGAGGAGGCTGAGGTTACCATTGACCGAATATGCTAGCAACGATGACGTTTTATTAGGTCACTCCACTTGCTCGCTGAAAAGAAAACATAGTGTGATGAAAAAAAACAGAAACTTAATTAAAAAAAGGTTTTATCGTCAAAATGTTTATGTTAATATTAGGAAGAAAAACAAAATATTTTTTAATTACTTTTAAAATTATTTTGATCCCTTCCAACACATTTGACATTTTGGTTAAAATCGGGTTTTACGTTAGCTCTAGATGCAATTTTAACAATTAGGGTTTTTTGCTCATTTTGCCGGTGAAAAACACGTTCATTTGGAAATTCTTACAAAATTCAAATTATTGTCTGATTTTAATGATACTTTCAGGACTTATTCTCAAATGAATGAAATTATTTCTGACTTGTTTTGTTTTAGAAAATCTTGGGAAAAAAATTTTTTTTTTACATATGTTACCCACCCTTTACTTAATTTCATTGAATTAAATTTCTTTATATAATTTTTTTTTATTGAATAAAGTATGACTGCTTGGAGACTATCAATTATCCACTTTTTTCAGACTTCTACTATTAGTAGTGAAAATCAACTCCTAATGAGAAACTAAAATATGTAATTAAACTATGACATTATTTAATTAGAAAAGCTTTTAATTGCGTCATTAAATAAGTTATATCAAGGACACTATTGACTTAAGAAAAAAATCTTTCCTGATGAAAAATGAATATTTACTAGAATTTTTTTTATTTATTAAAGTTTTAATTATAATAATTTATAATAATTTCAAAATCGCTTAAAATTCTGCATTACTTTCTTTCTTTTAGGTGATATTGTAATTAAGTAGAAACGAAAGTTTTTATTCCAAAATTGAAAAAAGCTTAATATACGTCGTTTTACTTATATATTTTCAACATAATTTTTTTTTACTTTAATCATTCCTATTTTTCCTCTATGGTAGACTAAACGTGGAATTATTATGGTAACATGTTCTAATAATTGTTCTCCATTTTCAGAGAAAATCGCTTGTCTGTAATTCGTTATTCATTGCATGTTTACGTCTAAACTTTAAAATTAAAAAATAAATATATATAATTTAATAATAAATTAAATACTATAACTCTTTAAAAATTATTGAGTTACCTCTATCATCGTATTTTATCTCAGTTATTAAATTTTTATATTATTCTAAAAAAAAATTAATATTTTTATCAGAAAGCATCTTCAAAAGTAAGTAAACGTCAATAAAATATTGGAAAAATGCTGAAAATATGTCAATTTTTAAAAATTACTAAGTAGTTAAAAAAATGCGTTCACTTAGACTTCGTAAATTTATGCCAATTTTTCATCCGTTCTAGCTGTCAACACCTCGGAGCTGATCGATCACGTCAATAAGACATGAAAAACAGGACCCTTCGTAAAGAAATGCTTGTATACTATTTTTTATGCTATAAGTAAGTAATATTTATTTCAAATCGGATTAATTTAACTTTAAATTTGCTAATTTTCTCAGATAATTTTTTATTAATATATATTTTCTTTTTGGAAGATTTTTGAAACCGAAAATTAAATTTTATTTTTAAACTTCTTATAATGTAAGAAATGGCCGCCAGTAAGCAGTTTTTTTTAAAAAATCGAGCAAATATTTGACATTCCAATCTATTTTATTTGAAATGCACCATATATTTTTTACCTACTGGAAATAGTCTATTAAATAATTTTGCTTTCAATTAAAGCTAAAAAGTATATTAAAGAAATGCGTTGTTATTTTTTAAAAATTCATGTTAAACCATAGGTATCGAATATCTTAGCGAAAAAATGGAAGTACCAAAGCTTTAGAGAAAATGGAATGAAAAAAAAATTGTACCTAATATTGGGAAGAGACAGTTAACATTTCTAAGCACATAGTGAGGAAAGAGGGCTTGTAAAATCTGATACTCATACGAGGGATAAAGGAAAACAAAAGGGTAGCTTCCTTGAGTAATTGAATGGCGGTACAAATCGTAGCAAAAATTTTAAAAAATATATCAATAGCTACAAGAGACAGGAATTTGTGAAAAGCCATGATCGCCTATGTTGTGAAGAAAGGTAATGCGGCCTTAATAAGGAAGGACAAATCTCTACTTCAGACCTTACGCTCTTATGCCAAGATTTCTTAAAGTTTTAAAACTGCCTTCGTTGCCTCTACTTAATCTCACCAATGGCTTAATTGCTTGCTAAGCGTTGAGAAAAGATAAAAGTTGTAGAGATAATTATGACCTGCGTATTGCAAGCTTTTGCCAGAAAACCTTGGACAATAAATAAAGAATATTTTCGTTTGCTTAATTTGAATGCAAATGTCACACTAAAGTTCATTAAATAGCACCATACGAGACATAAAAGAGTTCAGCTACATCAATACCGTACAGACGGCTCTCATAGCCTTCAAAATGGCTGCATATCTTCCGGTTAGATGTCGGATATCACAAGGAAACTTTTCTAATCATCAAATAAAAAGAAAAGATCACTAGAGAAATGTAAATAAATGAAGTATGTGAAAGCGAAGACAAAAAGACGGTTGATAGAATAGAAACGAAAATTAAAATGACAATGGATGTAGAAAAGTATAAAAGAAATGAAGAACATTGTTCAATGAAGTAAGCAGAACAGAAAGAAAGATTGGTTTAAAGTCCTGGCTTTTTAAGGGTGGAATGATAGGAACAAGAGAATATAATCATTACATAGATTTCCCAAAGCTGGATTCACCTGATCTTGGGACTAATTTTCCTCGTCGGAAGGACAAAAGTAATGGATGATTGATAAGGCGGATGACCACAGTTTCGACCACGCTTCTCTGTCCGATTTAATATCTTCCTGTTTCCTACGTATTCACTCTTCTGTTGCATCCATTAACTTGTATACTTCTCTTTTTCTCATTATTTCTTGAACAGCCATCTTCGACGCTTGTAACCGATTTACAAAATGTGATGGCAAGACTTGATTATAATCCTGATTGTCCCTCCCTCATTTAGAACGTATGTATGGTACACCCTACTAATAAATCATAAATAATAGACTATTCCGTTTTGATCGCGTGGAGATGCAGAAAAGACATATTAATTTCAATAAGAAAGAAAGAAAGAAAGAAGGAAATAAAGAATGAGAGATAGAAGTGGTTATGTCGCCTGCGAATACCTCATAAATGATAGACTATTCCATTTTCCACGTGTGGAAATAAGAAAATATATAGATCAGATACGTTACTTTTGGTTCACTAAGAAAAATGGGATGAAAGAAAAAAGAAACAAAAAAAAAAACAGCGAAGGAGACAAAAAAACAAAAGAAAAGAAAGTGAAAAAATAGAATGGGAAAATAAAGAAAGGATGAAGCAAAGTAAAAGTAGAAAAAGAAAGAAAAGAGAAGAGGTTGAAATCTGGAAAAAGTAAAAAAGTAAAAAGTAATAGATAGATAGATAGATAGATAGATAGATAGATAGAAGCAGACGAGTACAAGGAGTAGATAATGAAAGGTATAGAGGAATGAAAACAAAAAGATATAGCCAATGAAAGGAAGAATGCAAGAATGATCAGAAAGAAAAACGAAAGAAACAGAAAATACAAGAAAGAGTGAAATAGAGTGAAATAAATAAATAGAAAGAAAGAAAGACGGAAAGATTGTAGTGTCTAACGTTTTCTGCCAAAACGGCATAAATAATTAACTCTTTCGTTTTCGTCGTGTGGAAAAGACATATCAGTGACGCTACTTGGTTTCAGAAAGAAAGAAAGAAAGAAAGAGGGAACGAAAGAAAGTGAGGAAGTGGTTACAGGGAGTGAGAATGAGAAAGTACCAGTGGTGAGGAAGTGATTACAGGGAGGGAAAATGAGAGAGTACCAATGATGAGGAAGTGTTTACAGGGAGTGAAAATGAGGGAGTACCACTGGTGAGGAAGTGTTTACAGGGAGTGAAAATGAGAGAGTACCAGTGGTGAGGAAGTGTTTACAGGGAGTGAAAATGAGAGAGTACCACTGGTGAGGAAGTGGTTACAAGGAGTGAGAATGAGAAGGTACCAGTGGTGAGGAAGGGGTTACATGGAGTGAAAATGAGAGAGTACCAGTGGTGAGGAAGTGTTTACAGGGAGTGAAAATGAGTGAGTACCCCTGGTGAGGAAGTGGTTACAGGGTGTGAGAAGAGAAAGTACCAGTGGTGAGGAAGTGATTACAGGGAGTGAAAATGAGAGACTACCACTGGTGAGGAAGGGGTTCCAGGGAGTGAAAATGAGAGAGTACTAATGGTGAGGAAGTGTTTACAGGGAGTGAAAATGAGTGAGTACCCCTGGTGAGGAAGGGGTTACAGGGAGTGAGAATGAGAAAGTAACAGTGGTGAGGAAATGTTTACAGGGAGTGAAAATGAGTGAGTACCCCTGGTGAGGAAGTGGTTACAGGGTGTGAGAAGAGAAAGTACCAGTGGTGAGGAAGGGATTGCAGGGAGTGAAAATGAGAGACTACCACTGATGAGGAAGGGGTTACAGGGAGTGAAAATGAGAGAGTACCAATGGTGAGGAAGTGTTTACAGGGTGTGAAAATGAGAGAGTACCACTGGTGAGGAAGTGATTACAGGGAGTGAAAATCAGAGAGTACCACTGGTGAGGAAGTGTTTACAGGGAGTGAAAATGAGAGAGTACCACTGGTGAGGAAGGGGTTACAGGGAGTGAAAATGATAGATAACAATGAGTATAGTGAGGATTGAAGAAAGGATAAAGGTTGAACGGGATTCAAGAAGACGGCCCTTGACGTTGCATTTATATTTTTGAAGTTTGTAGTTATCGGGGAAGCAAATTAACAGATGGAAATTTCACAGTCGGGGAGTACAAGAAAGGAAAGTGTTGCAGTAGAAGTGGCGGATGCATTTAACTATTTCAACAGTAAAAGGGTGGAACCTATATGCCAATCTAGTAGCACGCTTAAATTCATGTAGTCGGGGCAAAAGGGCTCATCAGAGCAGTTGCCATGGAAATATTTTTTGGAAAAGACAGAGAGAGGCCACGCCATGACGGTGAAAAAGGTGACTGAGGTCGAGAGGCGAAGTCAGGACCGATTACATTGCAGATCTTGAAACTGCCCCTAATCGCTACACTTGGAACCTATAACTTTTTTATTGTTTTATTTTATCAGATCCATGCATTTAATTTCATTTAATATTTAATTTGAACCGTTAATCAAATTTGTAAATAATTAACCATTAATATTTCTTAATTTTTACCATTAAACTTTACTACAAGTCAACTACGTTTATTGTCATTTAAAAATTGGGTACACTTTTTGGGTTACCTTGTATTTATCTTCTTGTTTTATACTGTTTTTCACCCATAGCAAAACCAAAGATCCACTTAACGTCAATGAGGTTAGAGTATGTAGATAATGCTTGGACCTTATGACAAGAATGATCTGCGAATTTTCCTTGATAGATCGCTAATAAAACCCTCAAAAGAGCAGGACCGAAGAGGGCGTTTTGAGGAACGCGTGCATTGATTTCATAAACTTCGGAAGACTGGCCATTCACTGGCAGGACGGATTTGCCAATTCGATAAACTATTCCAGTGGGAAAAATTCTTCGCGCTCGAAATATAAAGCAAGAATAATGTTGACAGGTCCATTCACAACCAGATCAGCAAAATTTGTTATCCGATATTAAATATAGGAAGTGGTAACAGCAATTCTCTATACATCCTTTTACCACTACAAAGATGTACCTAAGTAAAGATTATCTCATATGTTAGATTTAATGGATTGTTCGCTAACTGTCTCCATGGATGGTAACAGGTTTGTTTTAACATTTGCTGGCGTTTTGCTCATGGAAGAGCATCATTGAGAATTGACATACAACCGTGTGCTTAATCAAGAGAATGAGGAAGCATTTCGAGTTTTCCTGTAGCAGACTTGTTGAAATTCCCACAAAATCCAATAGACGAACGTTGCTTCAATTCGCCTGCCATCGTAAAGTTTGCAGAACCGTTCCAAAGCATGATTGCAAAATATCGCGTAATCATCAGAACAGTTAGCACGAAGGACATTGGCAGACTCATTCATCATTCAGTATGTTGGATACCAAAGAAAAATAGCTACGTTCGAATATCAGTTGAAAAGTGCAATCACAACACGCCCAGAAATTTTATTCTCTTTTATCATCCCAGGACTTGGACGAATTTGTTTATCCTTATCGTAACTACCCCTTGCTGTACTAAGAAAAATCTGACATTTTTTACCATCTCTGTTTAGCCCTTTTCTGTCGTTCATTTACGTAAAATAGTTAGGTAGGTTGCTCGACGTTTTCCGGAGTTCTTTCTGCCTGCCGAACGCTTTATAAGTGCTAAATATTCTTAACCAATTTGTCTTGTCGTTATTTACGCTATTTACCTTGTTCGGACTGTCGTCCTCATCTTCGTTACCATATTCCCGACGTTTCGACCGTTGTACACTCCAGCATTCTTCAGGTGATTGGAATTTCGAAACGAACCCTTTATTTCGTCCAGCGGGGTAGATTCTTCTACTTCCACGTGCCATGCTTCTTTCAGATGTCTCAGTATCAGTTATCTCCCTTTTTAACTGCCATTCCCAAATTTTTGTCCACCTCTGCTATAGACAGGTATTGAACTCAAAACTCTTTGGGTCAAGTGACTGGATTCAACCAACGCCTTTATCCACTGGGCCATGTTTCCTTGAGAATTAACTGATACTGAGACAGCCGGAAGAAGCATGGCACGTGAAATTACAACAATCTAGCACGGTGGATGAAATATAGGGCTTGGTTTGTAATTCCAATCACCTGAAGAAGGCCGGGGCCTACAACGGTCGAAACGTCGTGAATATGACAACGAAGATGTGGACAACAGTCTGAACAATGTAAATAGTGTAAATAATTACAATGCCTCATCTAAGAAATATAGACAGATGTAATAATCGTTTTAGTAGTACTAATGTCCTTTCTTGATGCGTCACCCTTATGAACACGGGCAATCATGGATCTCCACAACATCTTGTCTCTTGACATTCTTTCATCAAAACCCATTACGTGCGTTACTCGCTGTTTTTCCATGAATCTCTTGCTTTCACTGAGTAAGTCAGTGAATTTGAGGATATATTGTCTTAAGTTCACTAAACACTCAAATCATTTATAATATTATTTTTTTTTATTTAAGATAACCCAGTCAGAGGAAGATGTTAACCCAAGAAAAGATATGCAGTCATTGTTGCTTTAGCTGCAAAACATAGTGATTTAAAAATCAGTAATTTTCTACATGTTGCCAGATCATTTGTTCATAAGGTTCGGTTGGAGCTAGAGGGATGTGATGGCAATGTTTCCCCTGTAGCAAAAAGGAAAAAAAATCATTCACTGCGCTCTGATACCGCGAGAACTCCAAACTTTATACGGAATGTTCGGAAGATCAATGAGGTTCATCGTCAAAGAACCCCAGGTATCAGAGTGGACTATCAGAACCGTGATACATCATGGACATTCGATATACGTCATATGTAATGAGGAAAGGCTAATTCATATCGGTGAAGACACAGGAAAACCTTCTCATGTGTTCACAACGGTTCCTGAACAAAGTGAGAAATCCCCACAAATATGGCATGCTTTGGTTTTTCTCTGACGAAAAAAACTTTGGCCAAGATCAGAAAACAAACAGCCGGAATGACAGGTGGCTATGTGCATCTCCTTCTGAAGTACCCAGGGTGATGCACACCGGCTACTGTGATGATTTTAGGTGTTGTGAGCAGTGAAGGTCATGTCATGTCTTGCCACCTTACATTTTCCCACAAGGTCTTAGGGTCAATGCTGCTGGATACATTATTGTTCTTAAAACGGTTCTTAAGCCCTGGATAAATGAAGCATGCTGTGGAAGGCCATATGTCGTTCAACAAGACTCTGACCCTTCTCACAAAGTCATTGTAACCCAGGATTGGTTATCAGAGAATTTTACGATCATGTGACCCCCAGCATGTGGCCCCCATAACTCGCCAAATTTAAATCCTATGGACTATTATGTGTGGAGCGTCGTTGAAAGGGAGACTAATGGACATCCTCATAGTACCATAGCTGCACTGAAGGCCGCCATTTTCCAGGTGATGTCCAAAATAAATAGGGACCACTTAATTGCATCTTGTGGATGGTTTCGAACCTGAATATAAGCAGTCATTGAAGCCAAATGTGGTTTCATAGAATAATTAGATAAAGAAGTATCATGAAGGATATTTGTGTCAAGTTGAATTAAATATATACGTTGTCATTCCTGGCTACAAGACCTCTGCTAATGGAAACACGTTGGCAGTGCTGGTTACAAGATCTCTGCTCATGGATACGCGTTGGCATTCCTGGTTACAAGACCTTTACTTGTGGACAAAAGTTTGCATTCCTGGTTACAAGATCTCTGCTAATCAGCAAATGCTGTCATTCATTGTTACAATACCTCTGCTAATGTGCAAAGGTTGGCATTCATCGTCACAAGACCTTTGTTAATGGGTAAACGTAAACCTTTCTTGTTACATGACTGCTGCAGATGGGGAAATTTTAGTATTCCAAGTTACAAGAGTGCAGAATGGCAAACGTTGGCATTCCAGATTACAAGTCTGTTCCAGATGAATAAAAAACCGTTGCGGTAGACTACGCCATTTGTATCCGAAGAGCTTAATGGAAGATACACTGAACTAATTCTAGATGAAGTTTCCTACCATTTTTTCTTATTTCTCAGTCTTTATTCTGCCTTCGATGGTTGATTCTTAATTCATAGCGATAGAATGCACAATTAATTTCCCAACAATGTAATAGACAAGCTAATAAACTATGTCTAGACGCAGTTTTCTATCATTCCACCTTTATTCTGCATTCGTTGGTTGGTTCTAAATTCATACTTGTAAATTACATTTTTTCAGAAAAGCTTATTGTTATGGGAACCTACCCATAATAGTATTGGACTAGTCCGTACCCCATAAATACTGCGCCTCGAGAGAGAGAGAGAGAGAGAAAGAGAGAGAGAGTTAGAGAGAGAAAGTTAGAGAGAGAGAGTCAGAGAGAAAGTCAGAGACAGAGTCGCGTTAGACGATTACTGTAAGACATTGGAATAGTGATACTGGTCGAGACAACATAGTTCTCTCTAACCTAACCTGATTGTTATTACTAACACTTCTACTTCTTTTGTACATATTCTATTTGTAGTATATCTGTGTTATTCCATACCTGTGTTCGAGTTATTCTTCATTGGTTCTACCTTGGACCATCACCGTGGTACAAGGACCTGGACCATAACACTTATTAATGTTAAAATAATTGTTGTTAAACTCCAAAATGCACTATATATGATAGACTTTTTTAAATCATTCAACCCCAAGGAAGGCGGGAAGCCACTAGCACGCAAGGGGTTACAGAGTTAGAACGAGAATAAAGAGGAGTGATAGCGAAAAGGATGAAGAGAAGGTTAGGGGATAGATCAGGGTATCTGGAGTCGTTGATTGACGTTACATTTGAATAGTTGGAGATTATAGCCACCAGGAAAACAAGAAATGGGGAGGGAGTTCCACAGGCGAGAAGTGCGAGACATGAAGTTATTGGAGTAGAAGAGACAGCTAGATTTAACAAATTGGACAGTGAAAGGGTGAGAGCGAGATGGCAGAAAATGAAATGATAAATTAATAATAGTTATAGTTTACTTCTCATTCAATTTTGTTCTTTGTTTTACTCTATAATTCATAGCCCTAAAAGAATTAATTCATTTGCGCATATTTTTGCTGTTGACTAGTATTATTTAGCATTGCTCATCTCTTATTCAAATAGCAGACAACGAATTATACTATTTTTGAATAGGACAGAAAGAGGAATTCTAAATTTTTAAAAATCAATGTATTAATCATTTCGGAAAATCAAATAAAGAAGCTGATAATTATACTCAAAGAGAAATATATCAAATCAGAAATTCAAAATGATGTTATCTGAAATTTTCTCGAACTCAGATCTTCAAGGAAGATGGAGACCTGGATTACTGATTCCAGACATTTGCGAAAACGGAGGCACCTTTCGACGGAGACTGTCCTTAAAGATAAGTTCTACATATGCCGGATTTTTATATTTGAACGGTAATCCTGAACGCGCGTCATCTTTAAGGACAGCCGACCGGCCTTGAAACATGTATTTCACTGAAACGGCAGTGTTCTACAGAAAATGATGTCGGCCAGATTTCTAAAGAAGTTTTCTTATTTGTTGGTAGCAACTTTAACGAGTGTCAGGCAACATTTGATGCAAGTAACTTACCAGAATTTCTCAACAACTGTAAACATTTCAAAGCTATTCTAAACCAACGTTACAAAACATGACTAAATGTATGAAAATGATTCAGTAAAACAAATTCTCTTGAGAGACTTGTATTGTAAGATATTTAGATAGCAATAAGCGTTAATGATGAGCGTATCCTTTCAGCGATAAAATCTCAGCACGTATATCCAGGATATTTGATGACGTTCCTTATTACAGTGGATGCGTTGCTAAAATAAACAGAAATAAATAAAATAACATATTACAAAGGTTGGTCTGAAGATTTTGGACTTGCTTCTGCATTTCAATGTCGGAAAACGAAAATTGACTTATAAGAGTGCGTAGACTAGATCGACCGAAACTTTGTGAGAATAGCAAGAAATAACAGAAAAAAGCGTTGGCATCACAAGTCTTGGAAGATCAGTTTGCATTATTCTCAGCACCATTCACTTTTGATGTTGCTCAGGCAGAGGAAAGTCTACAGATAAATGTAAATGCAGACTGACTCAACACTCAAGGGAAAGTATCTAGAAGTAGGGGTACCCAGATTTTTTTCATACCTTCCTCAGACATTTAAGAACTTCAAAAAGTTTGCCACAAACATTATGACAATGTTTGGTTCCACATGTCTGTGAGCAGTTATTTTCATTTATGAAGGCCACAAAAATGTCTCACAGAACCAGATTAACTGACGAACATTTGTCATCTTTGATCAAAGTGGGATCTACACAGACATTCCAACCTGATATATCAAGAATAGTTAGTCTAAAGCGTTGTCAATCATCAGGACAACATAAAAATGATTAAATTGTACTACCTTGTATTGTAAGTATTTTGTATTTAAAGTTTAGTTACCACTAGCTGTGATTAATCTAAAACATGTGCGGCCCGCGAGGCTGCAGATATGACCCTCCATATGCCCTGAGTTTGACATGCCTGCTTTATACCACTTCACATGCAGTTGAAGCCAGGTCAACTCACAAACATATTGAAAATAAATATATAAAGAGATAGATATTATCAGTGTGTGTGTGTAATTTTTTTTTTTGTTCATCCCTGGTGGGATATATTTGAATTTCAGATAATCTGTGCATAAAACTATTTTGTGCTACCAATGAAGAACAAAAATGTATACTTATTATTAGTAAAAACTTTTAGCTCTTATTATACATCAAACAGTTTTATTATCACCAGCACTCAATGTGAGATACTTCATATTTTTGTAAAATGCTAAACAATAGAAAAGGCATTCTCATGTCGAGACATAAACAATTTTCATTTTCATTTATTAAATTTATTCTTAAAAAAAACAGAGTAAAATTACAGGTTTTATTTTTACCATTATTTGCAATGACGTGTTGTCATTCATCACGCATCCGTTGGAAATATTGTTTCTCGAAGTTATGGGTTAAATAGTAGAATATGTATCAGAAAATCATTATTATCTCTTAGGGATGCTTACAATCCACAAATACATTAAATAACTTTTAAAAGATTGATAAGCCGTAAAAGAAATCAATTTATCGAAACACAGAGTAAATTTCTACAGATTTTGATGTGAGATAGTTTCGATTAAACTATTGAATCTGCTTTGAATTTGTTGTAAAGTAGCGAGCCCCCCTTCAGCACTGTAACATGACCTGGCTCATAGTCTTAAATAGTCTTCGATTAAGGACTTCAACGGTTGAATAATAAGTTAATTAATAACGTTGATACTAAGCTGATTAATATTCGGACTGATCTTACTTTGTTTGGCTATACAGCATTTGACCCTCCTCTATTCCTTGTAAGTTGTTTTGTTAAAGTTTTGTAACTTATTTTTCTGTGTTTTTTGTATGTATCCGTTAGCACCGGATACTAGTGCTGAATAAATATATTAAGCACTCATTCTTTACCGTGTATCATTCCCAATGACGATGCAACAGAAATAAAGAATGTTTTCCCCATAAAAAATGTTTTTAAAGAAAGTTAAAAATGCTAATAATCGGTTGCTACAGATGGCACGTTGAGAAAAAAAAGAAGACTTAAACGAATTCCGAAATTTTTTATCCTGTTATTTTCTAAAAGAAAACATGGACGACTAACAGATGCTGGACGAATAATGGTGTATTTAGTTTATCATTGAATTTTAACAATTCTAAATGAATAATGTACCTCAATTCACGTATTTTCACACGTACCACATTATCGTTCTTCCATGGGGGTTAAATTTTTAGGTCGGTTTAGGAAATGCATTCTTGTCAAACCACTGCCTTTTGTGTTGAACATTACTTCATTTGAATCATCTGGCCTTGTGCATCTTTTTTTATTTAAAGATTCTTGATACAATCTAAATATAAATCTGCAATGTTATCGTCCCTAGCCGGGCATTTCCGTTTTAATCACATTCCAATCGCCGTAACGTAGTTTCCATGTGTATTTTTCTATAAATATTTTTTTTTAGAAACTCTTTCCATAAGCTTACCTCTTTCGTAACTAGACTTCATGAATTTAAGTGCAGTACTATATTTACAGATTGGTATCATCCTCTTACAGTTAAAATGGGTAGATTTAACCGTAAGTCCTATGATAACAGTTCCCTCTCTCGCATTGCTCTTTTGTGGAATTATGTTTTTTGCTTTCCAGTCAATTTTGATCTTGAAACATTTCAATATAATATAAATCGTTACCGTCTGTCTTCTTAAATCCTGTTCTTTTATTGTTCTCTCTCCATAATAGTCACTTTTCTCATATTCTCCAACACTCAGTAACCTCTTGCGTCCTAGTAACTTTGCAATTACATTTTTGATGATCAATGTCAATCGTTATCGTCTGTCTTTTGTTTTTTTAAGCATTTCCCCCCAAGCAAGGGGGGATACATCTAGTACGCAGGGGGTTACATAGTTGGAGGGAGAGTAAAGAGGTGTGATGGAGGAAAGGATGAAGAGAAGGGAAGGGAATAGTTCCGGGCATCTGGCGATGTCGATTGACATTACATTTGAATAGTTGGAGATTATAGCTAACAAGTAATAGGAAGGGAATTCCACAGACGGGGGGTGCGAGACATGAAGCCATTGGAGTAGAAGAGACGGCCATATTTAACCGCTTTGACAGTGAAAGGTTGTGACCGTGATGCCAGCCTAGTAGCACGCTTAAATGTATGCAGTCTGGGAACTAGCGGAAGTAGCTCTCCGGAGCAGTTACCGTGAAATTATTTGTAGAAAAGACAGAGGGAGGCGACGGCACGTCTGTGTGAGAGCGACTGAAGATGAGATGCCAGATCAGGATCATCTGTTCTTTTATTGTTCTCTCTCATTACTAATGTTTTTCTTTTTATCATATTCTTTCACACACAGTAAACCCTTGCGTTTTAGTGACTTCATTGTCTTGTTTAGGCTGACAGTATTTTAAAAATGATATTCTTAATTCAAGAAAAACAGGAGAAATACGCTTTTTAATGAGTCTGAGTGTTTGAAAGGAGGAAGAATATAGATATGTAAAAGGCAATAGATACTTAAATGAAAACAAATAGGAGGTTATGAAGAACTTTGGTCATTCACACCCAGATCATATGTACTTGTGATAGAAGACAGGAGTTCTAAAGCGGGGACTGCTATGCGATAATTCCTAATCTAGTTAGAGAAATATTTTAATATATATTTTTTCTGTGAGTGCCTTAGTATTGCCGAAATATGGTACGTTAAACACAACTTAGGAACTAACTGCATAATTTCGAAATATTTAAAATGATTTTTATAGCAAAGAGTTCAATAATCAACATACTCTACACTAGCGAAATATCTTCAAGATTAGAATTTTAATCTATTCATTAGGCAGGAATCGTGAAGATGTGTAATATTCGTTTTATTTTTAGCAGAATGAGTTATAACGCATCTTGAAAAGTGCAGGTAAACACCCAAAGGTGGTTTAAATTCTCTCCTAGTAGAAGGTCTCTTCTCTATACAATAATTATTCGTCTGTTAACAACTTTTCTATCGAAGAGGATTATAAGCATTGCTTTAGTTTTTTTCGTCTGTCCCAAAGGAAACGGGAATAACTTGATGGACATTGCGGTAATTCATAGAAAAATATACCTTCTCCAAAAACTAGTAAATGCCACCCAATTATACGTAATACTTTCATAGATACAACTCGATAAACTACGTTTATGCAATATTCACGCTTTTTGTTTCTTTGCCCTGGACACACACGATCTGAAAAAAATTGATCGGGTACTTGCGATTCGTCGTGGGAAGATAACTGAATAATTGGCTTTGCTTCTGCCTGATATCGGTTGGCATCTTGGGGGAATGATGTTCTCGTGTATCTTGATGATTTATCGTAAAACATGCCGTTGGCAAGTATTTAAAAGAACAATTTTTTTTTAGAAACATCTGATTTCTTACGCTTTTATTTAAAAGAATAAATGATGAATTATATTGATGGAGATTTTTTTTCTTCTGATTATTATATCATTATTCAGTCATTAATGTATTTTTTTTTCATCATTTCACCCCAAGCAAAGATGCAAAGGGCTTACTGGGAGCGAAGATGCAAGGGCTTACTGGGAGCGAACGAGAATGTGAATACTTTAATGAGGAGAAAGTACAATAAAAGAACAGGGTTCAGAACGACAAAAGATGTCACTGAGATTGCATTTAAATTTCAAAGAACGTAGCTTGCAGGAAAGTAAGAAGAGAGTCCCACAGGTGAGGGGTGCGACATAGAATAGAAATGATAGGTACATCTACCTATTTCAACTTTAAAGCAATGAGACCTATTAGCCAACCTAGTATTACGCTTAAATTCATGCAGTCGAGATAACAAGGAAGAGAGCGGCGGATGGACAGTTGCGTACTGGACATTTGCCTAACAGACAATTACGTTCCTGTGCGTGCTTAGATTAATGGGTCCCTCGGTAATTGCGTACCTCTGATAATTTTGTCAAGCTTTTAAAGGCAATTACCATAAATTTTGAAAAGAACACACATAGGTAGTATTCATAAATTTTTAATTGTCCAGGTACGCATTTGTCTAGGGGCGCAAATGTCCAGGGAGGCAATTGTCTGGTACGCAATTGTCCGGGGCGGAAATATCAAGTACGTAACTGTCCTTGAATCGAGGATAGTACAGGGCATCTGGAGATGTCGATTGACGTTACATTTGAATAGTTGGAGATTATAGCTATCAGGGAAACAGGAAAAGGGGAGGGAGTTCCACAGGCGAGATATGAAGCTATTGGAGTAGAAGAGACGGCCACATTTAACCGTTTTGACAGTGAAAGGGTGGGACCGTAATGCCAGCCTAGAAGCACGCTTAAATTCATGTAGTCTGGGAACTAGCGGAAGTAGCTCGTCGGAGCAGTTACCGTGAAGGTATTTGTAGTCCAAGACAAATGCGTGCCTGGATAATTAAAAATTTATGAATACTATGCTTTTTTTGTTTTTCAAACTTTATAGTAATTGCCTTGAAAAGCTTTACAAAAAAAAACGAAAAAGCTGCCATTAAAATATTTATAGAACAGGCAGTGGGAACCCAAATCCAGACGATAAGAAAGATGTTGAGATACCTGTAACATTACAAAAACCTTGGGATTTTGTCGGGAATTTCGAGATATATAACAAAATTGACTGGCAAGATAGATTTTGGTGAGAAAAATTGTCTGGGAAAACGCAGACAAACAACTTGCCTAGGAATTGATAGATATTGAGTCAACACAATCATTACAATTCATGTCGGTGTAAAACGCGAGACCGTCTTCTTATCAAGTCGTTACACCACATCCATCAGCTCTCTCACACAGATTGGGGCAAACTAGAAGAGGTTATATAGTTTGTGATTGCCTGCATTGGCAGTTGGGATCAGTATTGTTGGCATTTGATCATTTCTGAAGGTTGGCTCGCAGCGATCAACAGTTGTTCGAAGGCGATTTACGCAGGACCAGGTGGTCAAGGCATCACTGGAGTCAAGAGTAAGGGGTTCTGTAGGGCTGAGAGAGAGAGAGAGCTTCTGTTCCACGTTGTTAAGGTGTCTGCACCACACGGACAGACAATAAAGAGTGTAAAAAAATGTCTTGTCATTGGTTCATGCGAGACCGAGAAGATGCAATGATTGCCATCAACGATACTGGTAAGAGGCTGAACTGATTCACCATTTTGAATATGAGATATTAGTTTTGTTTTGGAGGCGTCAAAATGTTGGTTTTTATTATTATTCGGAGATGCCAGTACATATAAATGTAATATTCCATTATAAAATTACTATTCCATTTGTGAATCGATGATTTCTTTAGAGAATTGTGCTGTACTTTTAAATTTTTTTATTTAGAATGGAATATATATTTATAAGAAGTTTTATACAATTCGAACGACAAGCGTTGCTAGATTTTTCGTGATTTCAATCCATAAGCCGGGTAGTTCCAACGCATACTCAGCGGAAACAGAAATAGCAATGTGAGTTACGTGAAAAAGGAAACAAAACGAGATATCCCGAGATATCTCGGGATATATGCAACTAACCGAGAAAGATCTATACGCGGCGAATAAATAAAAATGTTCTTTTGGGAATCTCTTAAGGATGCCAGTATTAACAGACCTCTGAATAAAGCCGCAGAGCCCAACAGCCGTAGTTTATTATAATGATATTTGACTGAGTGCAAATAATTTTAAAAACATGACATTTTGATACATTATCTAAAACTTTGTCGTAAGTGTTGTAAGTTATCCTAAAATTAATAGAAGATGAAATAAAAAGTTAAACAAGGATTATTACTTGAATTTAATTAAATCCATTATAATTTAAACAAATTTTGTCTATTTATTCTTACTAGGATCCTCTCATAATTACCGACAATTTTCTTAGTATCCTTGTTAAAGGAAGAATGAAAAATACCATCCTGTTTTATATCGATTTTATTCCCGAGTACTTTCGACATTATCACAATGTCATGTTCAGTGTCTTGTTTTTGCTAAAATAAAATTGCTTTGTTCATTTGAAAATTAACTTTTTACTTGTGAATTGAAAAGTGCTAAACTGTTGTTTTTTTTTAATTGTATGATGTACGCATACACGTGCAGTAACGTCAGGGGAGGTAACTTAGTTATTGAGAAGTTTAAAACTATATAAAGCTATAATTTGTAACCTAGATGATTAAATCTATCTAATCAAAACATTTTAAAACATTTGTGAAGTATTAATGATTAATTTTATTAAGGGTTGGTTTCAGTCTTTTAATATAGATGATTTCAAGAAATTTTAGATTATGTTTATTATTTTATTAAAAATTATACATATATTTTCGTCAAGGTATTTGTAAATTGCGAATGTGGACATGCATGATGCTGTAAATGTTGAGAGATATTAGATACATCATTCAAATAAAGACAGATCCTTCTAGTCAATGTAGTCGTGGTGCGAACAAGAACAGGTTAAAAATAGTTTTGTGTCAGACCCACTGTCTTACCAACTGAGCAATGGTGTGAGGAAAAAGATCATTCAGGCCTTCAGTAATGGTACCAACATTCATAATCTGGCTTTTATCTTCAAAGTCCATTCAAGAACCATGAGCGGTGAATAAGTTAAAAAAAGAGGGAAGAATAGAGTGGGAAAATGGATCAGGCAGTCCCAACAGAAAGAGGGATTATCATTTCTATTTACAGCTAAAAAGATCAAATAGAAAGGATCCAGCTCAATCCATAAGACATTTGGCACGTGAGAGAGGAGTTTTATCAATGACAGCCCAAAGAGCAGTGAAAAAAAACTAGAGAATGAAATCGTACAGAAAGTTAAAACGTTAGAGAGGGCGAAATCATCTTGAAAAAGTTTAAAATGATCCTGGAGTATATATATATATATATATATATATATATATATATATATATATATATATATATATGTATATATGGAAAGAAACAACTAAAAGGTTTTAAATTAAAAAAATGGATGATTTTTTTGTGAAATTATTTATTTATATTTTTTTATATATATTTGATATTTCAGATCGACCCCGATCTTTCTTCAGAAATAACTGTTTTTAGAGGTTTGTTTACAAGTAGGGTTCGTCGCGAGATCCGGACGTCACGTTATATGGAATGCAACTGTATTCGAATATTTTTAACGTAAATCTAACTGTAATAATATTTTAGATGTTGTTTAAAAGATTGTATTTAACTATATCTAAAAAAAAATTTTGTTTAACTATTGAAATATTTATAAAGATTTAAAATATCCAAGTCTTTATTTAACCCTAGTTTATATGTATTTAATTTTAAAATCCAGTATTTTTCTTTTTTTCTGCGTGTGTATGTGGAACTGAAATCAGAATCTATCAATACACATTTACAGTTTTCTAATGAGTGTCCTGGTTGATTAAAATGTTCAGCTATGGGGAAATAAGGATTGTTTTATCTAAAATGATTTCCAGATTCCCCAATATATCCACTATTAGGACATATTGTGCAGAATAAATAGTAGATTATGTTATGGCTATCATAGGTAAGGCGAGGTGGGTGTATATTGATATTGATATTGGGTACAATATCAAGATACTCCCACCTCATCTCACCTGTGATAGCCATAATCTACTATTTCTCGAAGCTCGAAGAGGAGAGACGGTTAGTGCGGACTGTCCAGCAGGCTCATCCGGGCCGATGGCTGAACTGGGAGGATATTGAGGGCATTCAGATGAGTTGGTCTGATTGTTTGGCGTCTAGGCGCAGGACATTTGAGGTTCCTCATACAGGCAGCAGATGACGTGGTAGCAACACTGGCAAATTTGAAGAGATGGAGAGTCCAGGAGTCACCCTCCTGCTGGTTAGGTGGTGCTTATGGAAACCTGCGCCACATGCTGTCAGCCTGTCCGATGGCGCTACAGGATGGCTGGTACACCTTCAGACATAACTTGGTGCTGGAGGTCGTGGCAGAGGCTGTAAGAAATGCTAGTATACCTTTGTTGGACCTGCGAAGGGTAGCCTTCATGAAGCAAGGTGCGACTGTCACAAGACAGAAGACCAGGTTGGAAAACTCAAGGAAGTGGAAAGTGTTGGTGGATGATACACTGCTAGTGGAGATCGTTGTGTCTTGTCTGAGACCAGATCTGGTCTTAATTGATTTCGGGAAGCAACATCTGTTGCTTGGCGAACTGACAGTTGCATGGGAAGAAGAGATTGAAGAGGCATATGAAAGAAAGTTGCATCGGTATGAGGAACTGGTGGCTGAAGTCCGTGAGAGAGGATATAGCTGTACTCTGGTGCCATTTGAGATTGGCTGCAGAGGATTTCCTGCTGCCTCTTTAAAGATATTCCTCAAGTGTGCTGGGATTCCAAAGCCGGAGAAAGTGATAAAGACTTGTGGTGAAAAAGCGGTGGAAGGCAGTGTATGGATGACCCAATTTTTTTATCGAGTTGCATTTAATTAACATAGACCGGTTGCAACGTAACATCATCCAGCTGTAGTTTTTCCTGACTAAGTACTTTCAATCTCTTCCAAGATCACCCCCTCGTTTGTCCATATATATATATATATATATATATATATATATATATATATATATATATATGTGTGTGTGTGTGTGTAATTTGGCAGCAACTTTTCTTTTAAACATGTAGTATTGAATGTTAAAGACAACATAGTCTTGCATATTTTCTTTTGAATTTTCTTTAACATTCAATACTACATGTTTAAAAAAAATGCAAGACTATGTTGTCATTAACATTCAAAATTCAAACGAAATTATGCAAGACTAGGTTGTCATTAACATTCAATACTACATGTTTAATATATATATATATATATATATGTGTGTGTGTGTGTGTGTGTGTGTGTGTGTGTGTGTGTGTGTGCATTTAAAATATTGTATTACTAAAGGGGGTTTGTGAAAGTAAGACATTGCAAATGAATTCACTGACATAACCTAAATCGCCTGACTCCCTGATTTCTGGGGTGACGCCTCTTAGTTATGAGCAGCACAAAACTCATATTGATTAATTGGGAATGGGTTCGCCTTGAAACTAATCGTCTCAAAAGAAAGACGAAAATAGATAAAATCTGCGCATGCGCTTGAAACAGAAAATCAAGAGTCATCATCACCTTCCTATTCTCAAGTTTTTTTTAAAAAAAACGGATTCCATTGGCCTCGCATGAATTTGCTAACAGGTTTGCATTTCTTTCAGTCGTGTGTCGCAACAAGTTTTTCTTAGGAAATGAATGATTATAATCTAAACTTCTGAAATTAATATTAAGTTTTTTTGGATACATCTTCGTTTCAGAAAGCTGGTACTAATGAATAACTTATGTTATAAGTATTTTGATTAATTAGAATTATACTTGAAATCAAAAGAACTATTTTTATAGGTTTTTATATGATTTATTGATTTTTTTTATTTTTTAAATTTTCTATATTTGTATGAGTTTTAAAATTGTTATATCCTATATTGTTAGGAAATTAAGTTTGTTTTAAATACTTCCCCGCTAGCAAGGCAACAAAGCCTCTAAGACGCAATGGGTTACTTAATGTAAAAGAATGTAAGAAAAATAAAACACTATTAAGGAGCAAGAAGTATAAGAGTACAGAGATTGCATTTAAATTTCTGAAGAACAAAGTTGACTGGAAAGCAATAAGCCGGAAGCGAGCAATGCGATAGAAGAAACTGCTAGCATAGAACTTACGGTTACACCTAGCCATTTGTAAGATCATGGGACCAAGCTTCTAAACTATTACTATGTTCAAAATCAGAATCTAAGTACCGTAGAGGAAAATCATTTTTTTTAATAATAAAAAAATGTGGCACACAAGCAAAAGGGTGGATAGAGGTCTTCAGTCTGTCTTATCTTAAAATAAGCTAGCCACGTTTACTGCTCCAAATATGCCACAGTATTCCAAAGCAACACATTCTTACAATTCTTAATACGGCCACTGTGATATCTCCCTCTTTATGTAGCCTAACTAGTTCTCATAGGCATTATTTACATTGTTCGCACTATCGTCCTCATCATTGTTGCCTTATTTATCACAAAGTTTCGGCCTTCTTCAGGTGGTTGGAATGTCGAACTGAACCCTTTATTTCGCTCGCTGGGTTAGACTGTTCTAGTTACACGTGCCATGTCTAATGAACGTCAGTTATCAGTTATCTCCTGTTAATTCCCCTCTCCAAGTTCTCCACCGCCTTAACCAGGTATTGAAGTCACACTCTTTGGGTTCTCTCACTGGATCTAACTAACGCCTTTATCCACTGTGCCATGTGTGCTTGAGGACATCTGTGTACGAATTTCTGGGACTTATAAGCCTAATGTCTTCAGCGAACATTTTTACCAGTGCTCATATTGCAATTTTTTTCTGTTATCATTGCAGAGGGCGGTGATTTCCTTTGGGATCAGGTTAAAATCATAGACAAAGAATATCATTGGAAAATTCGTAAACTTAAGGAATCAGCACATATCCTAGGCCACAAAAATCTCCTGAGCCGACCAAGCATAGACATGAATACAATATGGGACCCAGTAATAAGAAGTGCCAGAGAAAAGCAATAATAACAACGAAAATTGCAATATGAGCTCTGATAAAAAAAACATGCAATGATAACAGCAAAAATTTCAATATGAGCACTGGTGAAAAGTGTTTCCGAATACATTAGGTTTATAAAACATATAGGGTTCTTTTTGTATCTTATCGTCATCATCATTTATTAAAACAACTTTTCAATAAATCAGACTTCAACGTCCAGAAAATGTTACTGCCCTTTTTAATATTGATGGGGATGTCCTTACAATGCTTTTGTTTCGTTTATGTTGATTTGAACAGATTGACTATAGCATTTTCTCTTCAGGCGTAATTTTCTCTTCGTGTAACTTATTTTTTGATTTTGTTGCTATTGAAAGTACTCGAATGAAATGGCATTTTTATATGGTAAATCTCTTCGTCTGTGATTACGTAACGCCAATACATAGAGATTGATGTAGGATTATCTTGGAAGGATTTGAAGGATTAATTCATTAGAAAACATTCTTTTAAATGCTGAGGAAACGATTGTCTGCAAATGATAGAAAGATTAAATCTTCCTTCAAACATCAGTTTAAAAGGACGCCTTTCTTGCCTATACCTAATCTTTCTGGTGGGGTGTCGCGGGTGACGATATCGGTAAAATATCGGAATGGAACGTGATATATAACCTTCGTTGGCAGCAAGTCTAAGAGAAGGAAAATGATGAATTCAAACCACCCTGATTGGTCTTCGTCGGGATATTTTGCCCTAGACACACCATTGCTGCTACGGATATAGTACATGTGCTGTCACTTTGATCCTTATCGGTACCTGCACTCGTGAACCTGAAACTATTGTTATAAAGTATAAATTTGGATAGTTTGGATATCACTGAAATACTTTTAAGTATTTCCAAGTTTTCAGGTCAACAGGAACTTTAAGCAAAATGGTCAAATATATATAAAATACAGGAAGCTTCATTTTAAACTGACAGAAGCTTGTGTGTAGGCCTTTTTTAAATATGTCTAAACTATAATAATGAAAAATCCCAAAAATTTAGAAATGCCATTTCTGGCCGTTCGTCTCGAAAAGGACCTCCAATCGGTTGTGAACTGGGGCAGGAATTGGCTGGTTAACTTTAACGCCTCAAAAACAAAACTGCTCTCTATTACCCATCACAGAGAACCATCCCTGCCTCCCATTAGAATGTCTGACGTTCAACTACTCGAGAGCACCTCTTTGCGACTGCTCGGTCTCACATTGTCTGATGACCTGAGATGGAACAAAGACATCGAGTCAATTGCATCATCCACCGCAAGGAAAGTTGGCTCCCTGTGCCGAGCCAGGAAATTTTTCTCGCCGGAGTCGATCCTTCAAATCTACAAATCAACCATTCGCCCTTGCATTAAGTATTGCTGCCATATATGGTCCGGCGCCCCTTCTGTTTGTCTCAAGGTTCTCCATAAGATCCAGAGACGGATATGCAATGTAATTGCCCCTGATCGGGCATCTCGTCTGCAGTCGCTCTCTCACAGACGTGTCGTCGCCTCCCTCTGTCTTTTTTTCAAATACTTTCATGGTAAATGCTCTGATGAGCTGCTTTCACTGGTTCCCAGACTTCATGAATTTAAGCGTTCTACTAGGCTGGCATATCGCTCACAACCTTTCACTGGCGAAAGAGTTTAAAATAGTCAGCTCTTCTACTCCAATACCTTCATATCTCGCACCTCTCGCCTGTGGAACTCCCTCTCCTTTTCCTGTTTCCCTGATAGCTATAATCTCCAACTATTCAAATGTAATGTCAATCGACGTCTCCAGATGTCTTGATCTATCCCCTAACCGTCTCTTCATCTATCACTCCTATTTGCACTTTCTCCAATTCGCTGTAACCCCCTTGCGTGCTAGTGGCTTCCCGCCTGGTTTAGTGTGAAACGCTTAAAAAAAATATTCTGAAAAAATGTCCAATTCTACATCTGAAATCAAGTAAATACGGAGATTTAACCAAAATCAATAAAATATGAACTTTAAACAAATCATCACAATATATGGCTTTACTTGCTTTTCGGAATTTTCATTCATAATGTTTCCTTTTCTCGCATTCTTTCACACAAAGTAATCACTTGCGTCATGGTGGCTTTATTGTCTTGCTTAAGAAGTTATTTAAAAAAAACTGCATTTTGAATTAACGAAAACAGGATAAATACGCTTTTTGATGACTCATAGTTTGAAAGTCGGAAACACATAGTGAAATATGAAAAAGGCAATACAGATTTAATTGAAAAAGAAGAAAAACTAGCTATGGAGAGCTTTGGTCATCTACCCCAGAAAAGCCGAGATAGAAAACAAGATTTCTGAAGCGGCGACTGCAATGCGATGATTTCTAATCTAGTTAGAGAAATATTTGAATATATATTTTTTGTATTTCATCTTAAATGATTACATTAAGAGCTTTAAACGAAATCAATAAAATAAGAACTTTAAGCAAATCATCACACTACGTACTTACTTTTCGGAATATTTTTCCTTAACCTATGTATACATGGAACCAATTTAAATTGTGGCTTTCTTTCTTCTATATCGAAACTATATTTATAAAGTCTAATTTTGGAATATTGGACATTTCACTGAAATAATTTAGTACGTTTTCAGGCTTATTTATCTGAAATCAAGAAAATACGAATTTTACCTAAATATGGAGAGAAAAAAGTCTCAGTTTAAAGTGACCCCAGTAGGATATTACTTTAGAAAATGAGCTGACGTTTCCGGTCGAGGACGAAATAAATAGTAGGCAAAAAGGAATTAAGGGCTGGCAACTTTCTGATATAAATTAAATATATTATGAATTCTGGATGTGGTATGTTTGAATCCTTGCGATTGAAAGACATTGAAATTAAGATAAAAAAAAACAATACTAATTAAACATATGAGCGTTTATCATACACTACTAGTTTTAACTTTCGTCGGTTTATTTTTTTTTTTTTAATTTTTGTTCAAAGTTCAGTCTTTGAAGTGTCAAACATTACCACCATACTTTTTATCACCGTCACACTTTTCGACTTTCTTAATAATTGTCATCACTGTGTAGGAATTCATTCCCAGTTGATCGTCAGTCAACAAGTTCGAACCAACCGTTACACACTGCTCCCCAGCATATGCCATCATCATCATCATCATCATCATCATCATCATCATCATCAAGTTTTATAAAGCGTTGTGTTCGTATGACATGTCAATTTTCCCATCATGCCAAAGTGCTTTGCCTCGTTCTGACACCTGACAGACCATTGTTCTCTCTGCAGACAATTGATTGGAATTATATCTTGGAATTATGACAGTTTTCCTTTCTCGTCTTTCTCTTCTTCTTTAATCTTTCGTCTCTTGTTGAAATCGTTGTTTTTCATGCGCTTATTACTCTTCTTCTCTTCTTTTTCTTTTTCTTTTATTTCCCTTAATTTTGATTCTCTCTTTTCGTCTTTATTTACTTTTCCGCCATTTTCACTTCTATTTCTTATTTGTCGTTAATTTGTCAGTTTTTGTTTTTCGTTCGCAACGTCATTTTACGTTCCACTACTACTTCTTTGATTTTCATTTTTCTCCAACTGATATTTCTTCTTTTTTTTTCTTTTTAGACTTTTTCATTCAGTTTAATGTTTCAGTATTTATTTCGCTAATTCTTTCTTTTTCGCTGATCAGTTTACTGAATTTTTTTTTCATTTTTCAAATTCATTTTATTTTTTATTCTTGCTCGTTCGTTTGCTTCTAATTTTCTCTCGATATCTCACTTCTCTTAATCATTTTCTTTCTTTCTTCTACATTTTCATGTTCTTTTAGTACTTCCCTGTAAATACACCTGTTTTCTCCATTTTTACCATTATACATCTTTATTCTTCATTATCTTCGATTTTTCTTAGTTTTTCACTTCTTTATTTTAATTTCTACTCTTTTTACTTCTTTTTTCCTCTTCTGATTTATCTTATTCAAGTTTTTCGTTATCGTCAATATATTCAACTTCCTCACCATCTTCTTCTTCTTCTTCGTCGTCGTCGTCATCGTTACCTTACTTTAAGTCTTCGTTCTTGTTTTCATCTTGATTTTTTTCTTTTCTTTTTCGTTTTTGTCTTCATTATCGTTTTTTTGGTTGTCGTCTTCTTCTTTTTCTTCTTCTTCATCATCATCATCATTATTCCTCCTCTTTCATTTTTATTTCTTTGTTTCTTCTTTTGTTTTGTTTTTTTGTTTTTTTACTTATTTCTATTTCTTTTATTTTAAAATTATACGTTTTTCAATTATCACAATTTTTCCTCTCGAAAAAAAACAAACAAAATACAGCCTCGTTTTGAAGCAACGTCGATCAGTCATCTTCATTTTCTTAAACTGTCATCTTTTCTTTTTTACGTGCTCCTATTCAACCGAATTGTTACAACTCTTAATTTCACTCGACTGATATGATATGATCCTCGGGCGATCTCCATCTCACGCAACATCTCTCTACGGCTGACAATGAATAATACCTTTAAGGGCATTATTTTTTATCGTCACAACATTTTTCCGCATCTCTGGAAGCCTTTCGTTTTTATAATCATCATTTCCTCTTGCAGAATATATTTCGTCTCGTTCTGGATTTTTTTTTGCTGACGTCATTGCCTAATATTAACAGCCATAAAACTTTTTTTGTCATTTTCTTTCACCACCATTATGTAATGGTCATTTTTGTTTTTGGAAATTGTAAAATAATAATAATAATAATAATAATAATAAACAAAATGATTGACGTAAAACTTCCAATATTTTTCAAGATGGCAGCGTTTCATTCGTTTTGATTCGTTCATTACCAGTACAGCCGTTTTTCAGTGCAAGACAAGCAACGTCTGAACAAAGAATTTTAATAATTTTTTTTAGATTTATATATTCTTATACTTGAAAAAAATTGTTTAAATATAACTTGAAGAAGACAGACATTCTGTTGAAATATTTTTTAACAGTGTGAAAGACTGTGTTTTTTTTTTTGTTTGTTTGTTTTTCTTTACTTTATCTTTTCCCTTAACTGGTGTAATAATAATGATAATAATAATAATGATGATTATAATAATAATAATAATAATAATAATAATAATAATAAAAACTGGTACGAACACCACCCAGACCCGGTTACTGAGATGGGACCTGTTACAATTCTATGGAACTACACACTGACAGAACAATCAAAGCCAACCGCCCAGACATTGTTATTAAAGACCACAAACAAAATAAGTACCTCCTTATTGATACGGCAGTCCCTGCAGACTGCAATATATCTTTGAATATATTCGAAAAACTGTCAAAATACAAGGACCTTGAAATAGAAATCTCAAAAATGTGGCACATGGGTACATCAACAATCCCTGTTGTAGTTGGAGCCTTAGGATTGGTTGGAAAAGATTCCAGTAGGCTGATTGAAGGGATCCCTGGAAGTCCATGCCTCAAAGAGATACAAAAAATTGTTCTGACAAGTACAGCCCACACTTTACGAAGGGCTTTATCTACGTTATTTTTTTTGTTTTTGTTTTTGTCAGTGGAAAGTGTCATGATGCCATTTCTAACCTTAGGTCTCTGGGCGGGACCCGGAAAGAAATGTGTAAACGCCAGATATCAAATAAAATAAAAATAATAATAATAATGACATCCAATGTACCAGTTAGCAGAAGTAATGTAATTAATAGCGAATTCTCTTCGCTAACCGACTTAATATAAGCATTAACTTACTACCAACCCATTGAATGACGCGATCTTTACGTATAAAATTGTTGGCAGATGGATCTGGTGTATTTTTAGAGCAGCAAGAACTTTCGAAAACTTTATGTTCTCATCGTCAGGCTGTAATTCTTTCATTAGAAATAAAACTCCAAGACGAAATAAATGTATAGTAGACCGAAAGATGTTTCTTTTTAAGATTGTGTTATTTTTAACGGTTATATAATATTAGAATGTGCATGTCGCAACGCTAGATTTCAAATATTTCAGGTAGGAATTATTCTTTGTATGAATGTTGTAATGTGGTAAATCCACGAATTCTTTTGTTGAAAGTGTTTTCCAGTTAACGTGACATGAACTAAGTGTATATTTCAATTAATAGAGTGATATGTCTTAGTAGTTTTTCCTCACTTGAATACTAGCGTATATATATATATATATTTTTCAGTTTACATGTTATATTTACAGATGCATTTTATTTAAGAAAATTCTCTGTTTTTACTTAAATAATTGCCGGAAATGGTTATATATTGTCTTTGTTTACGTTAAGATACGTTTCATGAGTAGATATGATCAATCGAGAAAAATTGTCAAAGATTGTGTGTTTATAAACAGGAATTTGGAATTTCCTGACCAGACGCCTCTCTGTTACTAAATGGTATAGAACGCCATGTCAAAGAACAGTTTCTGTATAGGAATACAGGTTGGATTCCTGTCCGAGACGGCATATTTTCTTCGAAATTTATCGAACATTCAGGCTGGTAAATGTAATTAACCCTGTTTAATTAAAAACATAGCATTTACTTAAATATATTTTATCTATAAAATAATGTAGAAACCGAAAATATTTAAAATAATTATCGGACCGGTAACACGACTCGGTGTTTTAACACTAGGACTCAATGTGCGATATCCTGCATTCATATATATATATATATATATATATATATATATATATATATATATATATATATATATATATGTATTTATATACGATAATTCTAAGGAGCAAAGGCAAAACTACGTATGTTTCACCTAAACGGATCGTTAGGGCGGCGATGCTGCCGGCCTCGCCCTGAAGATCCGTGTAATTGAAAGCTAGGTAAATTTGCTTGGCTCCTTCGGATTAGCTTAGGTTTTGCTTTACTTCGTGTATTAAGCACTTTACGTAGTTGCCTTTTACTTGTTTCGGAGGGGTTTTTTCTTTGGACTTTTAGCTAGAACTCTGGACGATTGTTTTCGCCTTACTTTTATGTTCTTGGTTCTGTCTTTTTTTATTCCTAATTTTTTCTTGGTACCGACTTGTCCTACTACAAGTCGAACTATCCAAGGTTTTGCCAAGCGAGTACCACCATTTATATAATATATATATATACATATATATATATATATATATGTCAAACATGTGCTGCAGTTCAATTTATATTACATGAATCATTCATACAAATAGTAGATTAGTAACAAAACCAAAAAAAAAACACTCTCTTAAATCTTTAAAAAATAAACATCAACCTTAGTGTTGCGACTGTACGTTCCAAAAGTTTTTATCCGTTAACAATAACACATTTCTAAAAAAAAAAAAACATATTTCGATTCGCATTTAATCTTTCTTGTCCGCTACAACTTGGTTTTACTAAAAACAAATTAATTTCCATGCCTGAGGATGGCTGCGCGTACAGCTGAAAGTTCTTGCAGATTTTTAAAAATACTTTATACAGCTTGCAGTTATTAAAAACAAGGATCATAACATTCATCGAGTGATTCGTAAGTTAATGCACCTTTAAAATTTTGTTTGCGAAGTGTTTTCGCCAAGTTATATCATTAACTTTATAAATCTACTTTTTGTATGAATAATTCATGTAATATATATATATATATATATATATATATATATATATATATATATATATATATATGTGTGTGTGTTTGTGTGTGTGTGTATTTGCGTGCGTGTGTGCGTGTGTGTGTGTGTGTGAATGAATGTTTGTATGTATATCGTGAAATTGTTAGAAAAATCTGTACAGAGGAAATAAGATTCTGAAAAACATCTAATGTTTTTTTATATATTTATATATAATATTTATGATACATGTATATTTACAGAGAATTATTAAAATATAAATTGTTTTACTTGTGGGTTTTCATGAAAAAATTGTTTTACTTTAAATGGTTTCGCTTTTATTTTTTTCAAAAAGTTTGTAAATGTGACATACATACAACTAAATCTATCTATCCTACTGCTGAGGGGTCCTCCCCTTTTTTTTACAAATGGACTCACCCAAGGTATACGTATACTACTGCTAGTGAATACTCGCGGAGAGAGCTAACGAACGAGAACAACGAGCGAACGAACGAGAGCGTAGGAACGAGAGCGTAGGAACGAGAGCGTATGAACGTAGTGGGCTAGAGTCACAGTGAGCGAGCACACCGGATTTCATCCCGGAATCCACAACAACTTGGGACGTAGACTCAGTACGAAGTCATACAGCGATACGTCGATACCAAAGACTATATATTTTTTTTCTACTAACCCGCCTTCCTGGAACTACTAACCTGTATTACCAGTTTGTATTATTACGTTAATACATTTATTTTTCTATATTCATTCTTGGCGTTTGTTACTATTGGTACCTGATTTCATCCCGGAATCCACAACACCTACTAAAGGACAAATAATGAGAAACCGATGACAAAATTACCCAATCATAAAAAAATAGTTGACGACCAAAATTACTTGAATTTGATACTGACGAGTGCAAAACTTCAGGCCAGAATTAAAGAGCACCAGGTGAAAAGATATAACCAATTCCTCTACGGAGTTTTGCAATTGCCTATTAGAAGGCCACGAATTACACTTCAAAGACGTAATTCAAAATTAAATATGTTTTCAAGTTAAACGCAGCAAATTCAAAACAAAACTCAAATAATTACATAAACTAAAACGACGTCTGCATGTCTTTCATTATTGTCGGTGCTATTATTAGCCACGTTTCGACAATCTTCTGTCCATCTTCAAGTGAATAATATTTTACTTGATAGTGTATATGTTATGAGTTCATTTATTATTGTTATCCTAGTCACTGTGACGGTGTTGCCTGTTCGTTCACGCTTAATCACAATATATTGATTTCACTATTTGATTCAGGGTTTGAAGTCACGACAAATATATGACAACGAAATTTCGTTAAAGAAATGCCGAAGGTATAGGATACTGGATTTAAAGTCTAATATCATTCAAGATGGTGGCATAGTGGATACTTGGTTAAGCAAGTAGACGATGTGGTACTAGTGCACCACATGTGAAAAAATTAAATGAAGAGAAAAAACGATGGCAAATATATGACAACGAAATTTCGTTAAAGAAATACCGAAGATGGAATATCTGTCTATATTTATGAGATGAAGTATTATGTACATTATTTACATTATTCGGACTTACTGTTGTAATAAAAATGGTGACAAAGATTAGGACAATAGTCCGAATAGAGTTTTCTGTTTATAGCACCAGTCCCGATACTTTTTGATCTGACGTCTTATTTCTGGTAAAATTTAGATTATTTCGATATGGTTATTGTGGATCTCCGATTGGTGGATTGTATTCTTCTCTGTTTCCAGACATCATCAGTGTTCTTTCTCGATAACAGTTACAATCCATAATTGTCCTTCACACTTGCGAGATTAGAACAACACAATCAAGCTCGATTGCCTCCCATCCGCTAGTGTAGCACACGGAACAATGCAAAATAGTGGTAAATATCAGTTACTACTTGATGGCTGAGGTAGTTGCATAGACCTCCACTAGCGTCGTGTTTGATCGCAGCTATAAAGTCTGGAGTTCAGGTGCTAAATTCTCAAGATAGGTAAGCCATCCCTACTTAAATATTTGGTTCTACATATTATTCTTAGTTTTCTATTGTATTAAATATCATAGGAATCGTTAACAATCATATCAGCAATAATGAATTTCGGATACGAAGACGTTCACCTGTGTAAAGGGCTACCTGGCCAGCTCGACGTGGTGTAATGGTTAGAAAGCTTGTATTCCTAGATCAATTACGACTGAGTATTGAGTTCGATACTCACTGGCTGCCCCATACTTTCGGCCTTGTGCCACATCTAAGCAAATCACTATCTAAAGGGCTACTAACAATCTATGTCAATCTATTGCCCCCAACAATAGGGAAATTTACGTTAGGCTCCTCAGATTTTAATCATTTCACTCCCAGCACAGAGATAAAGGGCTACCTGGCCAGCTCGACGGGGTGTAATGGTTAGAAAGCCTGTATTCCTAGATCAATTACGACTGAGTATTGAGTTCGATACTCACTGGCTGCCCCATACTTTCGGCCTTGTGCCACATCTAAGCAAATCACTATCTAAAGGGCTACTAACAATCTATGTCAATCTATTGCCCCCAACAATAGGGAAATTTACGTTAGGCTCCTCAGATTTTAATCATTTCACTCCCAGCACAGAGATAAAGGGCTACCTGGCCAGCTCGACGGGGTGTAATGGTTAGAAAGCCTGTATTCCTAGATCAATTACGACTGAGTATTGAGTTCGATACTCACTGGCTGCCCCATACTTTCGGCCTTGTGCCACATCTAAGCAAATCACTATCTAAAGGGCTACTAACAATCTATGTCAATCTATTGCCCCCAACAATAGGGAAATTTACGTTAGGCTCCTCAGATTTTAATCATTTCACTCCCAGCACAGAGATAAAGGGCTACCTGGCCAGCTCGACGGGGTGTAATGGTTAGAAAGCCTGTATTCCTAGATCAATTACGACTGAGTATTGAGTTCGATACTCACTGGCTGCCCCATACTTTCGGCCTTGTGCCACATCTAAGCAAATCACTATCTAAAGGGCTACTAACAATCTATGTCAATCTATTGCCCCCAACAATAGGGAAATTTACGTTAGGCTCCTCAGATTTTAATCATTTCACTCCCAGCACAGAGATAAAGGGCTACCTGGCCAGCTCGACGGGGTGTAATGGTTAGAAAGCCTGTATTCCTAGATCAATTACGACTGAGTATTGAGTTCGATACTCACTGGCTGCCCCATACTTTCGGCCTTGTGCCACATCTAAGCAAATCACTATCTAAAGGGCTACTAACAATCTATGTCAATCTATTGCCCCCAACAATAGGGAAATTTACGTTAGGCTCCTCAGATTTTAATCATTTCACTCCCAGCACAGAGATAAAGGGCTACCTGGCCAGCTCGACGGGGTGTAATGGTTAGAAAGCCTGTATTCCTAGATCAATTACGACTGAGTATTGAGTTCGATACTCACTGGCTGCCCCATACTTTCGGCCTTGTGCCACATCTAAGCAAATCACTATCTAAAGGGCTACTAACAATCTATGTCAATCTATTGCCCCCAACAATAGGGAAATTTACGTTAGGCTCCTCAGATTTTAATCATTTCACTCCCAGCACAGAGATAAAGGGCTACCTGGCCAGCTCGACGTGGTGTAATGGTTAGAAAGCCTGTATTCCTAGATCAATTACGACTGAGTATTGAGTTCGATACTCACTGGCTGCCCCATACTTTCGGCCTTGTGCCACATCTAAGCAAATCACTATCTAAAGGGCTACTAACAATCTATGTCAATCTATTGCCCCCAACAATAGGGAAATTTACGTTAGGCTCCTCAGATTTTAATCATTTCACTCCCAGCACAGAGATAAAGGGCTACCTGGCCAGCTCGACGGGGTGTAATGGTTAGAAAGCCTGTATTCCTAGATCAATTACGACTGAGTATTGAGTTCGATACTCACTGGCTGCCCCATACTTTCGGCCTTGTGCCACATCTAAGCAAATCACTATCTAAAGGGCTACTAACAATCTATGTCAATCTATTGCCCCCAACAATAGGGAAATTTACGTTAGGCTCCTCAGATTTTAATCATTTCACTCCCAGCACAGAGATAAAGTCAGTAAAACGCAGGGTTGCGACGATTTACTGTGTGTGAGGGAATATGAGAAACAGTATTATTAAGGCCAGGGGACGATAGAAGAACAGGTATTAAGAAGGCAGTAGATAACGATTAACATTTCATTTAGATTTTGTTAAGATCAAAGTTGACTGAGAAGCAAGAAGACAGGGGAAAAATTCCACGAGGAAACGTTCAGAGAGAAGTAATCGGTAGCATAGAAATTACGGTTACATCTAGTCATTTAAACTGTAAAATTATTTTCTTCTTTATAGCATTAGTCAGAACTTGTAACAGAATTATATTGTACTTAATTTTTTAAAGAAATAAAGCTGACAGTACTATATGCGAATTTTTATGACTCAAATAAATTTGAATAAGTCTTATTTAGCTTTACATAAAACTAATTCAGACTTTGAATAAAGGAAGTGTTCTGACGTTTCCGTCTCGCATTGTTAATTACATGACAGTAGAAAAAAAAGGAGGTTTTCTTTCTCTTTTTAGCTCTTGAGAAATATATTTATTTTTAAAAGAGCTTGATTCTACACGCCGACCAGACAGCGATTTGACTTCAACTGACCTTGTTTCTCGACGTCACTCAGCCGCTGGCCGTTTGACCGTGGTATTGAAAGAGCAGTTCACAAGGGGGACAATTGTCATGCGAGCACACAGTTTCGTTCTGGAGGGAAAAATTCAATAAATGCGCGAAACTTCAATTTCTGATTCTATATTTCATCGTCAATTGATTTTGTTTATCTCTCTTCGAGCCAAGACGCTCGCCATCTGCTCATCACCTAATAAAATTGATTGTCGTTCCTCGCCGATGGTGGTGACTTTATAGTCCAAAAAATAGTAAGCCTTCCAGCGAGTCTAATAGTTTTAGTTTCAAAAACAATTACTCACATTTACCAAGTCAATATTCCTAAGGATTTACTGTAACATCAAAAGGCTATCCCGAGAAGATATTCAATTAATCATGACAATTAAATAAAAAAAGCTTAGAATCACATATAAACGGAGTAATAATAATAGATATAATTAATAATAGATAGATAGATAGATAGATAGATAGGTTTGGTTAGGTTTCTTTTACGGCATATCAACCTCAATGTGTCATTTAATACCGACAACATTTTTTATCTAGTAATATTTTTGTTTTGTCAAAAATCTAGTTCTGTTAATATTTTTTTCCTCAAAAATGTATAGCTGGTAATATTATTTTTTCAAAAACGTATAGCTGGTAATAGATTTTCAAAAACGTATTGCTGGTAATAGTTTTTACCCAAAAACGCATTGCTGATAATATTTTTTTTCTTCAAAAATTCATTTCTGGTAATAATTTTTTACAAAGTATTTCTTGTATCAAAATCTATTTTTACACTTTTATAATGATTTTTACCTCAGTTTAGGGGTTAACTATTTGCCCATAGCTGGGACCCTAACAGGTGCTACCAGCCCGGGTCAGGGTGGACTTGGGAACACCAGCAATTAAGATGTGGTTCCACGCTCCTCAAATCCTCCTGAGCAGAGGCCTTGCTGTTGGACGTAGTTTATCGTCTTACCCAGGACGCGGATGTAGTTTATCGTCGTACCCAGGACGAGATAGATAGATAGATAGATAGATCGATAGATACAAACAAGCATAGATATTGAAGAAACTTAGATAGATAGATAGATAGATAGATAGATAGATAGATAGATACAAAAAGGCATAGATATTGAAGAAATTTAGATAAATAGATAGATAGATAGATACAAACAGGCATAGATATTGAAGAAACTGAGACAGACAGACAGATAGATAGATAGATAGATACGAACAGGCATAGATATTGAAGAAATTTAGATAAATAGATAGATAGATAGATACAAACAGGCATAGATATTGAAGAAACTGAGACAGACAGACAGATAAATAGATAGATAGATACGAACAGGCATAGATATTGAAGAAACTTAGATAGATAGATAGATAGATAGATAGATAGATAGATAGATAGATAGATACGAACAGGCATAGATATTGAAGAAACTTAGATAGATAGATAGATAGATAGATAGATAGATAGATAGATAGATAGATAGATAGATACGAACAGGCATAGATATTGAAGAAACTGAGACAGATAGATAGATAGATAGATAGATAGATAGATAGATAGATAGATAGATAGATACGAACAGGCATAGATATTGAAGAAACTTAGATAGATAGATAGATAGATAGATACAAACAGGCATAGATATTGAAGAAGCTTAGATAGATAGATAGATAGATAGATAGATAGATACGAAAAGGCATAGAAATATTGAAGAAATTTAGATAAATAGATAGATAGATAGATACAAACAGGCATAGATATTGAAGAAACTGAGACAGACAGACAGATAGATAGATAGATACGAACAGGCATAGATATTGAAGAAACTTAGATAGATAGATAGATAGATAGATAGATAGATAGATAGATAGATACGAACAGGCATAGATATTGAAGAAACATAGATAGATAGATAGATAGATAGATAGATAGATAGATAGATAGATAGATAGATAGATACGAACAGGCATAGATATTGAAGAAACTGAGACAGATAGATAGATAGATAGATAGATAGATAGATAGATAGATAGATAGATAGATAGATAGATAGATAGATACGAACAGGCATAGATATTGAAGAAACTTAGATAAATAGATAGATAGATACGAACAGGCATAGATATTGAAGAAACTTAGATAGATAGATAGATAGATAGATAGATATGGAAGATTTGATTTGATAGGTTTTCTTCCATATCAATCCTATGGGTCATTTAATGCCAAATGTTTATACATATATATATATATATATATTATATGTATGATTTGTACATGAATGGTTTATACGTTTTTCCTCTTTGTTTGGCAAGCAGCACATATCTCTCTACACAGCAACCCCAAGTTTCTACATCCTTTGTTATAGGCCCACCTCCTTCAGAGATCCAAAAATAATATTTGGATCAACCAGTTCAAATAGGTCTTCCAGGCTGATGACCTGGTAATATTTGAGACGAATTTCAAAAAAATCAATATCACCAGTATGTGTTCAACTCTCTGTTGTTCATCGCATCCTACACACATTGGAGGATTCTCTCCTTTAAGCAAATGTGATCGCGTTATATTTT
Organism: Acanthosepion esculentum; assembly: GCA_964036315.1. NCBI lineage: Eukaryota > Metazoa > Mollusca > Cephalopoda > Sepiida > Sepiidae > Acanthosepion > Acanthosepion esculentum. The sequence goes on from OZ038478.1 coordinate 24,985,581, forward strand.
TTGGTTACTTTCTTTCTCACTTCTCTCTAATTCTGGTAGGTCGTAATCGTTGGTTGAATCGTTTTTAATTTGTTGTTTACACAGACATCCCTGAGATCTTGCCATTTATTTCTTATTCATTTATTAATTACTGCTTTCAAATCAGTGTGTGGATTTTTGGTGTTTGTTTTAATGCTGTATACTAATATTTTAGCAACTTCATTCACTTTTTCTTTTTCTTTTTCTTTTCCACGAATTCCAACATGCTTCCTTGTCCAACGGAAGATGATCACTTTGGTGTTAGAGATTTTACTCATTCTGTTGTTAAGTTGAACAACTAGCGGATTTTTCATATTTTTATTTTGTGGCGCCTCGAGTCCGGACTTCGAATCTGTGCAAATTGTAAATTTGTTTGGTCTGCTGCTATTGTTAATGTCCAATGACATATCAATGTCTGTTAACTCGACGGTATAAATTGATGAAGTCCTTGACAGTCTCTTTGTGTATTCTTTGCTGCTATAGATGGCAGATGGCACCGTGTCTTCATCCTCAGATCCATTTGTATAAATAAAATTATAGTCTGAATACTGGTCTTTTATGTTAAGTGTTTCCTGAAATATAATTGGATTGTTTGTTCTTTGATTATTTTGTCAAATCTAATATAAAATATGGTTATTTCAATTGCCAGGGTGGGGTTTTAGAGATTATCCATTGGTTTATGTAACTCGAGTTCATTTTCCTTTCTCTAGTGAACTCTCCGATACAGACACTGAAGAGTTTAATGGCCTTAGGTTTGATCTCAAACAGTGTTTTGTACTGTGTTTTAAGTATACAATCTTAAGCATGATTTGAGGGACATGATGACAATTTGGTAACGCACTGAAGTAGCAGCTCTTGTCTCCTCAGTGGCTTCTATATATAGGCTCTCAACTGGAGATGTGCTGAAAGGGAGCCAGTGCGAATCATAGACCTCGATGATGTCTTGCGGCACCATAGATTTTCAGGAGTGCTTGTTTATCAGTTCCCCAATCAGTGTGCGCTATAATTCTGAGTAAATTAATTGCCTTGTTACATTTTAGTCTCAGGTAATTTATATGGGGGGAATAATCACATCTACTACCCAAAAGCTTATATTCATTTCTTATTCGTATTTCCTTCCCATTCAGCCTCAATTATGTGCCATTGTGCACTTTGTTTGAGGTTGCAGAAATGCACACACTTTGTTTTGGTTTAAGAAAATCGAAAACCATTTTCTTCAGTACATTTACTGGCCTTATTCAAACACAGTTGTAATTTGCGCACTATGTGTTGCATATGTTTTGATCGGCAACATATTAAAATATCATACACATACAGTGATAATCAACTCCAGGATTGATGCTTTTGACAATGTTATTAATTTTGATATTGAAAAGGGTCACTGACAAAAGGCTGCCTTGAGGCAAACCGCTTTCCAAATCTTTTACATAAGAGAGAGTAGTTCCAACACGTACTATGAAATTCCAATTTTCTAGGAAGCTTTGGATGAAGAGCGGCATTCTACCTTTTAACCCAATGTCTCGAAGACCACTCATGATCCCATACTTCCATGTGGCGTCATATGCCTTTTCCAAATCGGAAAAGATTGCTACTAGAATATCTAGCTACCTCCCACGAGGGTTGCATGTGACACAAGGCCGGGTTTAAGGTGGGTTGTCCGAGCTCGTAGGCTCAGCCAAAGATATTCCCTATTCGAACTGGTTCAGGGTCAGTTAACCTTCCCGAAAAAACTGGTTCAGGGTCAGTTAACCTTCCCGAACGAGACTCTGCCCTTCGGCAGAGCCTCATCCGGGTTCCTCTCTACACAGTGCCAGAGAGTTCGACTGTGTAGTTCGAACAGGTTGCAGCTAAGATTGCAACTAGGTGCTTTTTTTAATGAATGCTTCCTTTATGAAGGTCCTTAGCCTGATCAAATGATCAGTTGTGCTTCATTTGTTCCTGAAACCTGGTTGTAATTCTGATATTATTTTTTTTGATTCAAGGTACCACATTAACCTGTCGTTGATCAGACTTTCTCACACTTTACAAATATAACTTCTCATAGGTATAAGTCTAAAATTTGATGGATTGGCATTTATTTATTCACTGGGATATTTACTGAATTTGGGTATGACTATCACCGTTGCTTGTTACCAAAGATTTGAAATTTTCCCACTTAACACTATTTTGTTATAGATATCTAAAAGATATTCTAACAATATTTGGGGTAGTTGTTTTAGAAATTCGTAAGGAACCAAATGCCTTATTGTCTATTTTGGTTAATGATCTGTTATGTCTTCCTGATTTTTTGAAAATTTTCAGTTTGATTTTGCGAGGCAGAATTCTGAGAGAAATTATCTTCTAAGAAGTTAGCGATATTTATTCCTGGTTGTGGGACGAAAGACATGACTTACCTCAGAATTTGAAACGAGCGCGAACGTGTCTTGCCTGCAAAGTGATGTTTCCAAAGGTTTAAAGTAATAATCGAAAGGCTCTCTAGAGAAAATATACAATCCATCATTACAATTAAATAAAAAAAACAAACATTGAGCAATTGCCGAAGTTAAGCAACGTCGTAACTTGTCAGTATCTAGATGGGTGATCAGTTGGGAATAGTAGTTTTTATAATCCTGAAAATTCGAGTAGTGTAGTGGGTGATGGTTCGAAATTGTTAATAAAAGTGCCGAGTTCATATTCCAGTTGGGTTCGTTATATTCCCTGGAGTGCAAATATCGAGGAGAAAACACAGATTTAACGTTGAAGACAGACTAGCCACAAATGTACACGAATGACAAATGTAACCTAGTCCAAATGGCAACACAACGCCATGTACCGTACACTTTATTTAAACTTAACGAAAAAAAACGAAGGAGTTGAGGACATATAATTAAATGAACTTTTGTCCTTGTTTTGGCGTGATAAATCCGCACCCAATTTTTGTAAAAGTATTTCTTATATACTCTGTATATACAGGGTGTCCATAAAGTTCGTGTGCACTTTAAAAATATATAACTTAATTTGTATTTGCGATAGAAATAATCTGTAAAAAATGATATAAAGTTTAATGTACCTAGTTTTAAGTATAGCTAAAATAACTAATGTGATTTCAGGCATTACTGTAAATCAGTTGGCAAATGTTTTTCCGTGAACTGCAAAATTGTATGAGCCTTTGTATTGCTAATGATAGAGGACATGTGGAAACTTAAATAAAATTTCAATAAAACCTTAAAAAATATAGATTTACTTCTTTCTAATCCTTTTTACAAATTATTTCTATCGCAAATACAAATAAAGTTACAACTTTTTTAAAGTGCACACGGACTGTATGGACACCCAGTTTATATATATATATATATATATATATATATATATATATATATATATATATATAAACCTGCCATTTCTACCCAAGCTTGATATAATTGTTTTGCACTGTTATCCTCTGAGGCTTTGATAGAATTCGTTATTGAAATTTTTTAGTAATACGTTTGCATCACGTTAAAACACTGGTTTCCGTACGATCACGAAGTTAAGCAACGTCGATCCTGGTCAATACCTAGATGGGATAATACCAGTGACTGTACGCTTGGATGTGCTGGTGGTGTAATGGATAATGGCTCGGCATTGTTAATCAGAGAGCCGAGATCTAATTCAATTTCGGTCCGTTATATTCACTTACGCTCAACTACCCCGATGAAAGAATCCACCTCTTCCATAATGTATCATGATAATCATTATTTGAACCAAACATTACTTACAATCTAAATCTAATTTCTGGCTTTAAATTATCTCTAAAAGTGGGATGAGACGTAAATCAATTTTAATAAGATTGTATTTAATATTTATTTTCCTGTCTTTCTCTTTTCAAATAGAAGACTTTCGTGCCAGTTTATTTACCTCAGTCTATTTGAGAGCGACAATTGAGTAATCTGGGTTGAGGTTTATATATATATATATATATATATATATATATATATATATATATATATATATATATATATATATATATATATATATATATATATATATCAACCTCTCCCTTTCTTTCTATCTCTGAAGACATACTAAACACCGAATCAAGCGGAAAGGAATTTTTCCTGTCAGTTTGGGTATTTAAACACGGACTCGCAGTGAATAAAAATATGTTGATGTCGATAATTTTCAGACGTGAATAATGGAAAGCTAAAACATGAAAATTTATCGCGCCCTCCAAAGAAAAACAAACAGATTGTCTTGAAAATATTGAAGGGAATAAAGAAATGAAAAACGCCATTCGAAACAGTGGAGAAAAATCTGCCTTATCGTGATGTACGGATAGAGCTGTTCGATTAGATTTACGCTGTGATAGATAGATAGATAGATAGATCGATATGAAGAGAGAGAGAGATATGAAGAGACACATAGATAGATAGATAGATAGATAGATAGATAAGAACAACCTGACATAGATAGATAGATAATTAAAAAAACTGTGATAGATACTGAAGAGCCTGAGATACATTTGATAGATAGTTGAACAGAAAAAGATATCTAATAAATAATTATATATATAGATATATATATACACACACACACACACACACACACACACACACACATATATATATATATATATATATATATAGCTTTGGAAATAAATCTGATGATCCGCTTGTCCTTTAAAAGGGCTGTGGTGAAATAATTTATTATATGGAACCTTAAATTGGTCTGTTTTTATTTAAATTATTAGCTCTGATTTACATTGAGCTCTCTGGATTTTATCCCCCTTGGGTCTACCCATACGGATTACCTAGTTTTTCGTAAACTAAATATATATATATATATATATATATATATATATATATATATATATATATATATATATAAATATATATATATATATATATATATATATATATATATTGTGATATTCCATAGTATCCCACGTCGAAAGCACGACTCGTTTATTTATAATTTATATCATTTAAATTTTAAAGTTCGATGACGAAGTATAAAAAATATTAAATTATTTTAAATAAAATTTTAATGTAAATGTATACGTTAAGTGTCAAGGGGCACAACAATTTTTGCATAGAAAACCATAGTTAAAAGTACTATCTAATCGAAGTACTCACGTTGTTAATATAATAAAAGGCCGAGACTATATATCTAATGTGTTTGGGACCTATCCTTATACTTACAAAAGTGGAATTACGTATACAGACGTTATAAATTAATCGAGTATGGTTAGGTACCTTCATGAGATCGCTAAAAAGAGTATAGCATGACGAAAAAGACACCGAACTTGACGAAAACTAAACTTCCTCGTGTAAATATTTATATTATTATTAAGAGGAAAGATCAAAGTATTTTGGGGGTAATTTTTTTACATTTTATTAATCTTTCCGAGCACGTCCAAAATATTCGCTAAAAATCTTGTTTTTCTAGTCCGCAAAGTTGACAGATAATCAATCATGTCAACCATTTTTTCCCTTTTATAAAAACATGAAAATCTCAGTTTGAAATTCTTTTAAAAATCAATTATAATTTTTTCAAAACTTATTTTAAGAAAATAAAAAATTGTAATGTTCATTTAAAATATTTTGAAACAAGTTTAACTTAGTTTCTGCGTCGAAAAGATGTTTGAAAATAAAACAAAGCACGTCATAACATTTCGCGTCACTTGACAGGTGTCGAAAGACATTTTCACGACGTATAACTTACGCGAGGATAATTCCTTCTACGGAAGGAGAGAAGTGAAATTACTTAGATTTAAGTGAACAAATTATTTACCTCGTTATTTTTAAGGAAAACTTTCAACGCTTTAATATTATTTTTTGTACTTAGCTTTCACCTTTACGTTTACGATGCTTTATGGAAAATACATTATAATGAAATTAAAATAAGAATGTTGAGAGTGAGATTAAATTTCATAAGAAAGGTATCTACTGAATTTATAGGTAAATTTCTTATTAAATCTTATCAGAAGTGTACATAAAATACAAATTTATATTTCGTAAGATGATACTGATACTTGTTGGTACCCTTCTCAGTTGAAATTGAAAAATCAAATTAACTTCTCCACACGTGTTTCGCAAAAATAAATCTATCTCAAAAGGACATTTACGAAAATGAATGCGACCTTTAACTAATTTTATAATATTTTAACAACTTCAATGTAAAAATCTATTATAATTAAAAAAATAACAAATTATTGTATTAAAAAGTCATTATGTGATGTGATTTTTTATTGCACGGATGATACTTCCGATCTTCCGTAGATTTGATTTGCAGTCTTAATATTGACACAAATTATATTTTTTATATATACTGCTGTTCGTTAGTTTGTAAAAAGCTTTGGAAATTATAATCTGTAAATACATATCTACTTAATAACAACATTCGTTAATTTTTACAAACTTTTCCCTAATTTTAGAAGAATTAACAACATTTAATGTAAAAATAATAAAATATTTCAGAAATAACAAATAATTGTTTTAAAGATTCATTTTTCATCGAAATATCTTTTTGCTTTCAGACAATATTGTCCATGTTCATTAAAATAAATAAAAGGAAGTAACATTTTTTGAAATTAAATAATATTTTTGTTTTATTGAGTTTTGTATGTTGCAATTCAGATATGATTTTCAGGTAGAGGTGGTCCAACTAAAAAAGCAAAAAACAAACATGATTCTCTTTCCTCAAAGCCTTGTACTTTTAACTAATATAATCACTAATCTTCCCAAAATTGAAATTTTAGAGTTGGGGGTGGGGGTAATACATATGAAAAAATATTTTTGCCATGACTTTAAAAAAGGAAAACATATTTATAATAAGTTCCATCATTTGTGAATAGTTTCTGAAAGTTTCATTAAAATCCGACAATTATTTTTATTAATATCTGTCATACGGAGAAACAAAACGAGCTAAAATGTTATATATTGTTTGACTAGTTCCGGTGATACAAAGAGAAACAAGTTTTTTTAATCAAAATTTAGAATGTTCTAAAAAGAATGAATTTTTTTTTAAATAATTTAAAAATACTTTTATCTTTCCTTTTAATAATAACATAAACAATAAGACGCTAAAATTTTGTTTTCGTCAAGTTTGGCGTCTTTTTCATCAAGCTATGCTCTGTTTTTAGCGATCTCAAAAAGGGGCCTATGTATGGTAATATGAATTATGTATGTGGATAGATATATAAAAATGTTATTAATGATGAGTTAATATTAACAGGCATTACATATTGTATTTATATTCATAAAATCTATTTTGAAATTAATTTTAATCGGGATCACTGTGCTTTGGCAGGTTTGCTTTTATGTAAATACTAGCCGGGATACCCGGCGTTGCTCGGACGATTTCTGAATAATAGTTTATTATTGACAATTTATTCATATTTTTCAGCCATTTTATGGAGAAAAATCAATCTTTAATAAATAAATCTCATTGTTTTTTTTTTATTTGTTATAAAATAACTAAATTTAGGAAAATACCACACTATGAATACCACGCTCGAAGCGGAGGTGCTTATGGGGCGGAAGATCCTCATATTTTTATTAAACAAAAGACTTTAACTTAAATAAAATATAGTTAAATTTGTAAAACAAATATTCAAATCGACTAATGTTGACCGTAACTCATGTCTGTTTCTACTAATTTTTATTTAACCCATTTTTTCTTTTCAAATACAAATATAACTTTAAAGTTATGCATAATCGCTTTTAAAAACTAAATTCTGAATGTATCTTTCATCTACTCCCTTTCAAAATAGTTAGTAATTAAATTAATTTACACAGAAATGTTTGCTTCTTTAATGCAATGTTTAAAAGTAAAATTTTATTCACTTAAAAATCTAAATTCCCCTCCAAAATAAAGAGTAAATAATTATTTTTCCAATGAAGGGGGATGTCAGTTATCAGTTATCTCCTGTAAATTCCTCTCTCCAAGTTCTCCACTGCCTTAACCAGGTATTGAACTCACACTCTTTGGCTCCTGTCACTAGATATAACCAACGACTCAAGCACACATGTCATAGTGAATAAAGGCGTTGGTTATGTCCAGTGACAGGAGTCAACGTGTGTGAGTTCAATACCCGGTTAAGGCAGTGGAGAACTTGGAGAAGGGAATTAACAGGAGATAACTGATAACTGACATCCATTAAACGTGGCACGTGGAACTAGAAGAGTCTACCCCAGTGATCGAAATAAAGGGTTCAGTTCGACATTCCAACCACCTGAAGAAGGCCGGAGCGTACAACGGCCATGACGTTGCCATAAATATGGCGACAAAATGAGGACAATAGTCCGAATAATGTAAATGGTACACACACATATAAATAACTACCAATTAGAGTGATACTGAGTATGTATATTGTTGTGGTGGGATCCACCTAATCTGCATAGGTGACTACCAACTATATAAATAATGGTTGGTACCGGAAGACGAAGAGGAAGGAATCACGAGATCCAACTAGAGACTCTGATCGACTGCGACTAGTCAACACATTCTCCAGGAACGTCTTCCCAGAAATACACAAAAATACTATATGTACTTATTGTGTACACTTTCTTGTTATAATACATTCTTGTTCTAAGAACATTTTGTGTTGCATTATTATTCCATGCAATAGGCGAGATTCAACATTGAGTCAAGACTCAACAAATATATATATATATATTTTCGTTAATCATCGTAGTGTTTTAGTTTTAGTCGAACACACACATACACACACGCACACACACACACACTAATATTTGAATATATAAATATTAAATTTTATTGTGAAATAATTGTAATTAATCTTATTCTTTTAAATTTACTTTGTTATTTTAAAAATCAGTTTTTACTTAAGCTTTTATTTACTACAAATGTGAAAATAAATTTAAATAAGAGACATTTCTAATATACATAGCGTTTTGAATGTGTCAGCAGAATTAAAAAGTAAAAACGAACGGAATTAATGATTGCGAATAAGAATTATTACCATTCGCTTTTACTTATTAGTTCTGGGAATTACGAATGCATTCTAATCCTTTTTTATTTTAAAATATCTTCGTAAATACAAATCATACGATGACAATTCTTTTACTACATGCTGGCTTGGGTGATGATGAGTCTGTATATATATTTATTTTGTCGAAATTATTCTAGTTTTTGTTTTAGTTTTAGCCAGAAACACACACACGTACAGACACCTGCCCTTTATATATGCATAGATGTAGATATCAAATCCGTTCTCGTGTTCAGCAAGATAGGGGTATTTAAGTATTTTAATTTAATAATCTTTTCCGGTGAATAGCTTTCGCGATTAGCTCCCAGCTATTGGTTAGTTTCTTATGGTTGTTTTGTAAATCGCCAAACATACTTTGAAAGTGTTGTGCAGTTTTTGTATTTGTTACTGCTAGTGTCATTTTGTGGTTGCAAAAACACGATTTCCAGCTGTTCCCGGTGGATCCAAGGTAATATTTAACGCCATCGACTGAATTGATCGTAGCTCTGTATATTGTGCCTTCAGTCATGAACTGGCCATTTAATAGGCAGTTTCGTTATAACGGCAGTTGCATTGTCTTTTAATTGGATTATTATTTAGTGTGTTGTTTGTGTGTTTGCTTAATACAATATTATTATGTTAATAGAGCTGTTTTATCACATTGAGCACTATATTTATAACACATGTGATGGATATATATATATATATATATATATATATATTCGTGCAAGTATATGTATTTTTTATCATACCTATCTCTCTTTTAATATATTTATTTGTACAAACACTGATCCCGAAAACATGAATACAGTCTACTATCCTTGCAACCACATATATTAGCTCTATCACAGATATTGAACACATTCCGCCAAATACCGCGCACACACACACCCACACACACACAAACACACATATATATATATTATGAAAGGGACAAAGTCTGACAATTATTTTAAGACATTCTTTTCATGTTTATACGTTCTTTTTATAGATATAAATATTTAAGTAAATGCTCTGTTTATAATAAACAGTATTAACAATATTTACCGGCCTGAACGTCCGAGAAATTTTCAGAGAAAATGTGCGTCAGCCGACAGGAATTGAACCTGTATCCTACACAGAACCGTGATATAGTCTGATGAGCTATACCAGTTTAGCTACATAGGAGCATAAAGATAGGAAGTTCGATTTTACTGCTTTTAAACAACAATCTTCCATGTTTTCCCTTGAATGTTCATATCTGCGCGAAGCGTATCTAAACGTAAACAAATGACGTCACACACTACGAAATGGACAAAGTCCGACAATTATTTTATTATTTTAATATATTTTATTGATATACGTTATTTACATAGACACAAAAATTTAAGTAATTGTTCTGTTTATAATAAACAGAATGAACAATATATATATATATATATATATATATATATATATATATATATATATATATATATATGTGTGTGTGTGTGCAAATATATAGACAAATAGGAAAGAACACGTTAGGTAAATAATCAGAAGTGCTTTAGTATTTTTGTTTTTAAAAAACAGTGCTCAATACACAAGTAGAGGCTAAATTATACATATTAAGACATTATTTTGTTTATACGTTTTTTTATAGATACAAATATTTAAATAAATGCTCTGTTTATAATAAGCAGTATTAACGACATTTACCGGGCTGAATGTCCGAGGAATTTTCATAGAAAATATGCGTCCTCCGACAGGAATCGAACCTGTATCCTATACAGAACGGTGCTTTACCGATTTAGCATTTTACATTTTTAAACTACAATTCATACTTGAAGAGTAATATATATATATATATATATATATATATGTATCGTCGCCTGACGATTGCACTAGCATGAAACAGACTGTCGCCTCTAAGTGCTGACTTCCATGTCCACTTTTATATTTACACACGCTCTATCTCTGATATTGAGCACTTTACCCCATAAATATAGCACACTTTAAGACTATATTTCTGCATATATATATATATATATATATATATATATATATATATATATATATATATATATATATATATATATATATATATATGACGTCGCATCAAGCAAAAGAACGAAATATTAACATGAGAACTATATGCAATATATATATATATAAACTCTTATGACCAGTCCAAGAAAGACATTTGAATCACTACCATTTCATTTTTATATGTGGAAATATCTACTCTTTGCTTGAAGTAAGTCGCGAAATCAGAAACCCGTGTAGCAGAATTATAGAAAATAGAACATAATATATATTCTAAAATATTTGCATTTTATCTACTTAAAATATACACTTTTCTTTCGTTGGAACAAATATAAATTCTTCCATATATATAGATATATAAATATATATATATATATATATATATATATATATATATATATATATATATATATGTATGTATGTGTGTGTGTGTGACTGTTGTGTGTGTGAAAACTTACTCTTATCCCATTTCCATTCATGTTAATCATCCGCCCAATGAAAAAAATTGTCCCTCCACCTTCACACACGCGCGTGCGCGCGGGGGGGACACACACACTCATCAATATACACATCCCAACATACACATCTACAGAACCGTAAACCTGGAAGGGGGCAAACAGGTGCTAGATCTTAGTCACAGATCACCCGTAGGTAACAATTGTTCTGGATACCCTAATTTTGTCCCCTAGACGAGACTCCATTGTCGGGTGCAGTATTAGGTGATACCCAAGCCTTCCCACCCACAAAATAAATGAAAAAATATCAACTGCATCTTCCTTTCATCTCCTTAATTATTGCCAATCACATGATCTTTTCATCCATAGCCATCTAGAGGCTTCTTCTGCTGCCATTGTTATTGAGCGAATATACTTGTTTTTTTTTTCCAAACCTGTTACACCTAATGTTGGCAACCTGTTACATAGTGACCGCCCAGCAAAGCCTCTGCAACCGATTTCAATGGGTTCGCAATGAGCTCACGAACCACGCCTTTTGCATTCCTCTAAAATTTGTTTCATTTCGTGGACTTTGTCCATATTTTCTTCACAAGGGACTGTTAATTCTAACATGATGACTTGATTGGTATTTTCCAAATAAATAATCATGCCTGGATGAAGCACAGTCTGTATTATTTCCACTGGGAATTTAAGCTGCCTGCCGATATCTAGTATCATTTGCCAGTCCGGGGCAGAGCTGAGGAAGGATATTTTCTTCTGCCATGTCTTTACCTTTACCCTGGCTCTAACTAAATTCATCATCTTCTTACTTCGTTCATATCTGTTTTTGGAGACTCATTGAGACTGTTGTTATAATGGCTCCTAAAACTCATGGCGCCAACGGTAACATCCCACGTTTAGCGCCTTGGGGTAACCACTCAGACGTGTTGGAGGGATCATTTATTCTGGCACAACGGAAAAAGTGGAGATGCACTCTTTCCCCGTGTGTGGAGGTTTTCCGGGCTGGGCAATGTATCATACACTGTACAAGAAAACTTGTATTACTGCGATTAGTATACCAGACATCTTCCTTTATTCTAGGTTTACCCATTTTGTCCAGACTACCTGTTGACCTAAGACCACCATTTTACTTGCTCTAATTTCCTCCTAACTTCATATCGAGGACAGTATTTCTGCTCTTTCCTTTTTTCTCTACTAGCCAGCCAGCTGCCGCTTAACCCACCAAAGTGTTTAGGGGTCCTCCCCTTTTTTCACAAATGGACTCACCCAAGGTATACGTATACTACTGCTAGTGAATACCAGAACAGGAGAATAACGAGCGAGCTAAAGAGAGCGTACGAACGTAGCGGCAAGAGTCACAGTGAGCGAGCACGTAAACTCAGTAAGAAGTCATACAGCGATACGTCGATACCAAATACTTTATATATATATTTGTCTACTAACCCCGCATTCCTGGAACTACTAACCTGTATTACCAGTTTGTATTATTACGTTGATACATTTATTTTCCTATATTCATTCTTGGCGTTTGTTATTATTTAGTACCGGATTTCATCCCGGAATCCACAACAAAGAGACTTTCTGTCTCAACCTTTTCTATGCAGTACTGAGCTCGTGCGATGGCATCTACTTCCTCCCAGTTCGCACCTCTATCCCTGCTTCTGCAAATTTAGGCTAATTGAATTCTTATCGAAGATTGCCTCCCTTGTCTTCGTCACTTTAAACTCCTCAAGTAATCATCTGACTGGAGTTGCAATGCGTTCGAAACTAAACGGAGCTGCACTGCTCAAACTCCTCGGTAAGGCGAGCCATCTTCTCAAATATCCGCTCACTTTTTTCTCCATCTTCTTAAATGTTGTCAATGCCACTTCATATAACATCAGCGGTCACAGAACCTTTCGCAGAATGGCATATTGATTTATTCATGACTTAAAACGGCCTTGCAGCATTGACTTGGACACTTGTCTCAACATTGCTTCGAAGTCTGAAAAACTTTTCTGGGGAGCATCCGTATCTTTTAAATTAGCATTGAATATTTTCCCAGACATTTAATTGGTTTTTCTTTTAATGACGGGATAATAGTTCCTGCAATCTTGAAACGGAACTTTTCTATCACAATCCCAATCTTCAGTACTAATGATCACGATTTAGTTGGTTTAACCTTCATTCTTACCCAAGTCATTATCTTTTCTAGACCCTGCAGTATCCACAGACATATATATATATATATATATATATATATATATATATATATATATATATATATATATATATATATATAATTATATATATATATATATATATGTATATATATATATATATATATATATATATATATATATATATATATATAATTATATATATATATATATATATATATATATACATATATATATATATATATATATATCGCACATATAGTGCTGGTGTTAATCAAATTGTACATAGAGAGATATAGACAGATGGATAAATAGATAGATACTGGACAGACTGAAATAGATAGATAGATAGATAGATAGATAGATAGATAGATAGCTAGATATTAAACAGATTAGATATACTGAGATATATAGATATTAAACAGATTAGATAGATTGAGATAGATAGATAGATATTAAACAGATTACATATATTGAGATATATAGATATTAAACAGATTAGATAGACTGAGATAGATAGATGGATAGATAGATAGATAGATAGAATTTAACAGATTAGATAGACTGAGAGAGATAGACAGATGGGTAGATTGATATTAAACAGATTAGATAGACTGAGATAGATAGATAGATAGATAGATAGATAGATAGATAGATAGATAGATATTAAAAAGACTAGATAGACTGAGAGAGATAGACAGATGGATAGATAGATATTAAACAGATTAGATAGATAGATATTAAACAGATTAGATAGATAAATAGATATTAAACAGATTAGATAGACTGAAAGAGATAGACAGATGGATAAATAGATAGACATTGAACAGACTGAAATAGATAGATAGATAGATAGATAGATAGATAGATAGATAGATAGATAGATATTGAACAGACTGAAACAGACGATATGACGATATGACAGTAAGCTTGATACATTGAATGCTCAACTGGCTATTGAGTGCTGCCGAAAGCAATGTCGATCCTTGCCGGAAATTGCCAGCACAAACACCCAAGTCTCGCTCTCGTCACCCATTTCTCTGACATCCTGTTCTGGTTTGATCAGACGAGATTCGATTCTCCTTACCAAACAGAAGTTTCTTTTGGTATTTTGTTTTCTTTGTTTACTGCAATTTTTCATGAGGAGACATCACAACAAACATCTGCAAAAAAGAAAACAAGGAAAAATAAACAAACACCAAACACTGTTCTCGTTTTTGTTGTATCTTTTATTTATTTGTATTTGTATTTTTTTATTTTTACAATCTTCTCTCAATTTCTCTTCTCTGCATCTGGATACGTCTATCTCCATTATAATTTTTACTTACACTCTTCTCGGTTTTATTTTTTACGTGTTTTGTCTGGTCGTATGACCTCTATATCTAGCTAGACATTTATTTCGGCTAATATTATTTTTTTCTCTCTTTCGTTCTTTTAATTTTCTCGAATGCTGTCGTCTGTTTCCTTAAACTTTGTCTGATAAGCTCCAATCACGGCAATGGTGTTTTGTTTTAACTTATAATCATCATAAAGAAATCGCATTTACACGGTCGGAAACAAGCGTGAAACCAAACCGGCCTGGCCTAATTTAAAAATAATACGCTCGTCAGTAACTTTACACGAGTACACAATTGTCGCCTCGAAGTTTGATAATGGTTAGCGAGACGAGTTTGCTGAGTTATTACTATGGATTAGTGAGTTCGATTCTTAGTGGATACCCCATAGAAATGTAACATAAATGACACGTTCGACAGGAGGTGGCGCTGATTTAACATTTGATAATTTTGTGGCTATATCTGCTTAACATTGTTAGGCAGTTTTGATCAACGTTTCTTTTCATGGCTGTCCGCAAGGAATTGTAAATATCGGACTACCTTACACTTAAGTAAAATAATAAAAATAATAATATTTATCCTGAATTTATTACAGAAAATATAAAGTTTTACGGAAGCATTGTTGGCAATTATGTATTTAGTTACATGACAAATAAATAATAATAATATAAAATTTGATGCTACATTCGATTTGCTGTTAGGTATTTTTCATTTTCCTCTTTGTTATTGGCAGAATTTTCAAATACTATGGATACAATGCTAAGTTTCCTAAGCTGAACAAACTTGAGCTATTTCGTTTACGCTTCGTTGCCTCTCCTTTCCATTGGTAGTTTTTATAATGCCCTCTTCCAGTCATTTTCATAGGCAACAGCGAAATACTGAAATTTAGAATGATTTTATTACTTTCCAAAATAAAGCCTGTAAAAAGGAATATTTTAAATTAATAGACATCCAAAAATAAAATACTTTTCACAAAAAAAATTAATGATTTCATTGTGATTATTTAACAATAATGTGATGATATTCCGCAGATAAATCAACAGTTTATGTTACCACATCTCATTACAAGGTTACCAAGTATAAACTGAAATTGAAGTTAAAATATGGTGTAATTGTCTCTTTTTTTTTGGTAAAATACTTGGATATGATATACTGAATAATTTACAGTGAAAAAAGAAATTTTCGATTTTTTGTTGAATACGCTTCCTCTCCATCGAACGCGTCAAATAACTCAATAAAGCTTAACATGGCGTAAAATTAATTATTTCCTGTTATGTATAGCTAGAGGATTTGTAATTTACATTAAGTTTATAGGATACAGTGGGTTTTGGAAAATGAATATTCTCCCGATAATGCTACCTTCATAGGAATTATCGTGTAATAGTACTTTTAAATAATGCAGTAAAAATATTTTGTGTGAAATATATGCATATTCCGAAGTTGTGTATTCCGCCAGCAATCCCAATTCTATCTATTTTTTTTTTATTTTAGATGGGTATAAAGGTACTACGTCTATGCGTTTTATTCAAATATTTTTGCATTCGTACAATTATTTTATTTTCTGGAGATACAGTGTGTAAAAAATATCCAAATTTTCAATATATCCGAGTGCTTTCGGATATTTTATTAGGCATTATAGCTGTTTTTTAAGTGAATGTCTAAAATTTCTACGATCAATCCGGCCGGTAGTTTGAAATGATTAAATATATTGTTTAATAAATAAACAGAGCATCTATTCAAATATGGATTTCTACTATAAATAATGTTTAACCAATAAATTAAAATATGTCGGAAATAAAATACGTTCTAAATTCTAAATGAAATATTTTTACATTATATATACAATAATTGTATAATAAATACAATAATAATCTTACATAATAAAATTATAATGTTAATTTTCAGTGTAACACACGCGCTCAGTTCGCATTAAAAAATTCCAAAATACTTACATTTATGTGTAATTGTATATGATCCATTCGAATATGGCTTGATAAATTTTATAAAATCTACCGTTTTGGAAGTATCGACAGTGAAATTTGGGATTCATTCGCGTTGTTGGCGGCAGCCATTACTCGCGTTGTTTGCATACATTCGCTGCGAAAAGCTAAACGCGTAAGACTACGGAAAGCTAAACACGGAACTGATCTTTCTTGTCTAAATTCGTCTAAATTACTGCGCACGAGAACTATTTACATAGACACGCTCAGTTTGCGCAATGATACCTGCAGTGATAGCTATTCTGCAGCGAATGTATGCAAAGAACGCCCGTAATGGCTACCCGCGAATGAATCCGAAATTTCAAAGGTTAATAACTCTAAAATGGTAGATTTTATCAAATTTATCAAGCCCTATTCCAATAGAGCATGTATAATTACACATAAATGGAAGTATTCTGGAAATTTTTAATGCGACCTGAGCGCGGGTGTTACACTGCAAATTATACCAATTATAAATCAAACGATTATAAATAAAATAAATGAAATATCCATTCATAAAAATTGTCTTTGTTTACGTTAAGATACGAAACTGGGCAGCGACATATTTTTCGAGAATCAGGAAAGATCTAAGTTCAAAGGCACTATTCGAGTTTTTTTTTTGGCTATTAAGTTCTGTGTAGCCGAGAGGTCAAAGCACGTCAGATCTAATAACGATTTTTCTAAGGGGAACGCGTGTTCGAATTCTGTCGAAGAATTCATTTTTTTCTAATAAGATTTCTCGAATATTCAGATAGGTAGATGGAAATATATAAATATACTCTTTAATAAATAAACACACCGTCTAATTAAATATGGGTTTCCACTGAAAAAAATGACTAAGCAATAAAATATTTATGCATCTATAGGGACTGTTTTTTTATTTTTTTTTATTTTAAAAACAAAAAAACACGATCTGCACATTGTGATCGTGTTCATATTAATATTATTGCGATTTGGATGTTTTTGACAAGGCACTCAATAATATTAACTACGAACACGGCCACAGATTGCGGACCGTGTTTGGAAAATAAAAAAATAAGATTCCCATTCTTAATGATTCATATATATCAAAATCTACATATTCAGTAAAAAAATATATCTTCATAATGATTAGCAGAATAACCGAAAGAGCTCGGATATATAGAACACTTTAACAATTTTTTTACAGAGTTTATGTCAAGAAAAGAAAGTACATGTACAAAATTGAATGAAAATCCTAATCGCAGTACGTTGCCAATGATCTTGAATAAAAGTTGTACATTATGAAATAGAAGACTTCATGAGTGTCTTTTTTGAAAGATTCTTTGTGGATTAAGAAAAATGGAGAAAAATGATTTTTCGTTATTTCATCCTCTTTACTTTTCGCAGAAAGAAATTGAATTAAAAGCAGTCAAAAAATATACCGGATGATTATGGTGTGAAAATTGGTGGGGAGTGATTCGCTAGCCTCAAAAGTTGTAATTTTTGTCTGGCAAACTGAAAAAATTCCACCAGGATCGCAATCGTCGTTGATGGCCATCTTGAAATGCTAATTAAAAATAATCTGCGTACACGTCACGGGATATCGCAGCTATACTCTACATATCACATACGAGCGTTATAAGGCATTTTTAAACACTATGGCTTCTAAGATCTCACTGTTAATGCTAAATAAATCTCGTTAGAAGACGTACGTTGTACGCCTCTTTCAGTTTTCCATACTTTATCGGTACATTTGCTTCGTATGCAGGCTGTTTGCTCTCGGTATAAATTCTAAATTTCTCTAATGAAGTTTTCAAGTTAAATAATAATGAGAAAGACCTACAGAAGAAAGGTTTATTCACTAATTTGCATTTCCTCTGTTATGGGCATTATTATAAATATGATATAATAACTGGGCACCTCGAGGCGGTGCAATGGTTAACAAACTTGTCTCGCTAGAACCATTACGACTGGGTAGTGAGTTCGATCCACACTGGGTGCCTCCTACTTTCGACCTTGTGCCACATGTAAGTTACGCTTGGAAAATCACTATATTAGGGCACCTCGATACGGTGTAATGTTTAGCAAGCTTGTCTCGCAAGAATAATTACGAGTGAGTAGTGAGTTCGATCCTCACTGGCTGCCCCATACTTTCGGCCTTGTGTCACATCTAAGCTATGCTTGGAAAATCACTATGATAACTCTGTACTTCACAGACGGATCGGAATGGCCGAAAGGAAAAGGAATGACAAACATGTTTTGTTCTAAGAGAAACATTTATTCTACAAAGAAATACACAAACATATATATATATATATATATATATATATATATATATATATATATATATATATATATATATATATATATAT
The DNA here is from genome assembly GCA_964036315.1 of Acanthosepion esculentum. Taxonomy (NCBI): domain Eukaryota; kingdom Metazoa; phylum Mollusca; class Cephalopoda; order Sepiida; family Sepiidae; genus Acanthosepion; species Acanthosepion esculentum. The sequence goes on from OZ038478.1 coordinate 25,004,813, forward strand.
ATACACGTGTGCCCCGGGGACAACAGCATATCAGATATATCTACACAGCAAAGTAGAATGGAAGGATGTACAAAAGAAGGTTTGTACATATAATATGGAGATAGTCCTGTGTCTGGAGAAGCCATGTTTAGGTCACCAGATTCAAACGAGGACTGCGAACCGGAGTTTGTTTCCATATCTGGGAAAGATATATTCCTAAATGGAAACGGTACCATGGGTTTGTAAACTACAGGTGGAGGCAGATTTGGTATCATCCCCGGGCGCCTTGAATCAGGCTAAATAGCAACTGCTCAGTTCGGCTGCTGACAAAAAAGAATGAATTACTATCGTCACTACGTCACTAAGCGGCTGTCAAATGACCCATGTGACTTTCAAATTTTCCTAGCAGTTAAATTAGATCATTGTGTCAGTCACTGAAAGATTTTTGCGTATTATATGAAACATAACCGTATGTCTTTCTACATTGATAAAACAAAAATATTATGACAACACACAGATTTACACATAGATAGATAGATAGATAGATAGAAAGATAGATAGATAGATAGATAGATATATGTGGAATAGAATGAGATAGATAGATAGATAGATAGATAGATAGATAGATAGATAGATAGATAGATAGATAGATCCTTGTGCAAATTAATTGAATTAACCGATTTAATATCTTTTCTTTCACCATACAGTCAGTTTAAAACCCACTGGAGTAACAGGGTGTAATCGATTTATATTTTTTCTCAGATCATTTGGAGTGGTGTACCGTAATATGAATCTATTTTCGGGTTGTATGAGGAAATTCATTTGGCCTTGAATAACATTGCATTATCCGTGAATCCATCAGATTTTTATCACACCCAGACACTATTGTCTCGACTACCGATTAGTTGTCCTACGGCTATTATCCGCGATGGACGTGGCTCCAAGGAAACGTACAAAAATTGTAACGCTGTACGAACACACTGGCAAGCCTTACCAGTGAGCAAATCAACGTACTATAGATTGGCCCAGAAAGTCTCCTGATATAAACCCAATCTAGAATCTGTGGTGAATTTGCAAGGGACGACTTTGTGGAATGGACATACGAAGTACTAACATATACACTGGGTCATGTTTCATTGGAAAAATACGAAAAAAGTAAATAATAATCGAATTATTAGTTTTATTTCAATCAATATGAACAAGGGTGTATATAGATAAGATACCAACTGATACATAGATAACGAACCAACAGATAGATAGATAGATAGATATATAGATAGATAGATAGATAGATAGATATATATATATATAGATAGATAGATAGATAGATAGATAGATAGATAGATATGAACCAGTATGTGATAGATAGATAGATAGATAGATAGTATAACAGAGAATGATTGACCTAAGATATAAAACAGACTGAGATAGATATTTTAATATCATTTCAGTGTTCTCACATAATTAGAATAAATAAGTAAAACTCATTACCTATTTTAAACTGAAGAAGCGTCTAACTGTAAGAAAACTGAATGCGTGGTTGTCAGCAAAAGAGACAGCCCAATGTTTGAGCTATGTATTGGGGATGTCAAAATAAAACAGATACAGAAATCCAACTATTATGGTGATGTAGTAAGCCCATTCCCATCACTCATGGAAAGCTAAATATAACAGACGTGTATTGATTGAAGATGAGAGGGAGAGAGAGAGAGATACGGAGAGAGGTGTCAGATAGATAGATAGATAGATAGATAGATAGATAGATAGATAGATAGATAGATACGTTCAGGAGCAGATAGAAAAAAGAAAGAAAGAATGAATTGGGATCAAATGCAGTTAAATGTGGATCGAAATACGACAGAATGACTGGATTAGAAACAAAGAAAACGTTTAGAGAACTAACATGTTTCGCTTTTATTAAAGCTTCCCCAGAGAATGAGATATGGAAAAAAATTAAGGCATTTTTGTATTTGTAGTTTTAGGTTTTCATTGATGAACCAAACTTCACGTGAATTTACAAGTCAAGCAGCGTCCCCTTGTAAGTGTCTATTTTATCTATATCGGATTCGGATGATAAAGTATAGATATGATAATCGATATATATATATATATATATATATATATATATATATATATATATATATATATACAGAGAGAGAGAGAGAGAGAGAGAGAACGGAGATAGATAATGAATAGACTGCGATAGATAGATAGATAGATAGATAGATAGATAGATAGATAGATAGATAAATGCGTGTAATTATAAATCTAGTTTGCCTATGCTGGCTTTGAATGATAGTATATACAGTTGCGGCCAAAATGTTCAGAACGGCATTGTTTTCGGCAGAAAAGTAGGTATAATGTTTTATCAAAGTTGTTTTATATTCTATAATTTTCACAGACAATAAATACGATATTATTTGTTATTGTACAACACATTTTGACTTGTTAACAATCTTTGCAATAGACCCAATATTAAATTATCTTTCTTTCGAAGCTTAATAATCTGCTGACGAATTGGTAACGGAGTAAGTGGCATTATATTAAGAAAGTACACTGCAGATATTCTTACTAATGTTTAGTAAACGAACCGTCATGTAAACAAATTTAAAAAATTAGAGTTCGCCGGTTAAATATACTAAAACACGGAGTAAAAGCAACCGTTCTGATCATTTTGGCCGCCATGGGTTTTGCAGTAAATCACTAAATCATCCATAACTTTTGTATTATCCCCTCAAATTACAGCAAAACCTCGGACAATAACAAATAATATCTTATTTATTGTCTGTGAAAATTATAGAATATAAAACAACTTTGATAAAAACTTATACCTACTTTTCTGACGAAAACAATGCCGTTCTGAACATTTTGGCCGCAACTGTAGATATGATAATCGATATATATATATATATATATATATATATATATATATATATATAGATAGATAGATAGATAGATAGATAGATAGATAGATAGATAGATAGATGTGTGTAATTATATCATGTCTAGTTTGTCTATGCTGGCTTTGAATGATAATATATAGATATGATAATCAATAGATAGATAGATATAGAACGGAGATAGATAATGAATAGACTGTGATAGATAGATAGATAGATAGATAGATAGATAGATAGATAGATAGATAGATTGATTGATTGATTGATAGGTGTGTGTAAATGTATCAGTATTCTTGTTTGTCTGTGGTGTCTTAGAATGATAATATCTAGATATGATAATATATATATATATATATATATATATATATATATACATGCATACAGACATATATATATATGCATATGTATATATATATGTATATATATATATATATATATATATATATATATATATATATATATATATATATATATATATATATAGAGAGAGAGAGAGAGAGAGATAGATAGATAGATAGATAGATAGATAGATAGATAGATAGATAGATAGATAGATACTCACCAAAAACTAATGTTGTGTTTTGATGTTCCACATATAATACCGCGGATTTTCTCATAGAAAAATCCAAATATCTCGAGCTGCGTACAAACATTCTCTCTTTATCTGGCGACAGGAAAGCGAAAAGAAGAAGTCGATTTTCTCATGATATCTTCAGTAAGTTGAGAATAATACAGACAAAAAATAATACGTGATTTTTTTTCCGATTGTAAATCTTCCGTGTCTTGTAATTTTACCAGCAAAGATGATGACCTTTTCATCTTGAATTCCATTGACACTGCACAAACTGCGGAAGAACCGCCCGTGGCTAGAGCTGTGTTCTGTTCTAGCTTAATACCGAGTAGCACAGTTTTGTGTCACAGTCATCGGTGCAGAAATAGGTAAACGCGTCTATTCAATTGTAAGTCACGGGCGATTCTATCTCGTACCATACATCTGAATATATCGTCTCTTTCATTAGCAGATCATGAGAACAGACGTAGAAGAATGGTCGTAACACAAACTCACTTCCACGCCGTCGGTGAGATGCAAGAGACGAGAACTATTTTATGGCATTTATAAAGGAGATGGAAACAAACCCCTGCCCCGGGATGATCAACCATTGCACCTCGTGTTTTAATCTCTTACAGTTTTAGACTGACCCACGTTTTCTTCTGGGTGACCAAAATTCCTCTTGAGGTAAAGACTGAAAAATTAAAGGCAAGCATTGCATGCAACCAAACTGTCAAAGAAATATGGATACTACTACGAATGTTCTCATTATTGCTGAAAAATGCCCAGAAAATAGGATGACAGCTATATTTTTTATTAAATGACATCAAATCAGTTTACAAACATTAAAATCACTATTCGTTGAGATATTTTTATTTTTGTATAAAGAATTGTTAATGATTTCTAATACATAACCAGTTCACTGTTCGGCGCCTTTAACCCTAACTCTAACTCGAACCCTAACCCCTAAACCTATCCCTAAATGCTAACGCTAACCCTAATGAAGAAATGATGAGAAAGGAAAGAATGTGAATATATGCGGTCATAAAAAATTAATGCATCTTCAAGTTTGGCATAATTGTATAATTCTGCTTGTACGACCATTAGTTAGTAAGTTAGCACGACCGTTACGCTCTGTCATTGCCGCAGATAAATACTTGGCAGTTCCCTTAAATCTCCGGAGAAAAAAACGGAGGAAAATACATATAAGCGAAAACCTCTTTGGCATTCTGCACTAGATCTAAGATGGTAAGAAATGCAAATTCTGGACTCAGTGTTATGTTGATACAAAAAATAGGAGAGTTCACGTCAATAGTTTATACTTTGCTCAGGGATGACTTAGAAAAAAATCGAATATTTAACGTTTGTAGTAAAATCAATTTTTTTATTTTTGTATAAAAAATTGTTAATGATTTTTAATACATAACCAGTTCACTGCTCGCAGCATTTAACCCTATCCCAAACCCTAACCCCTAAATCTAACCTCAAATTCTAACCGCAAACCTAACCCAAAACCTTAACCCCTAATCAAGTTTCATACTTCCACCATTTGCTAAATATCATACCATAGTTGAAAATGAATAGTAGATATCATACTATCGTAGAAAATGGCCCTAGATATCAGTCTATAGTAGAAAATGGACGGTAGACATCATACTGTAGTAGAAAATGGACGGTTGATATCATACCATAGTAGGAAATGGACGGTAGATATCATACTATCGTAACACCGAAATGTTACGTGATCCTCTCCGGTTATGCTATTTAATGCCAGAATAATTGTTTCATTCGAGCTATTTGCGACCACAGTAGATCCGATGAGTTGTATATAGTTAAGATGAAAACAACTAAAACGCTAAGATTATCCTTATATATAATTCGCACAGAAATCAAGACCCATTCACGTTCAAAGTACAAAAAAAAAAACGCCCCAAGCAACAGTGACACATTTCACAGTAAGATATAAATTCTGTCTCTTGTTTCTCCCGTAACTACTAAGCACGAAACAACACGCCAAAATTTAAGTTATATTTTGTTTTTGAAAGGAACAATGAAATATAACAATATTTCACTGTAATAATAATAAATTACTTGGTGCTACACCATACATTTTTCTCATGAGTGTCAGTTATGTGCCATGCGTGATACACGCTTAGGCGATCATGTATCTATCGATACATGTCTGACGAGGCAGATTTTTCCCGCAGTAGGTTGTCATTTCTTTCTACAGTAGACTAGTCGCAATCCAAGGCTAGAGAACCCGTTCTGTCCTGCTATCGACACATATCGAAGGGGATTTATATCTTTCCCAAGGCTATTAGCACGGAAATGAATATCAGTCAGTTACGTGCCATGCGTGATACACGCTTAGGTGATCTTTTGATACATGACTGACGAGACAGATTTTTTCCCGCAGTAGGTTGCCATTTCTTTCTGCGGTAGACCAAGGCTATAGAACCCGGTCTGTCCTGCTATTTACCCATAGCTGGCCGGGTGGAGAACTACAGGTTTCCGAGCTTTTCGAAGGGTATTTATTAGCACGTAATTGAATATTACGGATTCGACTGGAAATCGAACTCGGCACTCCGATTGCTTAATCGAAGCCGCTATCCATTACTACACCGTGCCTCTTCCCATGACTATTGATCTTAAGTAAATGCAGTCGTTAACATGTTAATATTTTACTTGGTGAAAATAAACCGTTCAGTGCTACAGATTTACTTGCCAGTTGCTCGTGTATCTCTGTTTCATGTCTGTGTGCCAAAGAGGGTTGTTGTTTTTTTTATATATATCTTTGAAGGATGACGTAGCCGAGGTGGGTTTGGTGCAACAACTTCACACTTTCAAACATCCCGTCCCGCTATTCTGAGACCATCGGTGCGGACTGGCTTATCTGAGATGAAGTATTTTTTTTCTACCTGGGACCCGTTTCCAATAGATAGATAGTCCTGGATAGACACAGATAGATAGATATGAAACGGACATAGATAGATAGATATGAAACGGACATAGATAGATAGATAGATAGATAGATAGATAGATAGATATGAAATGAATTAGATATGGATGAAAGTGGATAGATTGATAGTCCTGAATAGACACAGATAGATATGAAACGGGCATACATATACAGATAGCTATGAAACATAGATAGATAGATAGATAGATAGATAGATAGATAGATAGATAGATAGATAGATAGATAGTCCTGAATAGACATATATAAATAGATATAAAACGGACATAGATAGATAGATAGATAGATAGATAGATATGAATAGAAGTAGATAGATAGATAGATAGATAGATAGATAGATATGAATAGAAGTAGATAGATAGATAGTGCTGAATAGACACATATAGATAGATATGAAACGGACATAGATAAATAGATAGATAGATAGATAGCTATTCAACACGACTAATGTTGTCCGTAACTCGTGCCTGCCTCTTATCATTTTTATTTAACTATTGTTCTTTATTTTTTCTTTTCAAAAACAAATACAACTTGAATTTGGGTGGGTGGGTCATCGTTATTTTGCACACTTCCCCTCATTTGTTAATTTGGATTAAACGAAAATTGCTTACAATATAAGGCATTACTTATAATAAATTCCTTCTTGCTGTCAATTTTAACGGCAAATGTACAATTTGTAGCGATTTGTCAGCTTGATTTATTATTATTACGAGGACAGTTCAAAACGTTCTAAGCCCCACCAAGAGGGAGCTGGAGCAACAAGATAGTTTTCACTATTTTTCAATATAGTTTCCCTTGACTTCAGTTGCACTTGATTCCAACGATACTTTAACATTGCAATCCCACCACGGAAGAAAGTGGCATCCTGGTCCTCCAGAAACCTCTTCCCGGCCCATAAGATTTCATCATTGTTTCCAAAATTGCATATCTGTTGGTGAGATTTGAGCTTATGAAACAGGAAGAACTCAGATGGAGCCAATTGAGGTGAGTAAAGAGGGTAGATTAGCAATAGAAAGCCAAAATTTGCTGTTTCATCCTGGACAAAGTGCACACCTCCCCTCAGCTTCCCTTTGCGTTTCCACGTGATCTCTTCCTTCAGTTGTATTAATTCTGATGCATAGTATTGTCCATTGATACATTTACGCCTTTTACTGATAGTGTGTCTGTGGATGTGTGTGTGACTTATTTATGTGTTTGCGTTTTGAAATATTGATTTGCTCTTACCAAAACCTGTAACCATATCAATATATTTCGCTGTGGTGTATCCCTAACTATAAAAGGCAGGATGTGTGTGTCTGTGTATGTGTGTATATGTGTGTGTGTGTATGCACCTGTGTGTCTGTGTGTGTGTCTGTGTGTGACCCTGTGTGTGTGTGTGTGTGTGTGTGTGTGTGTGTGTGTGTGTGTGTGTGTGTGTGTGTGTGTGACGAATGCTCGGTCGCAATTTTCGACGGATTTGCACCAACATTGACATGAACATGCTCCAAGTTTGCATTTCCCAACTCCCATCGATAGTGGAAATAATCGATTTTTTCATGCTTCTACGGCAGTTTTCATTTAGTTTGCGGTCATTTTCTACTGGCCAGAGTGAGAGCCTATAGCTGCCTGCCACGAATAAGCAAGAATATTCAATTGGCTAGCGTGAGAGCCAACAGCTGACTGACACGGATGTTAACTAGCATGCTAGCATGCAAAAACAAATCGATAGCTGCATTTGTCACAAGTGCGAAAAATTTAAATCTGAATGGCACTTTACTCCAATTGGCGCATTCGCTTGCTTAAACTCAACGTTGATTCTGATTCCGCAGAACCGGATTGCGTGTGAAAAAGTATTTGTTGTTAACATTCTTTTTTCATTCGGTTTTTCCAGTTACGAGTCCTTTTTTAAAGCTGATCGTTTTTGTTTAGTTCTTTTTTCGTAACAGATTTGATGTTTAATATAGAGGTTAAAAAAATTCGCAGTGTGAGATAGGCAAGAAGTAAGTCATGTAGCAACATCAGCACGGCAAAGGGCACTCCTTTAGGGCCAAGGAAGGGCAAAAATATTTTAAGTCATGTGATAGCGATTGCTGTATGAGTCATACGATTTTTGAATCAAGCACGGGCAACGCCGGGTTATGCTGCTAGTGTATCTATATTGCCTTTTGTATATTTATACAATTTTCTTCTGGGTCTAAACCAGAGTTCTAATGTCAGAAATGGCTTCATTACAGTTTCCACTCTTCATTTTTGTAAAAAAACAAAACGAAGGTCACATACATTTCACATCGATAAATCTCCGCGTATTGTGTGAGCTGTACTTGTGAGTACAGTTTCATATATATATATATATATATATATATATATATATATATATATATATATATATATATATATATAGGGTGTTCATAAAGTTCGTGTGCACTTTCAAAAATTTAACACTTTATTTGTATTTGCGATAGAAAGAATCTGTAAAAAATGTTATAAAGTTTAATGTACCTAGTTTTAAGTATAGCTAAAATAACTAATGTGATTTCAGGCATTACTGTAAATCAGTTGGCAATGTTTTCCGTGAACTGCAAAATCGTATTACCCTTTGTATTGCTAATGATGGAGGACATGTGGAAACTTAAATGAAATTTCAATAAAATCTTAAAAAATATAGATTTACTTCTTTCTAATCGTTTTAGAAATTATTTCTATCGCAAATACAATTTTTTAAAGTACACACGAACTTTATGGACACACTGTATACATACATACATATATATATATATATATATATATATATATATATATATATATATATCTTTAAAGCATGGTTTACCAGAATCCCTTGAATGAGTTGATCTGAATATTTTCCAATCTATCTGAAGGCTCCAACTATAACTAAAATTATTGATGTCCTCATGTGCCACAATTTTTAGATTTCCACATCCTTGTATCTTCATATTTTTTAAAGATCTTCAAAGATACATTACAATCTACAGTGACTGTCATATCAATAAGAAAGCACATTCTGTTATTGTGGTCTTTGATCACGATGTCTGGGCGATTAGATTTGATTGTTCTGTCTGTGTATTTTGTAAAGTGAAAACATTGTTACAGATTCCATCTCTGTAACCGGGTTTGGATGGTGTTCATACCAGCTTCTTTCAGTTTCTTTCCTGTAAATGTTGCATATTTTCCAGTGCAGATATTGGCCAATTCTATCATACCGTATTTTATATGAAGTGGGTGCTATCACCGTGCAAACTGATGCAACATGGTCAATTCTTTTTGGATATTTATCACATAAAAATATGAAGAAAGGGCAGTAAAAACACCAGAAAGAGACAATTTGAATATCTAGGGTATGCGATGAGAAAAGAAAGCTCGGAAAATTTGACACTCACAAAATATATCAAATGCAAGTGGAACAAAGGAAAACAGCGCATAATCTACTTAACGAGCTTTGGAAAAGTGTTCGCCGAACAGGGTTTAGGAGAGATAGCAAAATGTCAACAGTGAATCAGAGATACAATGAATAAGAAATTTTGGAGAGCCATGTGTGACAACGTGCAACAGAGACGGGGCACATAGAAGAATACATGCCAGGTACATCTTAAAATTGTCATATATATATATATATATATATATATATATATATATGTGTGTGTGTGTGTGTGTGTGTGTGTGTGTGTGTGTGTGTGTGTGTGTGTATATATGTATATATATAAATATATATTTATTTATATTATATAATTTTAGGGATTCGTATATTTGTACTTGTTTACTTGCTTGTCATTCTGGTCTCTCAAAAAATAAAATCTAAATAATAATACCACAATACTACTACTACTACTACTACTACTACTACTACAATAATAATAATAATAATAATAATAATAATAATAATAATAATAATAATACATTTTTAGAAAGATTCATTTAATGGGAAACAAAGATAACACTGTTCTTACTTCAAGCGGGCCAAGCCTAATAACATTCTTTTCCCGAGAGACGACCTGAAACGCCAAAAAATAGAATGGCAGCAATGTTTTTAAGCTCAAAGACAAACCAAGACATTAATATGAAAAAAAAAGTTCTTGTAAATTTCTATTCTACAGAGAAAGAAATCTGAAAATAAAAGATAAGGACTGACTTTCATGACATAAATATTTGTCATCGAAGAACTACTATAAAATCAAATACTATATGCGGTTAAGTACATTGAAGGCGGCCTTGGAGACTATCACACACAAACGAACACCATTTGTATTAGAGTGACCAGTGACCCATGTTAATCGCATTCGGGTAAGAGGAGGGACTTTAAGAGTGATAGCGGTGGTAAGCATATATGAAGTCGATGTTAAAGTCGGAGTAGTAGGTTAGCGATAAGGGTTCTTGTAAGGGAAGGAACTGTTTAGCAATAAAGGAGACGACAGGAGAGGGTAGATCACAAGAAACCAGGAAAAGATTTATGTGTCTGCGTTTTGAAATATTGATTTCTTTTCACGAGGGAAAGGCTCCACCAAGAACCTGCTAGTTATTAAGAAACACACATACACACACTCGGATATGGTGTTTCGTGGCAGAAAATGACTGTAATTTACGTATATACACTAAATATGCAGTAGATATATAAGGTAATGTTAAAATCACTGCTCGGCTAAGAAAACCTTCCCACAAAAGTATGATGATTTCGTCAAAATTTGGGTAGTGCGTCACCAAATTGTAGCGGTTTGTTAGTTTGTTTTAGTATAACGAGGGTCGCTCAAAACGTTCTAAGCATCTCTAAGAACGAGTTGGAGAAACAAGATAGTTTTTCACTATTTTTCAATATAGCTTTATCGCATTCACGGAAGAAGTTGACGTTCTAGTCCTCTAAAAACTTCTCTGCGTCACATAAGATTTCACTATTGTTTCCAAAATGGCATCCACGCACGTGGGATGTGAGTTTAGGAAACATGAAAAACTCAGATGGAGCTACGTCCGGTAAGTAAAGGGGATGGCATAGCAATTCAAATGCGCAGTTGGCTGTTTCATCCTGGAGCAAGAGCACAACATAGATGGAAGATTCTTGAGAGTGACGTATCGAATTTTACCAAAATATAAATCTGATTTTTTTTTCAAATACTTAATTTCTTAAAATAAATAGTCTTTCCCAACCAACATACGTGACTACAATTTAAAAAAATAGAAGTAAACGGTTAAATTCAAGACCTATTATTTAATATATATATATATATATATATATATATATATATATATATATATATATATATATATATATTTATTTATTTCCCGCAAAATGAACATAATGAGCGATGTGGATTTTGTAAGCGATTTCACAAGGCTTCATAAATGTACAATATCCGCACCACTTGTGACACGACAGGTCTGTTGTCCAAGTCCTGCCAAACACACTGTAGCATGTCATACGTAACATTCCCCAGTGCCTCAGTGATTCTCTGCTTAAGTTCCTCGGGGCTTGTAGAAAGAGAGGTGGGGTATAGACTTTTCCTTTCGTATAGACCCCCTCCTCCCAAAAAACAAGGTTTAAGTCAGGTGAACGTGGTGGTCACTTCAAAAGCACATTCGATTTATCGCTCGCACGCACGATCCATCCCCCTCGTAAAGTCTCATTGAGATAAGTCCGCAAAATCACATTCCCCTCCTCTCTGTCTAAATTATACCTTAACATATTGCTCTACCTTGTGTGGCTCCCAGGCCTTGTACAGTGTTGCTGTAAAAAAATGTATATTTTTTTTATCTTAGTTTACCAGCCTAAATGTTTGAGAAATCGTATTATGCTTTCTTTAAATAGAATTCTTATTAAACAAGTAATCATATTAAAGACCCACACACACAGACACACAAAAACATATATATATATATATATATATATATATATATATATATATATATATATATATATATATATATATATATGTGTATAATAAACAAAACAGAAAGGCTATTGGTTGACAAAAAATCCCACTCTAATTAAAAGAGAAAATAATTCACCAAGTCCAAAATGTGTGAAAATGCTATTATCACTTGTTCAGCAGGAGTAAATATACGCCCAGGTTTTGACAACGTATCACCATTTTTAGCAGAAAAGGTGGGATGTTCAAAAACAAAGATGAAAAAATATAGAAGAATTTGGCTAGCTTGCAAAAATGATTTTAAAAAAATGATTTTAAAAATTTTGAAACTACCAGCGTCTCTCGTTCATGCGCTTGTGTAATCACAACAAAGTCCAGAAACCCAGTCGGATGAAGTCTTAACTGATGAGATGTTACAAATAAACGTTTCAATTTGTTCCTAAATTTTCATCAATACTGTTCTTAATATATAAAGATATATATCGTTATCTTATATATATATATATATATATATATATATACATATATGTGTGTGTGTGTGTGTTTGTGTTTGTGTGTATGTGTGTGAATTAAAATTAATGAGATGCAAACGTGTTAAGAGTATGAGGTAAATTGTGTGGATCTCATTAATTGTAATTCACTTATATGCCCTATAATAAAAATTATATTGAGCTCTCTTTTGTGGATTAGTTTTAATATTTTATATTATCATAGCTACACACACACACACACACACACACACACACATATATATATATATATATATATATATATATATATATATATATATATATATATATATATATATACAGGTATTTGCTAGCCATTTAGACTCTTGTGGAGAAATGACCATATCACACCCGCCACACTGAATGTTGCAACAATGTTTTCTTCAATAAGTATTTTTTTTAACTTGGTTCATTTTCCAGCCCCTCTTTCACACACATAAATGGAAAGGGGTCGCTGGAGACCCATATTAGGCTTCATGCTAAAGGAACATGACATTTAATAGTAAAACAAGTTAATAGCTATTTTCTGGAAATGCATATATCCCATTATGTTTGTAAAAGCTCAGTGCTAATGACCACGTCTCTCACGTGATCATAAACCAGAGGTGGGCGCTTACATAAATGAAAGTGTCCAGATGTAAACGCTAATTTCTATACTCACAGTTTCTTCTCGCGCAATCCTCGCTTGTGGAACTCTCTTGCAACTTCTTCTTTTCCAGTCAATATTGATCTTTAATGATTTAAATGTAGTGCAAATCGCTATCTCATGTTTTCTCGGTTACTTTCCTTTTGTGGTTCTCTCTCCTTACTAATGTTTTCTTTTCCTTGTATTCTCTCACCTTTTGCGTCTTAGTGGTTTTATTGCCTTTCTTGGGTTGAAATGATTAAACAAATCTCTTGGAGCGAAAATGCCGCCTGTTGTAAAGTCATATACTACTGTTAAAAAAAAAATTGTGGTTGAGAACGCATGATTGTACCGTTGAATGAACTTCTATTGTCAGGTAGAGGTTGCTGTGAGAGATCTCTTACTTTACTCAGCAATCAATAATCAAGCACGAGAGATTATATTTTTTACGTTTTATCAACCCTTTTACTGTTATTTAAAGCCTTAGCGTACTGTAAGAATTCTTTAGGGATACTAATCATTTTCTGATACATGCCCTATTACATAATCGATTTCTGGTGGGGAGACGTGGTACATTCTTACTTGTCCCTAGGTTATATGCGAGTAAATCAATATAACGAATCCGACTAGAATCGGAACTCAGGTAACCAATTTCTCATTTCCAGCCGTTCTTCATTACACCACCTGTACACCCAATCTTACAGTAGTGATTTTCCAAGAGTAGCTTAGTAGTAGCACAAGTCCGAAAGTAGGAGGCACCCAATGAGGATCGAACTCACTACTCAATCGAAATTGTTGTAGCGAGACAAGCTTGCCAACCATTCCACCGCCTCGAGGTGCCCTACCCAATCTTACAGTAAATGATATTCCTGAGCGTTACCCATGCAGGTACTGACCAGGTTCAGTGTTGCTTATCTTTGTTGAACGGATGAAAATCGGTGTTGGAACGTGATGTGTCCGTAACAAAGAAGGCGAGAGATAGTATATATGATAGAGATTTCGAATCATTCTAATCATAATTTCATCTGTCTTTTGCTAATATAATTTGATGGATAATTTACAACTGATTCATCGATCATCTTCGACGATTAGCTGTGTGTTCTCCGACTCCGTACAAGGAGGTACCAACCGATAGGGGCATAATGGTCAGGATTTCAGATAATTCAAGTGTAGTATTTCTACTTACATGGTTCATTTATTTTCATTATATTTCAAAATAGCATCATTTATCTCCCTTTGGTACGATCAGGTTCCTCTTCTTCAACGGAGTTTTTTTTGGGTTTTTTTGTCCGATTTTATTTTTACTTTTAACTGTTCATATTTTGTCATGTTATGAAGAGCTTATTGTATAATTTGAAGTGTTTTGAAAATTTCCAGGTGCGCCTAGAAAATAAATAATACTTCCCGTAATAATAGACTAAACATATTTTATAGCAATGTCTAGTCATTTGAGGGCTGTGCATAAAATTTTGTCTGTCCATATATTTCTCCGAAATACGGCTTTCCGATTATTATAGCTTGGGTGAGAAGTGTAGGTTTCATATTTCTATCAAATGTATTCCCGAGAAGTAAATCTAACGAATCGATAGTAGTTCACTCTAAACCAGACTGACAGTCATACTAATACCTTCCCCATCTTGAATTATTATTTCTGTGTAATATATCTTCGTTATTTCTACTCTTGTGTTCGTGTTGTTCTTCCTTGGTCCTAACCTCGACCATAACAGTAACCATATATTATTTCATTACCATATATTCTTTTTTACCATGTATTATTTTATTACCATTTATTCTTTCATTACCATATATTCTTGTTTACCATATATTGTTTTATTACCTTATATTCTTTCATTACCATATATTCTTTTTTACCATATATATTTTATTACCATTTATTCTTTTTTTACCATATATTATTTTATTACCATATATTCTTTTTTACCATATATTATTTTATTACCATATATTCTTTCATTACCGTATATTCTTTTTTACCATATATTATTTTATTACCATATATTCTTTCATTACCGCATATTCTTTTTTTACCATATATTATTTTATTACCATATATTCTTTTTTACCATATATTATTTTATTACCATATATTCTTTCATTATCGCATATTCTTTTTTACCATATATTATTTTATTACCATATATTCTTTTTTACCATATATTCTTTCATTACCGTATATTCTTTTTTTACCATATATTCTTCTTTACCATTTATTATTTTATTACCATGTTATGGTGAAATGCGTATAATTTTTTTACTACGGTTCATTTACAACAGTCTTCCTCCCAATCTCTCTCTTCCTATCTCTCACTCCCTATTTGTGTGTGTGTGTGTGTGTGTTCGTGCTCAAAATTAGAAATAGAACGCATATAAAAGTGGACATTGAGATCAATACCAACTATTGAGAATCTGTTTCATGCGTAAACACAAACCTCAAACCATGTACATATACACATACATACATATATACATATACATATATATATATATATATATATATATATATATATATATATATATATATATATATATATATATATGTATATATATATGGGAGGAAAGTTGGAGTAATGGATACTGGCTTGAATTGAGGAATCGGATTCCAGTCGAATCCATTACATTCAATTACGTGCTAATATCCTTGAGAAAGTTATGAATTATTTTCTTCTCTCCCCCAGCTATGGGTAAATAACGGGACAGACTGGGTTCTATACCCTCGGATTGCAACTCTGAGTGAAAAGAACCACTCTAAATTCAAAACCTGTCGGTTGGGGACCTTGTGGCACACGGTGCACCAGGTCTCTGTATTCGGCGCTTCAAAAAGTGTGGTTGGTTCTGCATAAAACATTCACCACTATAATCAAATTATATATGTGCAGGTGTCTGGCTGTCGGTTCCTAGAAACTGAGTTGCCTGACCCTCGTGCGTCGTATAAGGGAACTCGGTAGTCCCGGGCCAACAGCCCGCATCGATCAAAAACGGGACAGTCCACGTTATATATACATACATACATATATATATATATATATATATATATATATATATATATATATATATATATATGTGTGTGTGTGTGTGTGTATGTGTGTGTGGGTGTGTGGGTGTGTCTGGCTGGCTGGATGGAGGGATGGCAAGAAATGTAAATATAAATGATAATTAAACAATATACTTTGTGAGTTTTACCTCGCATAAAGTGAAAGTTTTTAGAAGTGTACGTGTATGTATGCTCTTGTAAATCAGCGTACGCATGCGCATAGTTGCACACACACAATGGCGCAAAAAAATGAATCATTCTCTCTTTATCTCCTTCTCTTCCTCTGTCTGTCTCTTTCTCCATACATATATATATATATATATATATATATATATATATATATATATATATATATATATATATATATAATAAATGCGAAATTCTGTGTAAACTGTGACATACTTTTTCAACTTTACTCCAAGACGCCGTAGCCTAACATATCATACCATAAATGAAATACAACAGAAAACAAAGGTAAAAAAATAATAATAATTCAATGCGAATTATGAAAAAATAATAGAATTTAACTTATTTTAAAGTTTGCAGAAATTTAATAAAAATTACTCACTAAACAACTGAAACAACAATTTATTTATTAATTAATAAATAAATGTCCCACTTGAAAAATTAATAATTTATAAACTATATATATATATATATATATATATATATATATATATATATATATATGTATGTATAGGTGATGCAGAAATACTTCCAACATTTTCAAGCTGATACAATATATATTTCACTATTGTTAAAGCAAAGTGTTAGATTGCTTTGGTTTCAAATATTTTATGCACCAAATTGTGGCCTTTGTTCGCCATGCACTGTTGTAGACGATTTCTTAAGTAGCCCATCACCCGGAAGTTCGAGCGTTTCGACGTCTTCCAGGTGGCTTACCTTTGAGCGCTGAATCTGTGGCCCTGAAATTTTCAACCCATAGCAATATCGATTTTCTGTTCGGAAAAGCATCCTTCTAACGTAACATGAAATGAACATAAAAATCTCTCTGTGTTGCAATTGCAAATCCACAAGTCTTAAAAAAACGTGCTTTCAACTGTGAGCGCACATTGTGTACTGCTCCAAGCCAGGAAGGTAACTGATTGCAACTGAAGAATAATGGCAAGACGTTAGCGAGATGAAGACACCAGTCACTTGCCTAAGTTCACGAACACAACACAGAGGGCAGTTTAAAATGTGTGACGTATTTCCACATATATTTATTGGTGAAACTGTTCAATATCTGAGTTATAGCTTTTGTTGTAGCCAAGAAAAGGTTGCTGAATGAGGAATAACCAAAACGGAGGTTGGAAATGAAATGGTAATCTTTATAACATCAACAAAACACAATACCCGCGATCGGTGTGAAGTAGGTAAACCACTGCTAGTAGTGAACTATTTAGACAGCATATTACGATACTTACCAGCCTCCCCACGAGGTAGGAGTCGTCACAAGACCAAATTTAATGTTGGGAAATCCGACCCCGTGTGCTCGTGCAAAAATTGCCCGTAGACCCCGGATACACGAGACCGGG
>OZ038478.1:25027791-25045291 GCA_964036315.1 Acanthosepion esculentum
TTCTGTTATCAAATACATGTTTTTACCACAGCTCATATTGCAACTTTGTTGTCATTATCCTTTTTCTCTGGCACTCCTTATTACTGGTTCCCATATTGTATTCATTTCTATGCTTGGTCGGCGCAGGAGATTTTTGTGGCCTAGCATATGTGCTGATTCATTAAGTTGACGAATTTTCCAATGGTGTTCCTTGTCTATAATCTCAACCTGATCCCACAGAGGGCGGTGATCTCCCTTCTCTCTCCATATGTGGTCAGCCAGGCCTGATTTTTTTCAAAGAGAAATTTGGTACAGTTTTTTGTATGACGAAAGATCGTGATTTTCTAGTAGTAACAGGGAAGATTTAATTAGATCAACCAGCCGAAGATTTTTCTTTGAGGGTTGAGGGCCCGGGTTGTTTCACATATCATTTGGTGGTTGTATAAATATTCTGTGTCATTTTTTTGTGTTTTTTGTTGTTGTTTTTTTCTGGGCCGGAGAGACCAGAATTACTCTAACAGTTGTTTGCCGACTACTACATTCGAATTCAATGTCCTCTTTATATAAACTATAGGTAGGCTCCAAATACGCTTCTCGAAACTTGGAGGGAATCCCTTTCATTCGTTTTTGACGAAAAACAAATGCATGCTGTTTTACCAATAACCATATGCCATAAATGTTTTTGAGATTTACAAATTAAGCAAGCACCCATCAAAACGTCTGCTTTATCTCTGAACGCCCGATGGATTGGTTTGGTTTGGTTTACGGCATATCAACCGTAATGGGTTATTTAATTCCAACAAATTTTTTTATTTCTGGTAATATTTTTTTACAAAAATGTCTTGCTGGTAATAATGTATTGCTGGTAATATTATTTTTTTACAAAAATTATTTCTGTTATTAAAACCTATTTTTATACTTTCATAGTGTTTTGACCCCAGCGGTTAATTATTTTCCCATAGTAGGGACCCTAACAGGTAAACCTGGGAACACCTGAAATTAAGAGGTGGTCCCATGCTCCTCAAAACCTCCTGATCAGAGGCCTTGCTGTCGGACGTAGTTTATCATCTTACCCAGGATGCGAATGTAGTTTATTGTCATAAGCTGGACATGAACGCCCGATGTATGGTGATACAGCTAAAATTTCTTATTGCGGAAACGGCGGGTTATCTCCTTGACGAATCTGTGTAAATGAAAGCGAGAGTAAGAACTCCAAAGAGTAGCAGTAAACGTAGAAGTTTTATTGAAAGCAACAAAAGACAGGAAGTAGTGGAAGTCCATGATTGCCCGCGTCCTGAAAGAACATGGCGCATGGAAGTCTTTTACATAACTGTTGTTGTTCTTTTTCCTGTTTTTTTCTTCCTCCTCAAAGTAAATGTCAAATGTCTCATATGTATGCAGCAACGACACATGATGCTTTGACCAGTGGGCTACGAATTAAAAGAAACTTTCTGGCTCGGTTTTCTTGTCCAAGCAGTCTGGCCCTGGCAAAGCCACGGTGAAGTTGAAAATGTCAGCGAGTTACTGACCCATGGTTACTGACAGTGAATAAACATGAGCAAGACAGCGGTTCAGATAATTAGCGATGGCGACTGTTTTGATAGCTTGCCATTCAACGACACTTAACATTTCCCTTTTGCTATCGCTCCATTTCTTTTTCTCTCTACAGCTTCTCTTTTTTTTATTAGTTTCTGATTTTCTTTCTGTTACGTTCAGTCTATTTTTAATCAGACTCCTTCCTTTTACCCACAGAATTTTCTCTCTCTCTCTCCCTATATATTCATATATATATATATATATATGAAGATAAATATATATATATATATATATATATATATATATATATGTCAGTGTGTACATATAACTAATTATATATCTGTTCATATATATATATATATATCAGTGTGTACTTATAACTAACAATATATATCAGTGTGTTCATATAACTATATATATATATATTTATATATATGTTCATATATATATATGTCAGTGTGTACATAAAACTAATTATATATATATATATATATATATATATATATATATATATATATCAGTGTGTTCATATAACTAACTATATATATATGTCCATAGATATATATATCAGTGTGTACATATATATAATTACTATATGAACAAACTTATATATATATATATATATATATATATATGAACATATATAGTTTGTTATATGAACACACTGATATATATGTATATATATATATATATACATATATATATATATGAGTATATATATATAATTAGTTATATGTACACAATGACATATATATATATATCTATGGACATATATATGTATATATATATATATATATATATATATATATATATATATAGTTAGTTATATGAACACACTGATATATATATATGTTCATATATATATCTTTATATATATATATATATCAGTGTGTTCATATAATTAACTACATATATATATACATATATATCAGTGTGCTCATATAACTATATATATGTATGTATATATATATATATATATATATATATATATATATATATATATATATATATATGAACATACTGATAAATTTCGATTGACAATGAAACCGAGCTTGATACTTTAATTCAATTTAATTCTAATAATTATATTGAAGTTTTCACCTCTTGTTTTTGAAACATGAGAAATCTTTTGTAGCGAAGGAATTATATCTTTTAAGAAATAATTATAATTTAGACTCTACTTTTGTATCGAACACTGTTTTTTTTAAATAAAAACAAAAATACTAAAGAAGTTCAGATTATTTACCTAACGAGTTCTTTCCTATTTTCTATATATTTGCACATATATATATATATATATATATATATATATATATATATATATATGTATATATATATATATATATATATATATATGCATATATATATATCTGTATGTTTATGTGTATCTATCTAATTATGCTCATATCTATCTATCGTTTGAACTATTGATATATGTATGATTCCTTCCAATTCTAAATATCGTTTGAATGACCTATAATGTAATATCTATCTATCTATCTATCTATCTATCTATCTATCTATCTATCTATCTATCTATCTGATTTCTTTTCATTCTATCTATATCTGTATCTATCAACGGCTATCCACTATCTATTTATCTATGATTTCTTCACGTTCTATGTATTATTTATTGACACGTTGCCTTTCTTTCTATCTTTCTTTCTTACTGCTGTTGTATATTTCTGTCCCTTTCCTTCTATAGTTTTTCCTTCGTCTCTTTCTATTTTCAATAAACGCATCTACTGCTCCCCCCCCCACCAACACGCTATATCTTTAGCGTGTCTGCGATCTCTCTCTCTCTCTCGCTCTCTCTCTCTTGTAATTATCTTTTCTTTTCCTTTTGTCTTTTTCTCTTTCTTTTCTGCCAAAATATTTCCCTTTACTTTGTTGGCCCTCTTCCTTTCCATGTGTAATCTGCATTGTGTTCCTTTTTCTCTTTCTCATACATTCCGTCTTTATCTGCTTGTGTCCTGCCTTTGTTTTCTCTGTCTCACTCTCCGCTTCCTACTTTCTTTCTCCGTCCATTTCCCTTCTATCAAAATATATGTTTTGACTTCTTTTTAGCCATATATTTCTCTATTCTCTTTTCCCCCTTTTATCTCCTTTCTTCCTCCCTTCCTTCCTTCCTTCATTCTTTCTTTCTTTCTTTTCGTCTATTTCCTTTCAAGCTATATGATTTGCTTCTTTTTTCCATACAGTTCTCTCTTTCTTTCTTTCTATTTATCCCCTCTCTTTCTACTTTCTTATGTTTTCTACTTTCTTTTGTCTTTCTGATCATTCTTACTGCCTTCCTTTCATTGTCTATATCTTTTTGTTTTCTCACCTCCTTACCTTTCTCTGCCTATCCACTCTTTGCTCTCACTTCTTCTTCTTCTTCTTCTTCTTCTTCTTCTTCTTCTTCTTCTTCTTCTTCTTCTTCTTCTTCTTCTTCTTCTTCTATCTATCTATCTATCTATCTATCTATTACTTTTTATTTGTGCGATTACATAGAAAGGTAAATGCAGGAATTTATAAACTACTTTTAAAAGATCATGTCTTGCCTGTGCTGAGAAATTCAAATAAGCGACCACCCATCTTCTTCTTCTTCTTCTTTTCTTCTTCTTCTTCTTCTTCTTCTTCTTCTTCTTCTTCTACGTTTTCTATCTATCTATCTATCTATCTATCTATCTATCTATCTATCTATCTATCTATCTATTACTTTCTATTTTTTACTTTTTCCAGATTTCAAGGTCTTCTTCTATCTTTCTTTTTATACTTTTTTCTTTCCTTCACCCTTTCTTTATTTTCCCATTCTATTTTCTTCATTTTCTTTCCTTCCATTCTTTTTTCTCCCCCACTGTATTTTTGGTTTCTCTGTTCTTTCGTCCCGGCACATATTATTAGACCCAGGCTTTCTCTCCATTTTTCCTTCTCTCTAATAATTACACTTTCATTCAATCTTCCTGCGCACTTATTTTCACTCTCCTCCCTTTCTCTTTTACATCTTGACTTTCTTGTTATTATATACATACACACACACACACACACACACACACACACACACACATATATATATATATATATATATATATATATATATATATATATATATATATACATACGTACACACACACACACAGAAACACACACATATATATATATATATATATCCATATCTTTCCTTTTTCATTTCTTTTCTCTCTATCACACTAATGCTTCCTTCCTTCCTCTCTTTCTTCATATTATTCTCTATCCTCTCTTTTATTACCTCTTCTTTTTTTTCTTTTACAGCTTCATGAATATTCAAAGCCTACTGGTGCGCAGGAAACAACATGGCGGAAAATAGGCTTTACTGATATGCGGTCGTTTAATATGCGTCCTTGTTGACCCAACTTATGGAAATAATAAAGCGCTTGTGTACAAACTGCAGACACGTGGTTAGCATGTGGCTAATATTGGAATCCATAGCAGACAGGGCCAAGCTGGCTCGTCGACAGACATCTGTTGAAAGAGTTCATATATTTATAAAGCTATAGTCTTCGGTAACGCCAGCAAACGACAGCAGAGGCATAAAATCAGGCCATGATACTTAATAACCTTCATTAAGTACAAGACCCAAGAACCACTCAATCTAGAGCGTTCATAATAAACGTTTTTGTCGTCTGCTATTCCGTGATGCTACAAACAAGGTTTAATAAAAAAAAGTATCAGGACTATTACTATAAAAATAAAATTACAGCATATATCAATTCGGTATTTAATCTCCTTCGAAGTAGTCCCCTTCTGAAACTACGTACTTTATCCCGCGTCGTTTTCATTGATAGAATCATTCCTGGAATTCTTTTGTGGATAGCGAGCAGTTGCCTAGTGACATTCACTTGTAGATCCTTGCCATCTTGAAATGGTATCCCTCTCAAGATTTCAGGATTTTTGAAAAAGAGAAAAAAGTCGACAGGTGATAGATCCGGGAAATATGGTCGTTGTCGAGCCTGGTGTATATGTACTTGGCCAAACACTGCTGCAGAAGAAAATAGTCACAGGTAGAACCTGTGTTTTGTGGTGTGGTGAGATGACCGCACTCTATACACTTTCCTTCCAAACAATGCTATGAACAACGAGAGTGAGCAAGAACGTTATAACTTAGTGTGTATACGCGACAGTGTTGTAGGTCTATATGTGACCAGCGGCTTCACCCTGCCTACTTTAGCAAAAGTCCCGATACTTTTTGAACAGACCTCGTATGATTGCGTAAATCGAAAAGTTAAAATGTATTATAGTAAAGTTAATAGAATTGTTTCTGTTGAAACTTGACTAATGCATGGAATAATAATGCAACACAAAATGTACTTAGAAGAAAATGTATTTGAACAAGAAAGTGTACACAATATTTACATATAGTCTTTTGTATATTCCTGGGAAGACCGTTCCTGGAGAATGTGTTGACTAAGTCGCAGTCGGGCAGAGTCTCTAGTGAATCTCTTGATTCGCCTCTCTGTCTTCCCGGTACCAACCATATTTATATAGTCGGTAATCCACTATGCAAATTAGGTGGATCCTACCACAACACCCCCCTCCCAAGCCTTGGAATCCCTTTTGGATTTCAAACTGACTTCTTATATGGGATGATGATTATGGCTATTTCTTTGTAGATCCCATTTGCATACTTCATATGTATATGTCAATCCG
The DNA here is from genome assembly GCA_964036315.1 of Acanthosepion esculentum. Lineage (NCBI taxonomy): Eukaryota > Metazoa > Mollusca > Cephalopoda > Sepiida > Sepiidae > Acanthosepion > Acanthosepion esculentum. Next base: position 25,033,975 of record OZ038478.1, read on the forward strand.
ATTAATTTTAATATCTTTTCTGTTTTGGATTCACGTCCAATGGGTCCGTGAACTTTCGTTTCCTACCGGATCTTCTCGGTTCAGGAGTATTCTGCGGAGGTTCTACTTGAAAGATATCATACATTACATCAATGGGATCTTCCTCCTCATCCGGTATACTCTCTTCATTCTCTAGAACGTAACATTTTTTAAGTTGGTTCTGATGCCTTTTATGAGTATTCTTCGGCCCTTTAATTATGTAAATCAGGTCACCGATTCTCTTGTCCACTATGCCTCGCTCCCAGAACTCAACGTTGTTTCTGTAGCACTTGAAAAACACCTCTCCGGCGCTGTATCTTTTTCTAGCTGTATACATAGTATTCTTTACTCTATTTTTTCCTGGCAAAAGCTTGTCAAACACTGACTTAATTTTCCTAGCGAACATTAGTTCATTATTGTTAAATCTGACCCCGAATCGAGTTGAAATTTGATATTCTTTTTAAATATTTCAGTCGTCACATATTTCCTCAAATCTCTATCTGATTTGATATTCGAATTTGTTTGTCTAATTCGGCTATTGAATTTTTTCGTTTTACAACACGATCCTTTGTGTCCATTCTTGTGGCACACGAAACATTTCTTATTTCTATATGGGCAATTTACCTCCCAGTGTCTTTCGTTACAACGTCTTTTTATTTTCTTGTCTATTTTTAAAATACGCCGAATTTTTACTCAAATTTTTTGCTGATGGGTAATTTGACTGTTTTTTTTAAATTTTTTTAATATAAGCAATGCCAGCTTCTTCGATTTTTTGAGACTCTTTCTTTAAACTTACGGCCCGTTGACACTCCTCTGCTAACTTTTGCAGGGTAAGTTTTTGTTCAGATACGAGTTTAGACAAAACTCTACGTCTTATTTCGGCACGCTTACTGGATACCAGTCCTTGAGCAAAAATTAAACACTTGAATTCTTCAACCGTAATCTCTGCCAATCTGAAATTGTCACAATATCTATTCACTACAGATGCATATGTTAAGTAATCCTGATCGTCGGATTTAGAGACATTCATGCATAACCATCGGTTATGCCAAAGCGACATATTTCCTCCAAACAGCTCTTTTAGCAATTTCACTGTTTCCGAGAATTCCAATTCAGTTGTTTTTCTCGGTAGAATAAAATCTACAAATTTGCTATGTTCTGCTGTACCTAGCTTTCTTAGTAATAGACTGACTTTTCTTGAATTCGACCAGTTTTCACAGTCTGTGTAGAAAATATTTTCATATCGTTTAAAGTACGCTTCAAACGTTTTTTCTTCGTCTGGCTCATAGTTGAAAATTTCCAGCGAATTAAATATGATGTTATTAGAATATGAAGAATTTCCCTCATTTGCCTGATAGTTGTTTAATTTCTCCAGTGTTAACTTTTAAATTTCTAAAAGTCTTTCATCTTGCTTTTCTTGATATTTTTGCTGTCTTAGATCTTGCTTTTCTTGATATTTTTGCTGTGCTATCTGTTGTTCCCTTATTAATAAGGCAACCTGTGATATGGCTTTGGATAATTCATCCATTTTTAGCTGATAGTGTTCATGCAACAAAGAATATACTTTTAATTTGTGTATCCACGGATATCATATAAGCTGACCAGAAAATCGAAACAACGTACGACTTTTTAATTTTATGTCTTGCTTTTACATTGATAATCAACTTTGTTATTTTTTTTTATTTTTTGTTTTTGTGAACAGAGACCGTCGGACTTGTTTTTTTCGTTTTCGACTTCTGTTCGCGTATTTTAATGAAACTTCTGATTTTATTATCAGAGGTAATTCGTCACTATATTGTTGAACAAACAAAAAAATAATTTTTTAAAGTTCGTTACCTTTCAAAGTCGACACGGTCTAATTGTGCGCCTTTTAAATCCATACATGTTTTGTAGTCGGCGAATTATTTTTTTCTTTTTAGCGGATGTCTCGTTGTAGATAATTTTTTCAATTTAAAATCACCGTTATTCGTTTACGACACCTTTCAAATTTTTCTGAATGAACGTTCCTTTACGCTTAGTCGTCCTTTAACGAGTTCTACATATCCAGAAGTTCAGAATCCTTCGTCGTTACGTTAATGTTGGACTTTTAATTAATAATTTTTTTTCAGCCTGGGTTCTTCAATGACTTGTCCCAATTGTTGAAAACTCTCAATTATTAATTCTTTTTTTTTTCGTATGGTTCTTGCTACTTCGTCGCCATTGTTGAAATTTGACTAATGCATGGAATAATAATGCAACACAAAATGTACTTAGAACAAAATGTATTTGAACAAGAAAGTGTACACAATATTTACATATAGTCTTTTGTATATTCCTGGGAAGACCGTTCCTGGAGAATGTGTTGACTAAGTCGCAATCGGGCAGAGTCTCTAGTGAATCTCTTGATTCGCCTCTCTGTCTTCCCGGTACCAACCATATTTATATAGTCGGTAATCCACTATGCAAATTAGGTGGATCCTACCACAACAGTTTCTAAATGTCTTTTAATGATTATTACAACGGAGACGACATAAAGATCCATACTCACTAACATCGTATCCTCTGTTGCATCTATAGAACAGACCTCGTATGGAGCCGAAAAAAGATTTTGGAATTATGTCAATGTGCCAAAATAAATTCTTTATTCATTGTAGCAATGATTTCAACGAATAAACAGATGATTGCTTGCTGAATGAATGGATTATTATTATTATTATTATTATTATTATTATTATTATTATTATTATTATATTTCTTTTGATTTCTGGTGTGTAAACATTTCTTTCCGGGTCCCGCCCAGAGACCTAAGGTTAGAAATGGCATCATGACACTTTCCACTGCAATAAATAAATAAAATAAAACAAATAATTACGTAGATAAAGCTCTTCGTAAAGTGTGGGCTGTACTTGTCAAAACAATTTTTGTATCTCTTTGAGGCATGGACTTCCAGGAATCCCTTCAATCAGCCTACTGGAATCTTTTCCAACCAGTCCAAGGGCTCCAACTGCAACAGGGATTGTTGATGTTCCTATGTGCCACATTTTTGAGATTCCTATTTCAAGGTTCTTGTATTTTGACAGTTTTTCGAATATCTTCAAAGATACATTGCAGTCTGCAGGGACTGCCATATCAATAAGGAGGCACTTATTTTGTTTGTGGTCTTTAATAACAATGTCTGGGTGGTTGGCTTTGATTGTTCTGTCAGTGTGTATTGTGTAGTCCCATAGAATTGTAACAGGTCCTATCTCCGTAACCGGGTCAGGGTGGTGTTCGTACCAGTTTCTTTCGGTTTTCTTCACATAGGAGTTGCAAATTTATTATTATTATCATTATCATCATCATTATTATTATTATTAATGATAACAATTATAAAACTAATAATAAGAGGAAATTATTCAGATGCAGCTATATCCAGAGGAGGAATTTCAGTGTGCTTACCTTGATGATAAAACAGAATTTATGGAATAGATGTCTTGCTAAACATTTTATTTGTACAGGCATTGTAAAGATGTAATAGAAGCTATATAAGAACATTTTTTCTGCTCAAAGGAAACTTATTAAAGGGCAGACCTATTAAAATAGACCTATTAATTTGGTCCCTGTCTATAATTATACTGATGCCGTCTCATAGACCTCTGATGATGGATTAGGTGCATGCACTTGCATTTTCCTCGCCAGGATATACAGATATCGCTACAGTGCATCTGAGTCCTATTTGTACTATGGCTTTGAAAAAGGTACGAATCAATATTTGTCTAAGTAGATATGAGTTAAATAGCAAGAAAGACTGGAATCTCTCGCCTTCGTTGGAAACCACTCTAGAATAACCGCTTTGAATTAAACACCGATGAGAAGGCAATAGGTTACTCTCCTCGTTTTCTCTTTCCCAAGAGACAAAGCAGTTCTAAGAAAATAACGAAAAACGACTCTATATAGATCCATGACCGCCTCCATCATGGAAGCAAATGGCATTAAATATACAAACACACACGCACGCACGCGCACACACACAAACACACACACACACACACACACACACACACACACACACACACACACACATCTATCGATCTATCTATCTGTCTATCTATCTCTGTATATATATATATATATATATATATATATATATATATATATATATATATATATATATATATATATATGATTCAGGTTCTCATTCATATATATATCGACATCTCCAGTTGCCTTGATCTATCCACTTCCCTTCTCCACATCCTGTCACCTCTCATTCCTATCTGCTCTCGCTCCATAACTTCTGTAACCCCCTAGCCTGAATCGATCCACTGTCTTTCTCTTTCTCCACATCCTCTCCTTTACCACTCCTATCTGCTCTTCCTCCAACCCTTCTGTGACCCCTTGCGTGATAGTGGCCTCCAGCCTTGCTTGGGGTGATACGATATATATATATATATATATATATATATATATATATATATATTTGAAATTATTAGGAGAATTTGATAATTATATTTAAGTGAATCATCGAGTCTGAAACCTCAAAAGAATGCAGAAACCACTTATATATATATATATATATATATATATATATGGCCTGACGATGGCGGCGGCGCCTAGCATGAAACAGACTGTCGCCTATAAGTGTTGACTTCTATGTTTATTTTTATATTTACAGACACTCTATCTCTGATATTGAGCACTTTATCCCACAAATATAGAACACCTTAAGACTATATTTCTTCATATATATATATATATATATATATATATATATATATATATATATATATATATATATATAATGTTTCATTAAATAATATAGACAAGTTTTGTCTATTTATTTTAAGTAAGTTCCTTTCATATTGTCTGATAAACTTAATAACATTATCTAACTTAATTATTCGCAATGATTCTTCCCCCTCCCCGTTAGTCATTTGCAAAAAAAAAAACAACATAGTTTACAAATTCAAGTACCCTTTGGGAGATTGTATCTCCAACAGATTAAATAATATTTATGTTGGTCACACCACAGACTCGCTTTCACGACTCTTGACTACATTTGAATGATAACTCTAACATTTTTAGGCATTTGAAACATGACTGGCCGCGTACACAATTCTGGAAAATACTCGTTGAAAACACAAATATACTTAAACATGGAACCAATAAATAAAAACTAAAAATTCTTGAAGCTATATACATAAAACAGTTGAAAACTAACCTGAACAGAATAAACTACGAAATATCCACAAATATTCTTAAATGCCTATAATTGATAACAGAAGCCATTGGGTTATACCAACGGCTTCTCGTTTTCAGTCTCGAGTGATCATGTGTGACGTCACGAGCTGCGATGCGATTTTCGCTTCCGCATCCCGTATATACGAGTTTGTCGTTGCTTTGAAATTTATCATGCAACAAAAACAGACTATCATTATTGTTTCGTCTGTGTATTGTTTAATATATTGAATTGTAATTGTCATCCTGAATGATGGCTTATGTAAGCCGAAAGCTTAGATAAGATTAAAACATGTATCATTATGGTGATTTCCTTTATGTCTTTCAATGATAATGTTATTAAGCTTATCAGACAATATGAAAGGAACTTACTTAAAATAAATTGACACAAGTTGTCTATATATATATATATATATATATATATATATATATATATATATATATATATATATATACATACACACACAAATATATATATATATATATATATATATATATATATATATATATATATATATGAATTTGGACCCATAGAAAAAGAACACAGATTTGAATAAAGCTGACTACATGTTTTTAAGGATTTTACCCTAAGCAAGGCGGGAGTGCCACTAGCACGCAAAGGGTTACAGAAAATGAGAGCAGGAATAAAGAGGGTTGTTTGAGGAAAAGATACAGAGAAGGACGGGGTTCAGTATCAAGGCATCAGAAGATGTTGATTGACATTACATATGAATATTTGAAGATTTCAGCCATCAGAAAAGCAAGTAGGAAGAAGCGAGTTCCACTGTTGAGAAGTGCGAGAGAGGAATCTGTTGGAGTAGAAGTGACAGCTACATTTAACCATTTCGAAAATGAAAGGATGGGACCAAGATACCAGCCTAGTATCACGTTTAAATTAATGTATTTGGGGTACCAGTGAAAGTACCTCATCAGAGCAGTTTCCATGAAAACATTTGTAGAAAACACAGAGGGAAACCACAGAACGTCTGTGAGAAATTACTTTAGACGAGATGCCTGATCATGACCTATCACATTGCATATCTGAATCTGGATTTTTGCGATGAACAGCGGAGCCATCAGACCATTCATGGCAACAGTTTTCAATGCAAGGACGAATGGCTGATTTGTAGATTTGACGGATCGACACAGACAAAAACATTCTGGCGCGACACAGGGAAGCAAATTTCCTTGCGGTAGATGAAGCTATTGATTCAATGTAGTTGCTCCACCTCAGGTCAGTGGAAAGAATGACACCAACCAGGCGCTGAGAAGCAAATTAAAAACATTCCGGGCCGGATGCAGACCCGCGATCCTGAAATTTTGAATTCCCAAGTATTCATTACTGCGATTGTTTTTAGAGATTCTTTTACGTGAATTTTTTACGACGAAATGTTTTGTACGAGAACAATTTTTCTAACTCGGAAATAAATATGAGACTAATCGAATTTCACTGCGAAATCCAGCGAAAGTCAAGAATGAAAGGAAACTAATTGTTTGTACGGAAATTAACGACCTACGTACAACAAATTGTCTTTAAATTAAGTGGCGACAGAAGAATTCTCGTTGAACTTTTAAAAGGTAAGCTTAAATATTAATGCAATACTTAAATGCAGCGATCCATTTTTAGTTCTTCTGTAGTTTATTCCATCTACTCCCTATCTATTGTGATAAAGGTTCAATCAAGAGTCCTCCACAGTAGCTAGCTTAAATTCCGCTATTATATATATATATATATATATATATATATATATATATATATATATATATATGTGTGTGTGTGTGTGTGTATATGCTGTGGCCCAAGATATCTCAAAAGCGGTTGACTGCTTTGGCATGGTGGCCTCCTCGACAAGCTTAAGGGCTACAGTGACCTCTGAACGAATATTTGACGTACTCAAGTCGTTTCCCTACGAATCCTCTATTGAAAGTCGTGTTGAGCGGCTACGCTTCTAGTTTGTTTCAAATCAATGCAGAACTGTATCCACGGAATGAGGCTGTATCTGACCTTCACCAGTGACCTTCCCGATCTTCCTTAAATCGGTATTTATGTAGATGTGAAAAATATTTACTCTTGTCTTAATAGCAAATTCAACAGATCCAACAAAGGGAAACTCGCAACTTATCTTTAAAGGAACACCAGTCTGTTGTTTCCTGGTGCAAGGAATGGCTTCTAAATTTGAACGCACCCAAAACAAAACTGCTTTCATTTAATCACACTCTCTCTCTCACAGACGGGACGTGGCAAGCCTCTCACTGCTGTATCGCTACTTCCATGGAAAATGTTCGGACAAACTGCATTTATTGGTTCCGGCATTTATATCCTTCACGGGTAGGACTCGGCATGACACCCACATTGTAGCAAACCACAAACATTTCCTCCGTATTTCCTACGGGCAGCTTCTTCTCGCAAAGCACTGCTCTGTGGAAGCGATTCCTAAGCTCTATGTTTTCCCGTCTAATACAATATCAACCTGTTCAAGTCTAGGGTTAACTGTTATCTACCCATCGTATCCCTATAAACTGTCCCTTACTGTAATCTTCTACCTCTTTTTGATGCTGAGCCTTGTACAGGTTGAACCTCAATGTAAAAAAAAAATCACTTATGACCTTTTCTGCTTGCAAATAACATGGCTGGTGCTAGACTCCAGCAGAGAAGCAAGTTCTTGGGCTCACATTTTTCAGACATGAATTGGTTTTATTATATTGAATCAATTGTTAGTTCTACTGCTAGGAATGTTGCGATGTGACAGATAATAATCATTATAATCCTTCTTACACTCTTGCACAATTATAAATATATCATTCGTCTTTGCATTCAATACACCGGTCGTATCTAGTCTGGAGCTCCTCAATGTTCTTGAAGTATAAATTAATTTAATTCCGCCCGTATATTTTTATGTTAAATGTATATATGGATAGATATGGCCCTATTTTTTTTTTTGTAATTAATTGTTTGATTTTGCGAAAAATATTTTGGCTTTTACATTTTGATTTATATATAGATATGTATATGTGCGTTCATGTGTATGGGAGATTGCATATAGTTTTAAAGTGTGCTATATTTATGGGATAAAGTGCTCAATATCAGAGATAGAGCATGTGTAACTATAAAAGTGAACATAGAAGTCAACACTTAGAGGTGACAGTCTGTTTCATGCTAGTGCAATCGTCAGGCAACTATCTATCCGTCTAACTATACATACATACATACATATACACCCATATACAGATATATATATATGTATACATACATAGCTAAACATGTACACACACACATATAAGAATATCTACATACACATCTACCTACATAAACATACATCCATATACGCATATATATATATACATATATACACACACATATATATATATATATATACATACATATATATATATTCATATATACACATATATACACATATATATATACATACATATATATATATATATATATATATATATATATATATATATATATACGTCCTGTCCTTGTCTCGTCTGTTACCCCTACCTATAGCTTTCGTTTACTCTAGCATTCGTCCGACACTCTGATACATACACTCTCACTAAATTTTATTTTTTATTACCTGAGTTGTTTTTTCTGTTTTCTTTTTGAATTTGTAGGTCTGATGAATTGGATCGTCTTTACGATTCCAATGGAATAAATTAAGACCATGGAATATTAGTGTTTAAGCCTTTTTATTATTATTATTGTTAGTATATATATATATATATATATATATATATATATATATATATATATATATATATATATATATATATATTCTTGATAAAATTCAAAGAAATGTCTGTAATGGAATCTATCCTAACTCGACATCTGAGTTTCAATCACTTTCCTCCGACGTGACATGGCTTCTCTCTGGTTTATCTACAAATAATTTAATGGCCATTGTTATAATGTTCGCTTAATAACTCATATAATGCAGTTGAAATATAAATTATAAATGAATTGTTTGATGGTTGGGTAAGGAATGTTAGATAATAGTTTCAAACTATTATTTTTTTAGTGGCAGTGTATTTTGCTTCAGAATTTCTGAGGCTGACATTTAAGGTCAGATGGTAGACTAAATAGGAAAGTCGATTTTGATTGGCTGAGCCGAACGTGGGAAGGAGACATAGATTAAGGTTTTTCGGGTGTGGCTGTTCGGACGTCAGGCTAACTAGACGCATTAGATTGCATTTGTTCCAACGCCCTCCTCTAGTGGGGAAATGTCTGCGCCTTTTGGGTTGTTACACGTCAAAGGATATGGGCGTGTGAGATTTTCGTGTTTAAAATGGGCACCCTAATAGTAGCAACCACTCGGGAGAAGATGTAGCCATCGTCGTGGTTAATTAGAAGTTTTCTTTGTTGATGCTCTTTCATCACCGGATTAGAATCTAAACAAATAAACAATGCATCCCTTACTTAAATGAGATATGTAGATATCTCAATAGTCTGAACCGCTATATGCAAGGCAGACATGAAAATATTCTTACGGCAACAGATAAATTAGTTGCTTTTAAGAAAATAAGTTGCAATATGGAAGAAAAGAAGGAAGGTAAATGATTTGATGAACCTGCGTTGAAAGACGAAAGGAAAGCACCATATTGTTACATGTTTAAATCCAAGCTAAGCTTTCGGCTTACATAAGCCAATATCAAAGATGACAATTACATTTCAATATATCAAACAATACACGAACGAAACAATAATTATAGTCTGTTTTTGCTGCATGAAAAATTTCAAAGCAACGACAAACTCGTGTATACGAGACGCGGAAGTGAAAATCGCGTCGCAGCTAGTGACGTCACACATGACCACGCGAAAGTGAAATCGAGAATATTAAGTTTTTTGTTGCTTTGAAATTTTTCACAATCACATCCATACAAACATTCATATATGATAGCGTATGCCCTCGAAAATATAAATTTCGTTCGTGCAGTTTGATAAAGGGGGAGTAAATACAGATTAAATATGGATCCGACAGAATGACACGATAAATTAAAAATAAGAAATGTATATTAATCTAACATAATTTGTTTTTATTGAGGCTTCATCAGAGGATACAATATGGAGAAAACAGAAATACTGGTATTTTTATTTTTGTATTCCTTGATTTTTATTGGTTAAGCAGGCTTCACGTGAATTTGACTTGATAAGCAAGGTTTGTATAAATTATGGCGTCCTGAACTAAAGGAGGTATGGCACATCTTTTCGAAACTGCAAAGGGTTTCGTATCTTATCTGAAAAAAATGTAATTATTACTTGATGTCAGTGTATCACAATTCTTTTTTTTTCCTGTGGAATTCGGTTGATAATGTATATTCATAATTTTGGATGTGTGTGTGTGTCTGTGTGTGTCTAGCCGACATTATTTACGTTTGGCGTATGTATGCACTTTGATTTGGGATCCTTTTTTATGCGAACAGTGTGGCCAACGAACATACGTTGGATTCTTCAAGAATGGATTAGAAAAAGCTAAATAATCCGACTACGTATACACCTATGTAATGACGCATATGGTGTTCTTTTCCTACTTTTATGCATACTGTTGAGGGGTCCTCCCCTTTTTTCACAAATGGACTCACCCAAGGTATACGTGTACTACTGCTAGTGTATACCTGAGAGATCGAACAGGAGACTAACGAGTGAGCTACCGAGAACGAACGAGAGCGTACGGACGTAGCGGGCACAGACGAGTCACAGTGAGCGAGCACGTAGACTCAGTAAGAAGTCATACAGCGATACGTCGATACCAAAGACTTTATCTGTCTACTAACCACACATTCCTGGAACTACTAACCTGTATTACCAGTTTGTATTATTACGTTAATACATTTATTTTCCTATATTCATTCGTTTGTTATTATTGGTATCGGATTTCATCCCGGAATCCACAACACATACTTTATCCCAAATTGAAATTAGTGCAAATGCTATTAAATGCAAACATTCTCGGGTATTTTAATGCCAAAGAATGTTTTCATTTAATTTCACCTGTCATTATTTATACGACAGGAACGTTATTTTGCGCATTTGTCTTTAAAAAATGTCAGATCACTGGAAAAGCTCTCGAAGTTGGTTTAGACTGGCATGCCCCGTGAA
>OZ038478.1:25050291-25082791 GCA_964036315.1 Acanthosepion esculentum
ACACCGAGGGCATTGTTTGACAGTGTTTAGAAAATAAAGCACTCCTAACACTCTTGATACATCCATAATAATTTTATATATTCAGTTTAAAGGAAAAATAAAATCATCGTTAATAATGGCTAAAAGTATAGCCGGATACGCTCTAACATACGGGACATTCGGACAATTCCTACATAATTTATGCCCAGCAAAGAAGAAAATTGAAAAAAATAAATAGATAAATTAACCTCAGTACCTTATCAGTCATTTTTAATAAAACGTACATAAAAGAGGGGTTATTGCCAAAATATACCCTATATATATATATATATATATATATATATATATATATATATATATATATATATATATATAATATAATAATATTTTTAGTTTTTAAAAATATGATTCCTCCGCTACATAAGAGTTCTCATGTTTCAAAAGCGAGAGCCGAGACCCCTAACATATTTTTTTAAGTTATGAAGAGTTAAGGCCAAATTCTCGCTTGACAAGGAAGCGGGTCCGGACACCTTAACTCTTCATAACTTAAAAAATTATGTTAGGGGTCTCGGCTCTCGCTTTTGAAACATGAGAACTCTTATGTAGCGGAGGAATCATATTTTTAAAAACTAAAAATATTATTATAATATAAGCTTTACTTCTGTATGGAGCACTGTCCTTTTGAAAATAAAGCTAAATACTAAGGAACACCGGATTATCTACCTAACGTGTTCTTTCCTATTTCAATGCACACCTGCATACATATATATATATATATATATATATATATATATATATATATATATATATATATTAAATAAAAATAAAATCAGACCACTTTCAGGTTCCATGTAATAAATTATTTCACCACAGCCCTTTTAAAGGACCGCGGTCAACCTTTGGAAGCAAAGTCTGATGATCCGCGGTCCTCTAAAAAGGCTGTGGTGAAATAATTTATTATATGGAACCTTAAAGTGGTCTGTTTTTATTTAAATTATTAGCTCTGATTTACATTGAGCTCTCTGGATTTTATCCTCCTTGGGTCTACCCATACGGATTAACTAGTTTTTCATAAACTAAATATATATATATATATATATATATATATATATATATATATATATATATATATATATATATATAATAAGGTAATTAAGGGTTTGGTAATGCGTGTGATCCAGAGAGATCAATATCATACCAGAGCAAATGTTAATTAAATAATGAAGAAAGAGACAAACTTAATGTTCCATGACTATAATTTATTTTCCCAGAAAAAATATTTTTCCTGGTTCATCAGGCCACATCTCTAGTTACAAAAGAATTAGGTTTCTTTTATTTCTAATCAAAGTTTTTGTGGGATAGTTTTAGATTGATATAATGTGAGAGACGTGGTAGGAGCACTATTCAAAGGTCTATCTTGGAAATGTAAAACAGGAATAATGTTGTTTTCAAATCATCTTTAATAATTTACTTAGGTTCACTTGTACCCAGTTAAGAAGCCAGACAATTCATTTTGACCTCTTAAATAATATTTAAACACACACACACACACACACACACACTCTCTCTCTCTCTCTCACACACACACACACACACACACACACACAAACACACATATATATACGAGGGTCATTCAATAAATAAGGTGAATTTTTCGGTATAAGGACTTCTAATACAGATAGAAGCTTACTCTTTTTTATTTTATTTCTTTTTCACATGGATTTAATTTATTTTGCAGATTAAAAAAAAACTTTCAGAGTTTTGGCGATTAACAAAGATGGCCGACCAAGAAGCATGCTCCAGGATTGAACAGCGGTCAGTTATCAAGTTTTTGGTTGCTGAAGGGTGCAAACCAGTTGAAATTCACAGGAGAATGTCAACTGTGTATGCCACATGTTTCAGCCGAAATAATGTCTACAAGTGGGTTAAATTGTTTAAAGAAGGACAGAGCAGTGTTGAGGATGAAGACAGGCCTGGGAGGCCTACAAAAGTGAGGTCCCCTGAGGTGATCGAATCAGTCAATGACCTCATTCAGTCTGACAGAAGGGTGACAGTGGATGACATTGCAAGGACTTTGAGCTTATCTGTTGGGACAAACGCAGGAGTCATCAGTCAGAAGGAGTAATCTTGCATCATGACAACGCAAGGCTTCACACAGCAGCCCAAACGGTGCAGACCATCAACGAGCCGGGCTGGGAACTGCTCCCTCATTCCCCTTACTGTCCAGACCTTGCCCCTTCAGAATTTCCCCTGTTTGGTCCCTTGAAAGCGTTCACGAGAGGCACGAAGTTTAAAAGTGACGATGAAGTTAAAAGTGTTGTGAGCGACTGGCTGAGACATCAGTCCAGAGATTTTTACGCTGATGGAATACGGAAGCTTGTGAACAGATGGGAAAGGTGTGTAACATTGCTGGGAGACTACGTTTAAAAATAAAAAAAAGAGTAAGCTTCTATCTCTATTAGAAGTCCTTATACCGAAAAATTCACCTTATTTATTGAATGACCTCCGTATATATAAATGTGTGTGAAATATCAGTTAAATATCAGTTTATTTAGATATTACATGCCAAGTTATGGCTTCATCTTACATGGTGGGAAATATGATATATCTATAATAATATTGTAAACGAACTGGATAATACGAGATGCAACCAAACAACCAAACGTAGCAAACATCATGCAGCTAAAGTGCTCAGTAGGGAAGTTCTGACACAACCACTATATTCTCCTGATTTAGCCCCTTCAGACTACCGTTCGACAATGATGTGGAGCTTAAATCATGACTTGATGAAACCTAGTAATTTCTGTTGAAAAGTTAGTGGATCGTTTGCAGGATGTCTTATGCAATCAAGGGGAATGCATATTTGAATGATGCATCAGAACTATTCAGATGTAATAAGTATTAAAATAAAGGATATAAAACGAACGCATTTAGATAACAACCTAATATCTACTGAAATTTAAATGAGAAAACAGTAGGGAAACCTACATAAAGAATCAAACATGATCGCGTGCGTTCTAAAGAGCAGGCCCAGTTCAGTATTAAAATGGATTATACATTCTACAATTTGTACAAAACGTTCTTTTCTTTCATTCTAACTGTCGATGCAATTTAGGCTTTTTGCACTCTCTTGAGTTCGCAAAGTTAGTATTTGGCGAATAATTTTTATGACCCCGTCCGTCCAACTGCCGCGTTTTTTTATTTGCTGCATCGCTTTGGATGAACTCTGATTAACATTCAAATCATAAGATATACACACCTCAGGAAATATCATTTCTCACGCGGAGAAGTCCTGGATGCGACTTGAACAACTGGTCAGTGTAATAACCGTTGGCTAATACATGTTTCCGTTAAATTGTGAAAATTGCCTGCGTGTAACTCAGGGAACATTCTGTAATGTGTATTACTTTCTTTACCAACCTCATGGGACATGTCTTTACCTGAAAAAAAAAGCAACAACATACAGACAAGAATTAATTAAATGCATTAGTCACACACAGAAATAAGTTCAGCCACAACTTAGATCTAAAATATACGACACTTATTGGAAGAGAGACGGAAAATTGTTCAGAGTTCCGCTATAGAATCTTACCAAACCATCTGTTTCCCGGTTTTTTTTTTTCAAATATCTCCTTTCCTAAAAGAAACGCTCTCTTCCGAAGGCAACATGCATGACGATAGAAATCGTAAAAAATAAAAGAAAAGGTTTAAATTCAAAATATTTTAACATTTAAAATATATAAAGAATTTAATTTCTCAAACTAAAATAATATAAATAATAATTACATTATAAAAAAAACAACACTAACAACATCTACACATTTTTTAATAGATATTAAATTATATCATTTAGCATCTTCCATAATTTACCATGTCTTTCAAGTAGACTGAAGTATATTTATAAGCGTCTGAATTTAATATTTCCGAAAATCTAACGGCATTTTTACAGATGTGTATAAATAATTGTTGCAAAAAAGAATCCTTACGCAATAAAATGCTTGATAAATTCCATCAGAGCAAGAAACACCTTGCTAAGTTTTTCTTTTGTCTTCATTCATATTACCTTTATACAGATATATATTTAATTATAGCTGAATTTTTAGACATATTTCAATATTTGTGATATGAATTTAAGAATAAATGTGCGTATGCTATATTCTTTGTTGTGTTGTATATACTCTCTTTATCACATGCCGCCATTATTTCGAAAGGTTAGTTGTTGGTCGGTCATATCGGGAACACAAATCTTTTGGTGTTCTATCCCCCAGGGTTGTGTAACCCCAAATATACAGGATATAGTAAGAAATAATGACGCATAGTTGGACAGACGAGGACAAAAATTTCAAGATAGAGAGAGAAAGAGAGAGAGAGAGAGAGTGAGAGAGAGAGAGAGAGAACGCGCTCGAAAGAAGGGGGGAATGTGTAGAAAAGAATTGAAGAATAAACGAGAAATACAAGTGTCGAAAGAAAAGAAAACAATTTAGACAATAAACAAAAAAAATGACAAGAAAATAACATTCAAAGGAAGAATAAAAGAAAATGGACGATAATGAAATAGAAGCAAAGAACTGTTTCAAAATTAACGATGAAGAAGATAGCCACTGCAATGAAGCTAATTAAGTAAATAAGAAGAGTAGAAAGTAAGAACGAAATAATTAAAAATAAGGGTAGACAATAAAGACGATTAAAAAAGGGAATGGGAACAAGAATTAGATATAAAAATCGAGAAAAGTATAAAGATATATTAATGAATGGAAGACAATACAATAAAAATGGCGTACCAATTGAAATAAGCTATTTACACGTTAGGCAAAATCGTTTTAAATATAAAGAAATAAAAAGAGGTAAGATGAAACAATTAGGTGGAATAACAGTAAAAAAAATCACGGATCACGCATAGAATTTTTTAACTGCTTGCTTGCCTTATTTAATATCGAATATTTATATGCGATACCAAATAATGATCGAAATCATTACTAATGATAACGGTAATTATTACTAATGATAATGGTAGGAGGCACGGCGGATAGCGGTTTGGATTGAGGAATCGGAGAGCCGAGTTCGAATTCCAGTCAAATCCATTGCATTCATTTAGTACTAATACTCTTGGGAAAGGTATGAATCCTCTTCTTCTCCCACCAACTATGGATAAATAGCAGGACAGATCGGGTTCTATAGCCTTGGATGGCAACTGGTCTACCGCAGAAAAAAATGGCAACATACTGCGAGAAAAAAATCTGCCTCGTCAGTCATGTAACGAAAGATACATGATCGCTATAAGCGTGTATCACGCATGACACATAACTGACTGAATGAATAGCCGTTTACTTATAATGAAACATTCGGCATTCAATGACCAAGCAGACAGCGCTCCTCTCGATTGGAATTTATATGATAATTATCTTAACAAAGGTTAATAATTCTCTTAAGAAAGACCAGGAAAATAGTTTTCGTGTTTAACCAGATTGGTTTCGTTAATCAATGACCTCTGCTGGTTTCTTAACAATAGCTAAAGAATTTTAACAGCAACATGTCAAATTTGATATTTGCAGGATCAGCTTGAGATTTCGAAGAACATATTTTATTTAACAGAAGATGTTGCAGTGTTTTCATTCGGCTTTTCAAGCTTGGGAATATCTCCGATATACGAGGTCTGTCTGAAAAGTAACAGGACTGGGTGTGCCGTGTGAGCTATGGGTGAAAGAGGAATAAGCGGATTGTGCTATCATCTAAAACGATATTTTGGGAGTATATAACTCTAATATTAACCTTCTGCAGCCATTGCATTTTTCCACGTGCTTTTGATGCCGTACATATCGTGGCTGCTTCACCACGACAATGCATTTTCCCATAACACCCTGAGAATCCAGCAGTTCATGGCCGAGAAGAATCTCGCAGAACTGGAATTACCTCACGATGCAGCTGATCTCCATACTTTTTCTTTTCAACAATCTCAAGGAGGTCATCAAAGAGGGCCGCTTTGAGAGCGTGGAGGCCACCAACGAGCCGTAACGATCGAGTTGAGAGACATTGAAGAAGATTCCTTGTAGTAGCGGATAGAAGTGTGGCAAAGAAGGGTGGAAAAGAGCATTAGACTTGAAGGGTTTGCTGTGAAGGGGAAACCATGTAGTTTTTTAGGGGGGGTGTTCGTTTTTTTGGACTTGAAATAAATTATTTGTGACACTGTTACAGTTTTTTGGGTCCCCTGGTGTACTAGTGAGCCAACTAAAATGAGCTGACTCATTTTATAGCCCACCAATAGAAGGTTAACCAATCAGAAGACGTAACATATTCAAACCGACGTGTATAAAGGCGGCCATTTTGTTTTCTCCGAATATTCACTGCCAACCTCTGATATGGAAGATCTTAAGAATTATTGAACAGCTGCTACTAGATATTGGTGCTGTTTCATTGAACAAATTACTTACTACGTTGGATTCGACATTCGGACTACGGTGAACATATATAACAGACACCAGTCCCGTTACTTTACAGACAGTTCTAGTATGTTAATATTAACCAGTTTTCTACAACACTGTCACTTGGTTTATTCAAATGAACCTTAGTCTGGCGATAAACTACATCCGTCAGCATGACCTCTGATCTGGATATTAGAAGTTTTGAAGAGCGTAAAACAAACCCTTAATGGGTTGTTATTCCCAGATCCATCGTCACCCGGGGTGGTAGCACTTGTTAGGGTTCCAGATATGGGCAAATATTGAGCCCCTAAGCAAAAAGAAGGCACCGTGAAAGTGCATTTTTTACATTTTTAAGTAAAAATTCCAGCAATAAATATTTTAGTAAAATGGCTGATAAAACCTATTTATAGCAAAATGAGCAACGATACACGTTTTCTTTCTGAAGTTGAGGGCATGCAACTGTGTTCATGATATTTAGATTACTCCATTAAAAGAAACCATTGAGGTTGATATGGCGTTAAACCAACCAAGCCAAATCAAATGAACATTTATAAATAGCGCTGTGGACGATACGAACCAGAGATTGAAATCAACTGTCGGCAAAGCTCTCTATTAAAACTTATCTAGACACCTGGCAGATGTGAGTCTAGTGTCTGAGTCTGGTCACGATAATATGTCATATAACAGAGGTTTTAAAATTAAAATAGTTATTGAGAAATGCTGTCTCATCCACTTTTTTTTTTTCTCGGAATAAATTTTCATCAAGTTCAAATCTTTCAGACGATCTATGTCAACGGTACAGTGCAGAAAGGGAAAAAATAAGTTTTAGATTATATCACCGGCATCACCATGAAATAGACTTTCGCCAAAAAACGAAATCGTTTCGTGCTAATGTTTATCATAAACGCCGATAGGATTTCCTTTTCCGGTGGTTTCGCCTTTAAATATTGCTGAAACACGCAGCTATACAACTCAGTATATATATATATATCTATATATCTGAGATGAGGTATTATGTTCATTTATACTATTTACATTATTCGTACTGTTATCCCCATCTTTGACACATTCACAACATTTCGGCCGTTGTACGCTCCGACCTTCTTCAAGTGACTGGGAGAAGTTCAGCTATTACCTGACCATGTACACTCAATAAGATCATCGATACAGTTTATAAGAGAGAGAGAGAAAACAACAACAAACACGCCTTGTGGATGTCCTAATATCTCGAACACTGCATGGGTTAAAGACATCCGTATACCGCAAGCCTACATTCACCGGACAATACTTCAACTCCCACCACCCGTACAGTGTAAAGAAATGGATCGTCCGCTGCTTATAACATCAAGCAAAAGTCATAATTGGTGACCCAGAGACATATGAACAAGAAAAGAACATTATAAGCAGTACACTACAACGTATCAACTACACCGTGTACATGACAGTAGCTCCAATAAGCTGGGACAGAAGGACACAAGAGGATAAAAACACACAGAAAACAGCTTCCGTCTGCCTACCATACGTGAAGGAATTATCGGAGAAAATACAAAGAAGCTGTGATCCATATAACATCAGGACAATCTTCAAAAGTGCTTCAACATTTTCTAGACTCTTCTTCCGAGTAAGACCCCACATTCAGGAGAACATCAGTAAGGGCTGTGGTAAGAAATATAAAGAAGAAACAGGCCGCTGCCTTAAGGTAAGACTGAAAAAATATCGTAAAACTGTAAGACGATGAGAAATAGAAAAATGGAGGGAAAAGGGAGATCATCGCTGCCTGTAGGATGTGGTTGAAATAATAGATAAAGAGCATCACTGGAAATACGAAAACTAAAGAAATCAGCACATATGCTTGGCCAGAAAAATCTGCTGAGTCGACCAAGCATAGAAATAAATACAATATTGGAACAAGTAATAAGTAGTGCTAGAGAAAAGCAAAGAATAACAACACAAAAAATAAATAAATAAATAAAAAATAATAAATTGCAATATAAGCTCTGGTAAAAAGTATGCAATAATAATAACGGAAGAAATGCAATATGTGCACTGGTAAAAATGGTTGCTGAGACAATAAGTTTATATGGGTCCAGAAATGTATACACATGGCCCAGTGGGTAAATACGATAGTTAGATCCAGTCATTAGACCCAAAGATTTGTGAGTTCAATACCCGCCTAGAGCAGCGGTGAACCAGAATATTTGGAGAGTTAAATTAAAAGGAAATAACTGAGACATCCGGAAGGGGCATGGCACGTGGAAACGGTGGACGAAATAAAGGATTCGGTTCAGCTGAAGAAGGCCCGAGCGTACAACAACCGAAACGTTAGGAATATGGCAATGAAGATAACAGTTTGAATATTTTAAATGAGTTTATACTTTTTAAGTTATAAAATGGTGTATTTACTAGATTTAAGCCGTAAGAAAAATTCCTATTTTAAATTTCTGATGGATCTGAATTCTTTGGTTAATGATTGAATAAGCACATGGCGAGTTCTACCAAAAGAAAATATCAGTAGAAAATTCCTCTATTGCACCGCTAAATTAAGGCAAATTGGATTTCCAAGTCCTAGACTCAAAATGGTCTTAGATGATAGTAGCTTATTGGATTGAAGTATTGGTTCGTGAATTTGGTGACATTGTAATCGTTAGTCCAGTCCCTGGGTCGTAATGTGTACTTGAACTCAGTTGAAACGGGGCCTGAATTAACTGAGCAGTACTAAATCGTCGTCCTTGTTTTATTTTTATTATCAATGCGATTATTGTATTTTTCGATCATTGTTAATTGGGATCGAAATTGGAAACAAAATGCCCGAGAATTCAGGAGAGGGCAATTATCGATTTTTGCAAAAATCTTCATTTAGCCCGGGATGTTCTCGAATATATGATTTCTTAAAGGAAATTCACAAGACAATATATATTGCCATAAAATTATAAAACGTTAAAATAAAAATTTTAACAAAAGTTATATATATATATATATATATATATATATATATATATATATATATATATATATATATATATATATATATATATATATATATATATATATATATATATATAAGATTTATTCGAAAATTATAGCATAAAATCACTTCTGTTGTTTTCTCAAGTGAGGGTGTTGAATGTAGAATAAAGTGCACATTACGACCCCGGAAAACCCTTTATTCAACATTCAACACCATCACTTGAGAAGACACCAGAAGTGGTGAAACAAAATGCCTATTTTTGTAGTGATTTTATAACATTTTTATGTCATAATTTTCGAATAAATGATTATATTTGTTCTACTCTGTATTGAGTACTCTTTTAAGAATATTATTTGTTGGTTATTGGAATTCATTCCGTATACACCAATCCTTTACTTATATATATATATATATATATATATATATATATATATGTGTGTGTGTGTGTGTGTGTGTGTGTGTGTGTGTGTATATATATTGACCACTTATATATATTATCTATATATATATACATATATATATATTGACCACTAATTTATATTATCTATATATATGTATTATATATATATGTATATTTACCACTAATATATAGTATATATATATATATATATATATATATATATATATATATTATATACATATATATATGTGTATATTGACTACTAATATATATTATCTATATATGTTTTTTATCTATATATATGTATATATATATACATATATGTATATTATGTGTACATATACATATATATATATGTATATTGACCACTAATATATATTATCTATATATATATGTATATATATACATATATATACATATATATATATTTAAAATAAATATATGTATAAATAATATATTAAAATAGAATAATAATTATATTAAAAATCAATATGTAAACAAAATAAGATCTAACTAGAACTTTTACTCAGTTTTGTTTATTAAGCAATAAGTTACATAGCTTAGCGTCGTCCGTAGTTTTGCTTCCTTCTCACTGTTGTCTTTAAGAATATTTTAGCGCTTTCTTAAAGGTAGAATTTGAAAAGTTAATTATATTTTTCATCCAAATATCGCCTGTTTATACATACAAGTTGCAAATTAAATCTCTACATTTACGTTGATGAAGTCAATCAGGAGTCGAAACGCATTTCTAAAGAACATGTTTCCTCTTTTCGTTATTTCTGACGATTTGCAGATATATTTTATTTATATTTGAATCTTAAAATACACACACACACACACACACGCGCGCATATATATATATATATATATTTATATATATATATATATATATATATATATATATATATTCAAAGGAAAAACGAAAACAATAAAATTCAAACGTTACATTATAAGTAGTAGTTTATATATATATATATATATATATATATACATATATATATATATATATATATATATATATATATATATATATATATATATATATATATATATATGAGAACAAAGAATGAAGGTTTACAAAGGTTTATATGTTTCATTTTTATTGAAGCTTCTGCAGAGATTAAGATTAAACAGACAAATACACAAAACTTTGTTATTTTCAATTTTGTTTGGATCGATTCTCATTAGACAGTCATGTATCACGTGTATTAAAACTGTAGATAATTATATATGTATGTAAGTTTCTGAAAATACTTATATGTCTAAGCTGGCATAGAATGGGAAAATGTATTTGTAATTGTGTGTGTATGTCTGTCTCGTAGGAGTAGTTCTAATGTTTTCAGTTTTACGTGGTCAGTCGGCATAGTATTCTATTAGTCTGCAGGTGTTTTCATTTCTTTGATATCAAATCTTTATTCACCAAATTACACGTCAAAAAATATTTCACCATACTGAGAAACCAACGAAAAAATTGGCAAGAAAATTTTTTCTACGAGTCCACAAAATTTATATTATTATCCTGTCGGAATCCGATCCATATTTGATTGTCATTAGATCTTTAACCCCCTCATATATATATATATATATATATATATATATATATATATATATATATATATATATATATATATATATATATATATATATATATATATATGTTATTCAGAGTTACATTAGAAGATGCACATATGCACTACAAAACTGTACATCTGGGGTGGCATCGTGATGATGAAACGTTAAAAATGATTTTTAAACGTTGAAACAAGGGGATATGTGCATGTTCTAATGTAACTGCATAATAAATTGTGGATTCCGGGATGAATCCGATATCAATGAATAATAAACGCCAGGAATGGATAAGGAAAATAAATGTATTAACGTAATAATACAAACTGGTAATACGGGTTAGTAGATCCAGGAATGCGGGTTAGTAGCAATAATATATATACAGTCTTTGTATTGAAGTACCGCGGTATGACTCGTTACTGAGTCTACGTGCTCGCTAACTGCGAAGCTTGCCGCCGTCTCTGTGTGTGACTTACTCTACTATTACTGAACTCTACTACTCTTCTGTCGTTCCGTCTTGACTCCTTGACTCTTCTGGTATTCACTGGTAGTAGTATATGTATACATTGGGTGAGTCCATTTGTGTGAAAAGGGGAGACCCTCAATATAACTAAATACAGGGGGTGGACAAAATAATTGGAACAGTTGCAAATTCCACTCCTATATTTCAGTGTCCTATTTTATTAAAAACTTTAACTAAAATTTCGCAATTGCAGGATATATATTTTGTAAATACGTTTATTTATCTTATTTACTGACTTTTTCTTATTTATTTTTAAAATTTCTTAAAATTTAAGCTAAATGCGTGACCTCTCCGAGTTAGAAAAAGCACAAATCGCATGGCAAGAGTCTTGATCACTAACGTTGCTGAACTGTTTGGTTTTTCAAGAGACACCATATCAAGAACTATGATGTAATTCGAGAAACGGTGCCAAACCTCTAGCACAGTAGCAATTCGAGCCGGAATTGCAAACATACTGACAGCGATTGACGTGCATTGAAACGCAATGTGGCAACAAATCATCGGACTACTGCGGCCAAAGTGACTGCTGAGTTGAATAATCATCTGAATAGTCCAGTTTCTAATAAAACTGTTCGTCGTCAGCTCCATAAGTTTGCATATTATGGAAGAGCCGCCATGATGAAACCTCTTGTCTCCACTCGCAACATTCAGAAGACGTTGAAGTGGTGTAGAGATCACAATGCCTCGTCTGCAAACCAATGGAAGCAAGTCATATTCTCAAACAAGTCCAGTTTTTCTCTTTTCCCAAATTCAGTGCGAGTTTATGTGGATCAGTAATAGTTTGTGCCGCCATATCATGGAAATGTCTCAGTCCAATAGTTGCCCTGCATGGTAGAATCAACAGCAAAGTTTCCCCGAACATTTTGGGAGATCATGTTCATCCAATGGCCAAGACTTTATCCCCTAATGGTGACTGCATCTTCCAAGACGATAATGCTCGAATACAAACCGCTCGAGTTGTTAGGAATTGATATGAAGAGCATGAAAATGAGCTAGAACACGTGGAGTGGCCTCTCCAATCTACAGATATCAATATTATTGAACATTTGAGGTGCATTTTGGAGCAACAAGTTAGGAGCCGCTATCCTCCACCGTCGTGTCTTAAAGAGCTGGAGCAGGTGTTAATGGAAGAATGACTGACAATTCCTCTTGATGAAGTCAGTAAGCTGCATGATTCCATTTCTAGACGTATTAAATCTGTCTGTGAGGCTAAAGGAGGGCCAACTCCATATTAAATAAATTGTCTTTGAATTTAACAAGTGTTTCAATTATTTTGTCCAACCCCTGTTAATATTTTTAATTTTGAAATCTTACTCTTCGTTCTTTTACAATTGTTTTTATATATATATATATATATATATATATATATATATATATATATATATCGCACACTGAATGCTGTTAATAAAATAAAATTGTGTTCGGTGTTATATAACATAGTTATAGATTATATATTAATAAATATCCATTTTCCTCGCCACCCAGATTTTCATGAACAACGCAAACTTAGTACCTGAAGATTGTGTTATGCATGGAACACACACACACACACACATTATATATATATATATATATATATATATATATATATATATATATATATATATATATATATATATACGCAGAATCTTGAAATGTTACTAGTTTCTTCATAAGATTAATTCGCCGAAGTTTTGGCTAGACACACTTTGTTTTGACTAATAGAGCTGGAAAAAAAGAAACAAAAAATATATTCATCATCTGTACTCTGAATAAAAACTTACGGTATAAAAAAACAAAAACTTACCACCAGTTTGTCCATACTCTTGGTACGTGGACAGACAGGTCGACTTTTCCCGAGTGCGCTCATGAAGAAAGTAGCTCAGGGCTGTTCTACAGAGGTTTTCTTTGTGAACAGATAAAGAAAACGAATAAAAAATATCTGACCAAGAATTTTGTCTGGCTTATCTTATTTAATCAATATGTAATCTCACTCTTTGGCATGAAACGGAATATTGTTTCCATGCCAAAACCTAGTGATAATTTACGATCAACCGACTGCGACAATTTTGTTTTGAGAAATTTCGGCTGTTTCGCCAAAAGTACAACCACTTTGGCTGACTTTCAAACATAAATAAAAACGCGATTAAAAGCAGAATATATGTTGCAATTAAAAGTTCGTTACACTTTATTTCAAGTATCGTTGATTTGAACGAGATTGTCCATACCTGAAGACCGTATAAATGTTTTTAAAATTGGAATACGACTACAAATTCTCCAGGATCTGTATATCACAATCACCAACATCATCGTCAACATCATGATCATGATCATAATTATCATCCCCATCGTGATCATGATGATGATGATCATCATCATCTTCAGTCCCATGGCAGGGTGCTATCCTCCATCAGCAACAAATATCAGTGTCTGCCCAGCTCACGCCATCTGTCTTGGTTGAATGCCAATGTCTGAAGTCTCTCTAAATGATTTTCCAATTGACCCAGTGAAGTTGTCAGATAATTTTCCTCGATTTTTTTCTAAGCTCTATACTAAACATTAAATCTGTTACGAAAAAAGAACTAAACAAAATGAACATAAAACGATCAGCTTTAAAAAAGGACTCGTAACTGGAAAAACCGAATGAGAAAAGAATAACAACAACAAATACTCTTTCACACCCAACCCAGTTCTGCGCAATCAGAATCAATGTTGAGTTTAAGCAAGCGAATGAGTCACTTGGAGTAAAGTGCCATGAAGACATAAATTTTTCCCACTTGTGACGAATGCAGCTATCGATATTTTTTGCATGCTAGCATGCTAGTTAACATTCGTGTCAGTCAGCTGTTGGCTCTAACGCTGTCCAATAGAATATTCCTGCCTATTCGTGGCAGCCAGCTATAGGCTCTCACTCTGGCCAGTAGAAAATGGCCGCAAGCAACATGAAAACTACCGTAGAAGCATGAAAAAATCGATTATTTCCACTATCGATGGGAGTTGGGAAATGTAAAGTCGGTCTTGGCCTTCCAGCTAACTTGGAGCATGTGCATGTAAATTTTGGTGCAAATCCGTCGACAATTGCGGCCGTTCATTCCTTACTCACACCACACACATCCCTCCATTTATACACACACACACACACACACACATCTATCTATCTATCTATCTATCTATCTATATCTATATCTATATATATATATATACGTATATATATATATATATATATATATATATATATATATATATATATATATATATATATATGCGTGTGTGTGTGATAAAAAATATAGATATACGCACATATACCTCCACATACATATATATATGTCTTTCTAAGGTGTTATAGATACAGTGTTCAAAGTTATATCACAAAGCTTTTAAGGATATATTAGTGAAAATACATGAAATATCGATGGGAATTGGGAAATGCAAAGTCGGTCTTGGCCTTCCTGCTAACTTGGAGCATGTGCATGTAACTTTTGGTGCAAATCCGTCGAATAGTGCGGCCGTGCATTCGTTACACAGAAACACACACACACACACACACACACACACACACACACACACACACACACACACACACACACACACACACACACACACACACACACACACATCCTGCCTTTTATAGATAGAGATTTATTTATTCTTCAATAAAGTTCAAACCTTTTAGTCAAAAGTAAATGAAGCCGTTTTTTCTTTAACAAAATCAAAGGAATTTAAGCAGCTGGGAAGTGTAAATGGAATCTTCTACATCTGTGATTAGATGCAGGACAGCTTTTGCTAGGGAGATGAGTTGAAAAGATGATTAAGTTATTTTTCATTTTATTTACTAATTGGATTGGGTTTCTGGTTCACTCTGAAGTATCTTCTTTCTTTTTACCTTCCGGTGACCCGATTATTCTTTGTAGCATTATCATCTTGCTTGACTGGTACATCTTACACAGTAATCCCTTAACTTAAGAGACTCTTAGGGCTTGTACAGATTGAACATCATTGTAAAAAAAAAATAAACTTCGCATATATATCAGTAAGTTATGGTCGGTACGTTCTTCTAAGTTTATTTCTTCTATAATTCAAAGGTAGTGACCCTTATAAACAGTTCCATATTCATATGCTATAAGCTGAATTACTCGTTAAAATACCCAAAGGAGTATTTCAAAAGCTAAGCAGAGTATTAAGAAAAAGGAAAATTTCGCTAGAATGAAGGAAACGAGTACTACACCGTGATAGCTGTCCTCCTGTATGGCAGTTCTAGACGATGAAGCAACAGAAATGTGGTTCTACAGAAGGATGCTGAGGATACCGAAGATCGAACATGTGAGCAACGACAAAATCTTGGAAAGAATGGAAACAAAAAGAAAACTAATACTTAACATCAGTAAGAGAGAGTGGATGTTTCTGGAGAATCTAACGAGGAAAGAAGGCTTGGAAAACCTGATACTCACAGGGCAAGAGGGACAAAAGATAACAACTCATGACATATTTAGTAAGCTTGAGAAAATAAATGGCGGAACAGGGCTTAGGAGAAATAACAGAAAGACAAAGTTTGTTACGAGATACAAGGGACAAGAAGTTGTAGAAAGTCATGATCGCCTACCTTCTGTGTGGACACGGCGCATAAAGAAGTGATTGTAAAAAGATGGGTTTAATGCTAGTGAAACTTATTCTATAGTAGTTTTCTTTAGAGTCAAGTTATTTTTTCTTTTAACCCCGATGCAATCCCAAGTGATATTCAATGTAGTAGCTTAATAAATGAGGTTGTTTGATGGACGTGATAAGATAATGTAAGAAGCATATGTAGAAAAGAGAAATTTTGACGCTAGCAATCCGGTAATCTTGAGTGTCTATTTCACAGAGTTGAGGTTCTTCGGAAGAATGTTTCCGAATGAAACGCCTTTGCTATCAATGGATTACGAAAGGAATGAGGATGATTCGTGCTAGAGTAGGTGGCATGATGGTCTTAGCTGTAAAATTCTGAACTGACGAAACTGAGGAGGGTAGATCGTCAGAGCCTTTGCCATGGAAACAACGATAGAATAGTGTCTCGCTTGCAACGTTTCTTCTATGACGAAGAGAATGTAAAATGGAAAATAATAGAGCACCCACTAAGCAACTTTTGAACTTTTTGAAAAGTGTTAATTTGGCAGTCGCGTGCAGGACATATCAGTAATACACCATTTTAGTTGTGGTCTGACTCTTATAAAGGTAGAGGCTAAAAGGAGGAGACGGATAATTTCGGGAGTGGTACATAGAACAGACCATTTCTCCAGAATCTGGAGAGATGGATTTAAAAATGGATTTCCATTTTAGGTTTCGGTTGAACTGGAATCTATTTAAACTATTAACTTATATTACCTGTTTTAATCTCGCTAAATAACTTCGCATGTCAAGTTGAAAGAAATGAAATACATAACTTGTCAATGTATATTTTCTGCATTTCTTTTTAATTAAAAATTGCGTCAAGTATAATTTACATCAGTATTCGGTTATGTAGAATAACCGATGAAGCAATTAACCAGCCAAAATGAAAACAAAAATCCTTCTATTTATTTCGGGCAAAATTCAATCTAAACTTTATTATGAATTGTAATTAATCTCTCTCTCTCTCTCTCTACACACACACACACACACACACACACACACACACACACACACACATATATATATATATATATATATATATATATATATATATATATGGATGGATTTAAAAATGGATTTCGATTTTAGGTTTCGGTTGAACTGGAATCTATTTAAACTATTAAGTTATATATATATATATATATAATATAAAGTTAAAAATCCATTTTTAAATCCATCCATATATATATATATATATATTTTACCCATGAGCTATATATATATATATATATATATATATATATATATATATATATATATATATTGAGGTAATCGGATGTCTACCCACGCTGATGAACTCTGATAAAGCGAAACAGTCTGTCTGTAGTTGACAATTTATATATGCCCGGAAAACTTAATTCCGGTCGAGCATTCTGATGATAGCGCGAATTTGTAAACAATGACTACTACTTCTATGAATTGAGCCGTCTCGGTCATTGTTTGTAATGTTTGGATACATGTTTGTAAAGGAAAATAACTGAAAAAGAATTTAAGTATGAATTTTGATCTTTGTTTTGTTGGAAAAAAATCGGTACAGGATTACTTTAAAGAAGGATAAATCCAGTTTTAAAAAAGGAGAAATTTGAAGAAAATTAATTAAAGATGGTTAAATAAATTAGGATTTCAAACACTGTCGATGTTAAACAAGATATATTAAATATCAAGTGATGTCTATTATGTGTAACCATTTAGATGGCAAATTCAAACTCCATATTTTCCGGATAGAGTTTTTTTCCGTAATGATTATTTGATATTCGTGCTGAAAATGGAAAAATGGCCTCACAATTTCGGAGATTTGCTGTCGTGACGTCTGACGCTACAGAAGCCATGAGAAGCCATGCTATTTCTTCTTAATATTATTATTATCATTATTATTATTGTTGCTATTTCTGACCCTGAATCAATAGATGTTGACTAACCCCGCTGATCGGAACATGGAATAACAAGAGCTATTAATTTCTTTGAGCCGTAGGGGAACAACTTCGACAGTCATTTTACGCTATGCGTTTTATATTAAATGTTATTTCTTTTTTGTAATGTAATTTTTCTTCCTGCCGTTTCCACATATTCTTCATCTCGAAATATTTTAGTCTGATTATATTCGTCAACTCTCTCAATCTCTATCAGTTATCTATTTCATATATAAATATATATATATATATATATATATATATATTAAGACATTTTTATGTTTAACATAATTTTTATAGATACAAGTATTTAAGTAAATGCTCTGTTTATAATAAACAGTATTAAACAAAATTTATCGGCCTCAATGTCCGAGAAATTTTCATAGTCGGAGGACGAATATTTTCTATGAAAATTTCTCGGACATTCAGGCCGATAAATGTTGTTTAATACTGTTTATTATAAACAGACCATTTACTTAAATATTTGTATCTATAAAAAGATTGTTAAACATAAAAATGTCTTAAAATAATTGTCGGACTATGTCCACTTCATAATGTGTGAAGTCAATTGGTTACATTTGATACGTCATGAGCGGATATGAATATACGTGAAAGATTCATGGAAGATTGAAGTTTATGAGCAGTAAATTCGACCTTGCCAATCGAACGATCCTCTGTGATCGAATAGGTTAAAAGGCACGTCAAGCTATGTGACGGTTCCGTATAGGATACAGGTTCGAATCCTGTCGGAGGACAAACATATTTTATGGAAGTTTCTCGGACACTCAGGCCGGTAAATGTTGTTTAATACTGTTTATTATAAACAGAGCAGTTCCATAAATATTTGTATCTATAAAAAGAGTGTTAAATATAAAAATGTCTTAAAATAATTGTCGGACTTTATCCATTTCATAATATATATATATATATATATATAAATCCCGAGTTCGAATTTCACCACGGTTGATGTCAGGAAAGAGACTTCTTGATGTTATCTTTCTGAAGGAGATGATATCAGCTTTCGGCATCATTGGAATGTGCCCAAAAAAAACTACGACGTGTTAAACCAAGCCTTGTGAATTGAAATTGGGTAGACGGAATTCTTGGGTGCCGTCGATAGCTGTGCTAGAATGAAGTCACAAGTCATTGAGTGTGCTGGCTTTGTTCAAATTGTTGATCACGATATATAACATGCTCTCTCCCAGAAACTGTAACTAATGTCTCCTCAGCCTAGTTGCAGTAAAAACCACAGGTGGGCTCTGTGGCAGTTGAACAAGCACAGATATGCATAAGCGTGCGTCTGCAACAGGGATTCGCTATTCGCCCTAGTAGATGGGTATCCTCGAATACGAGTGGCCAGCTATTATATATACATATGTTTGCCTGTGTGTGTGTGTATGTGTGTGTGTGTAAATTATTTTCAGATAGAGTATATATGTAAATGAACAAAATGAATAAAAAGAGGAAAAATTCATGAATATTCATTAGGTGGTCGAAACATGATGAATATTCAAACGTCCCCACATTTGAAAGCCTTGATTAACAAATGACACCCTTGATCCTGTACATAAACACGTGTAACAAAATAAATTCTCACAGTTGCCTTGATAAAGTCCCTCAGAGGACGTAACGCGTCGGCTAAGAATAGTTTTCGTCTTTTTCACACACCCACACACAAACCCACACACGCATATATATATATATATATATATATATATATATATATATATATATATATATATATATATATATATATACAAGTATAGGATTGGTCTAGCCCGAATAAATTCCAATGACCAACAATTACTATTCTTAAAAGAGTACTCAATACAGAGTAGAGCAAATATAATTATTTATTTAAAAATTATAAAATAAATGTTATAAAATCACTACAAAAATAGCCATTTTGTTTTAACACTTCTGGTGTCTTATCAAGTGATGATGTTGAATGTAGAATAAAGGGGTTTTAAAAGGTTCGAATTAATTAACATACCCACGCAAGGGGAAAACGCTGTTACAAAAGCTGGAATGACCAATCAAAATACAAGTATACGAGAATTAAAAAAACTTGACAACGAAGTAAGGTTATAATAGATATTAAATGCTTTAAAGTTGGGGTTATACTAAAATAGAATTTATTCTAACCAATAAATTATATGATAAAATTTGAAATAAAAATGAAAAATAAAAATTACCCATTTTAAAATCTAAATTTAATCTCTATTAAGTTTAAAATTATAAAATTACTGAGGAAAAAGGGAAAAATACATATGTTATTCTATTTATTTTGTTTTCATTGAAATTACGTTAGAATAGACGTTAAGATCGACTGCTCTTAACTTCATGACAACATGGATAGATTTTAATTCCAAGTGTAGGGTTGGGATGATGACATCTAGCGAAAGACAATACATACACACTCAGATTATAATAAATAAGCACAAGACATATTTAGATATATACACACAGACAAAAGAAATGGACGGGACAGGAAACACCTCCACGACCCTGATAAGACACCTGAGGTGTTGAAACATAATGGCTATTTTTGTAGTGATTTTATAAAATATTTATGTTATAATTTTTAAATAAATAATTATATATATATATATATATATATATATATTCACAGATAGATAGATAGATAGATAGATAGATAGATAAAGATAATGATATATAAAGTTTTGAATATCAAGAACAGTTTCGATGTAATGGGGCTACGAAATAACAAAGATGATAAAAAGAAAAAAAAAGAATCAACATGAAATTGGCTAGATTATATACCCATAGCACATAGAAAAAAACTCTAAATTTAAAATTCCCAGGGTCTGTCGTTCGTGCGCATGTCTAGTCCCATCAGTGTAAACTAAGCTAGTCTGATGAATTCTTAAAGGACGTAACTCGTTACACGAGGACTTTTTCCACTTTGTTTATACATTTTTATTATTACTTTATTTCCTTTGATTTCTGGTGTGTACACATTTCGTTCCGTGGCCTGCCGCGAGACCTAGGGTTAGAAATGGCATCATGACATTTTTTACTGTCCAATTAAAAAAAAACACAAACATTTTACATAGATAAAGCCCTTATATATATATATATATATATATATATATATATATATATAAGGGCTTTATCTCTCTCTCTCTCTATATATATATATATATATATATGTATATAATTTATGTCAGTTCATGTCTCTGTTTATTTATCCATCTACAATTTGCAGTTTTTCATTATTCTTTTCACTCTCTTTATACATACATACATATATATATATATATATATATATATATATATATATATATATATATATATATATATATATATAATAGACTGTTTCGCTGTATCACAGCTCATCAGCGTGGCTAGACATCCGATTGCCTCAAGCCGGGATTGAAACACGACGATTTGGCACCAGTCGTAGATTTTACCCTTGAGCCATCAGAGAGTAAGGCGGATTTGTAAAGTAAGGCGGATTTTTACGTACTTATTCGTCAAATCAATACACCAATGACCGAAAGGACTCAATTCAAAGAATAGTGTTGCAGTAGTAGAAGCAGTAGTCATTGTTTACAAATTTGCGCTTTCTCGCAGGAGTGCTCGACCGGAATTAAATTTTCCGAGAGCGTACACACACACACACACACACACACACATATATATATATATATATATATATATATATATATATATATATATATATATATATATGTATATGTATATATATATATATATATATATATATATATATATATATATATACATATATATATATTTACGCTTGTTCATATCTATCTATCTATCTATCTATCTGTTGAAACTTGACTAATGCATGGAATAATAATGCAATACAAAATGTACTTAGAACAAAATTATTGAAACAAGGAAGTGTACACAATATTTACATATAGTCTTTTGTATATTCCTGGGAAGACCGTTCCTGGAGAATGTGTTGACTGAGTAGCAAGCGAGCAGAGTCTCTGGTTGAATCTCTTGATTCGTTCCCCTCTCTTCCCGGTACCAACCATATTTATATGGTCGGTACTCCACTATACAAATTAGGTGGATCCTACCACAACACTATCTATCTATCTATCCGTCTATCTCAGTGCGTTCATACTACCTTATGCCTCTATCCATATACTAGTGATTCTATATGTTCAGACGCTCAATATCTATAAATATTTTGTTTCCAATAACGAGCATTCTACTTCTACAGTAAAGTTTAAACAAGATAAACTCACACGTACACACAAGCATTCGCCCAAACCCACACACTTACGCACACACAAATTTATATATATATATATATATATATATATATATATATATATATATATATGCGTGTGTGTGTGTGTGTGTGTGTGTAAAAGTATGTTTCTCTCCTTCTTGACTATCTCAGCCTTACTCTAGTTTATTATGTCTTTTCCCTCTTTATATCTGATGTTATATATATATATATATATATATATATATATATATATATATATATATATCTAATGATATATCGCAATCGTTATCGATTTAACAATGGATATAATCAGGTCTATATGAAGAGGTCAATAGAAAACTGAGAAATGCCTTGAGAATTGAAAGACGATTGATAAGAAGGAGAGGAAAGAGTCAAGACTAGACAGAGTCTCCTTAAAGATCCTTTCAAATTTACAAAAAGCTTGTTCACCGAGGCAAAAAGTGGAAAACTGAAATGTAGGAAACGGGAATTAGAATCCCACTTAAATGCAACCAACAGCGATCAAAAACGAAAAGAGGAAGTGCCCAACACGCGAGGGGTGAATAAATCCTCACCACCTAGTATTCCACTTGACATGACAGGCATTAAGATGAAGGAAGTGAGTGACTTTGTAATGAAGGCACGCGGGAAAAGCAACCCAGGCAATAACAGGGTGAGCCAAAAGGTGTATGAGAAATGTCACCTCCTGTGAAACGGACAGTTTCTATTACTTGCATAAGGCATAGCAAAAGAGAATAGTGATCGAACGTTGGCAATTAGCAGAAAGGATATACATACTCAAAGAAAACTCAGAAGAATTAGGAGAGATTCGACCTATATCACTTCTGAACATTGATGGAAAAATACTCTTTGGTATTATCGGCAAGAAAATAATAGAATATGCAAGGAAGAATGGTGACATAAATGAATAGATTCAAAAAGCCTGTCTTTCAAATATCGAAGGTAGTATTAAACACACATATTCCTTATAGAATACAAGAAGTTAAGAACAGGACAGGTGACGTGTCAATGATGTGGATGGACCTTGCAAATGCTTATGGAACGGTTAGTTCCCCACAAGGCGATTGGGAAGACAATGACAAAACTTTGAGTTTCCTGAAGAACTTAAGGACATGTTGATGCATTGCTATTATAGATTCTGTATCCGTTTCTCCACGGATTATTTTACTACAGCATGGCAAAGACTAGTGGTAGATATCGCTGCTGGTTGCACAATCTCTATCATACTCCTTCTACTTGTAATGGAGTTGTTACTGAGGTCACCCGAAGAAGAAACGATTGTGATAAAACCGTCATTAAAAGCTTTCAGAGATGATATTACAATGATGGCAAACTCAGCTAGTTCTGTGAGGAATGTTTTGGAAAGACTTGACAATTTCATCAAATGATTGCGAATGAAATCCAAAAGCCAAAAAGTGAAGAAGTTGTACGATTATCAATGGAAAGCAGAAGGAGGTAAGGTTCAAGATAAAAACGAGATAACATCCCAACAGTAAAAGAGGATCCTGTGAAAAACCTTGGTCGGTGGTACAAAAATGGCTTGAACGACAGACATAAAGGAGTTGAGGTTTACCAACAAGCTCAGGAAGGATTGAAAGCAATAGACAAAGTAAGACTGTGTGGGGAGTTCAAGGTATGGTGTTTACAATATGGCCTGTACCCTGGGCCATATTGTAGACACCATACCTTGAACTTGATGTATGTGGTAGCTGCAACTAGAGTTGAAGGTATCGAGCAGTATTTGGCTTTTCAATCAAAGATCCAAGTTAACGGTAAATTGTAAACACAGTCTACCATTTACCCTACAATTCAGTTAAACTTTGGAATTTGACAATATTAACATTAAACAGATACTCACAAATGATAACAAAATACTCGAAGAAATAGTCATATAACATAATCATCTCTTAATAAAACTATTATAATTTATGTGCCTCCATCATCAAATGTATATAATAAAAAATAAACGCACGCAAAGACACACACACATAGATACACACATATCAGACCTTGCCTGCGCCTTGTTCTATGGAACACAGTATTTGGATCTCCCTGCAATGGTGATGAAAGTCGACAGGTTGGACCATATTTCTTTAGAAAGGAACTTTAGAACATTTGTGACGGAATTATTCTTAATAAAATGAATCGACAGATAATGTCTGAAGTATCTATGAGCTGTGAAACAGCGAAACAGTCTGTCTGTCGATGACAAATATATATATATATATATATATATATATATATATATATATATATATATATATATATATATAATACAAATTTGTAACTGGTAGGGATAATTATAAGGAGGACATTAATCTAAAAAGAGCTCAATGAAAGTAACAGAGCATAATAATAATAATGATCAGTAAAAACAATCCTTAAAAATCCATCAGTATCTGTCTATAATTCTGGGATGAGGTATTATGTACACTATTCACATTATTCTTCTTCATTCGACATTCCAAACACCTGAAGAAGGACGGAGCGTTCAACAGCCGAAACCTTGTAATAAATATGGCAACACAGATGCGGACAATAGTCCGAATAATGTAAGTAGTGTTAAAAATCCATTTCGATTATAATTTATTTCATGAATATATTTAAATATACATCTCTTCAAACCGAAAGTTTATATATATATATATATATATATATATATATATATATGATATTGAACTCTTTATCGCATAAATATGGGTACACCTTAAGAGCATATTTCTTCATATATATATATATATATATATATATATATATATATATATATATATATATATATGTATATATATATATATATATATATATATATATATGTATATATATATATATATATATATATATATATGTGTGTGTGTGTGTGTGTGTGTGTGAGTGTGTGTGTGTGAAGAAATATACTCGTAAGGTGTGGTATATTTATGGGATAAAGTGCTCAATATCAGAGATAGAGCGTGTTTAAATATAAAAGTGAACATTGAAGTTAACACTTAGATGTTACAGTCTGTTTCCTGCTAGACGCAATCGTCAGGCTTGAAAAAGACTGTCGTCTCTAAGTGTTGACTTCAATGTTCACTTTATGTATATATATATGTATGTATATATATATATAGATAGATAGATAGATAGATAGATAGATAGATAGATAGATAGATAGATATAGATAGACAGATAGATAGATATGTTTAATGAAATTACATTTACATAATAATAGGTACATCCTTCTTTCGCTTAAATAACAACAGCTACACGAGGTGACGTTGTCTCCGTTTAATGACACATAGGCACGATTTGAGGTGATTTACTTTTGTCAGAACAAACCATAACTACTTATGGACATAAGAAAAAGATAACAAAAGATTTACGCGGTAAAGTTATGTGCATATAATAATCAACTTTCACGACAGATTGTTTCAAACTATGACAAATTAATATATGGACGCTGGATTCTGCTTTGCTGGCGTGAACATGAGAACGCCGCGGTTTTAATTACTTAGGTTCTCGAATAAATTAAGATAGCATTGGTTGTTGGGTGTGAAGGTAGGTTTCATTTCCGGGTTAACTTGTTAGTCTGATAGGCTTCTTGCGATATAATGCAAAGGCACACTCTTCAAATTATTATCTCTTGTTTTGTTTTTGTTTTTTTTGTTTTTATCCTAAAGTGCATTTAAGAACACATGGACTTTATCCGCTAAATGTATCTTCCAATCGGGGTTGTTGCAACCAATCACCGGTCTCTGGTGTCATTTAAGATCCTTAACCACTCACGTTAAGGACCATACGGTGACTTAGCTAAGGAAAATTTTAAAACATATGATTTCACACGACTTCCTCACACATATCTTGAGACTATTTTTATACCACAAGACATACCAGTATCAGTTTGCACAATATTATCCTACTAGGTTAAATTTCAAACTTCATATGGTCGTCTCCACATGTGAACGCGACGTTGTGCCCATAAGACCAGAAAAAGTTACTCATCTGACCAGACAACACGATCTTGATAAGACCGACTGATCGATATCATTATAAATACTAATGTAATTGTTTTTTTCTAGTTTAAGTAAAGCAGTAAAGCCTCCATTATATACGGAGTTACTGACAATGAAAGAAAGTAACGTGAGGGAGATTTTAGAAAACGTTATTTCGAGAGAAAGAACAGGATGGAATGCGAGAGTTGATGATACTTAACGGTTGATTTAAAACCTTGTAGACCGTAGCGGCTTGGAAAGCAGGAAACCAGAAGTGCGAGAAAGTGCGAGAAAGTGCGAGAAAGAAATCTATTATAATAGAACATGTGATATGACCCTCGTTATTTATATAGGGTGACCCCAAAAAACGGGAATTATTTAAATATGTATTGCCAGACATGAGCAAGTGGCAACACTGCGAGACAGTGACCTTGAGCAAGTAAACATTTCGCCATTTTAGCAACGAGAATGAAATTCACAGTATCCCAGCTGAGATGTTGCAGGAGTCAATGAGGAATCTCAACAGCAGATTTCAAGAATGTATTTGTACAGGAGGACGCCATCTACAGGACGTAATTTAAAAAAAATGAAAATTCCATCATTGTTTCTTAAATGGCATGTATTAAGGTTTCAATTACTATGAATTAAATATTTTTCTTCCATCACTCTTGGTTTTATTGGATTGTTAAAATGTTCCCGTTTTTTTTGGTCATCCTATATTAAAAATAAGTAAGTTGAATTAAATCAATCATTTGAAGTATTGATATTTAATATAAATCCACATCCTAAAATTAAATATTTTATCTTTTTTATTATATTTCTCTCAAAATTTCTATTTCATAAAAATACGCGCTTGACCGCTTTTAAAATGGGTCAACGGTCGAATCCCCAATCGCATATGAAGCGTTCGACGATTTCAATTTTCAATCATCAGGAGCGTCCCTATATTGATTAGAAAGTTTGCGGCTGTTTTATCGAGAAGACGTAAAAATAAAAATAAAAAAACCTTGATCCTTTCTCCGTGGGCTAGCTAACACGTAAGATTGACTACTGCCATTCAAGAGACGGAAAGTAAAAAGAAAAAAAAAACTTCCGAGACTATCAGGAATTCAAAAACCAGGATCATATATATTCTCTCAATAAAATGCAATGTGCTTTCAGGTTGATAAACCGAACAAGCTACACTGATTGAAAGAAGCAATTCTACGTGTGAAGGTAAATATCTCAAGATTCTTCACTATTTAAATTGTTCGGACTATCATCTTCATCTTTCTTGTCATATTTATTACAACGTTTCGACCGTTGTACGCTCCGGCCTTCTTCAGTATGGTTGGAATGTCGAACTGAACCCTTTATTTCGCTCGCTGGAGTATACAGTTCTATTTCCACGTGCCATGTCTAATGGAAGTCAGTTATCAGTTATCTACTGTTAATTATACTTTCCAAGTTCTCCCCAGCCTTAACCACGTATTGAACTCACACTCTTTGGGTTCTCTGACAGGATCTAAGTAACGTCTTTATCTACTGTGCCATGTGTCATTGAACAATATAGACAGATACTCAAGATTCTTCTATGAACTCTCTACTCGAACTATACAAAAGTGAAATAATAATTAGCAAAATAATAATAATAAAAATATAATAATTGGCAAAATTATAATAAAAATATAATAATTAGCAAAATAATAATAAAATATAATAACTGGCAAAATAATAATAAAAATATAATAATTAGCAAAATAATAATAAAAATATAATAATTGGCAAAATTATAATAAAAATATAATAATTAGCAAAACAATAATAAAATATAATAACTGGCAAAATAATAATAGAAATATAATAATTAGCAAAATAATAATAAACATATAATAATTGGCAAAATTATAATAAAAATATAATAATTAGCAAAATAATAATAAAATATAATAACTGGCAAAATAATAATAAAAATATAATAATTAGCAAAATAATAATAAAAAT
This sequence comes from Acanthosepion esculentum, assembly GCA_964036315.1. NCBI lineage: Eukaryota > Metazoa > Mollusca > Cephalopoda > Sepiida > Sepiidae > Acanthosepion > Acanthosepion esculentum. The sequence continues at coordinate 25,078,886 of OZ038478.1, forward strand.
ATAATAATTGGCAAAATTATAATAAAAATATAATAATTGGCAAAATAATAATAAAAATATAATAATTAGCAAAATAATAATAAAAATATAATAATTAGCAAAATAATAATAGCCCTTGATCTGCAAAATGACACAAGTGTCCGACGAACGTTCTTCTAATAATAATCCTTATATTTTCTTTCCTTTCTCTTGTTCTTATATTTGTAGTTTCCTTCTTCTCTTATCCTGTTTTTATATATTAAAATAATTATCACTTTACATCTCGTATTAGTTTTCGATACGTTGTCTGTATTGCTAATGGCAACTAATTGGGTAGAAAATCCCATTTGCTTTTTTGTTTGTTTAAATGAACTGCATTCGTTGTGTGTATGTTGATGAAAGATAAAATTCGTAACAACAGTTACGTTTAGCGATTTCAACAGTAAATTAATGGACCTACCTAAAAAGCTAGTATGATGCATAAATGCAAGAAGTCTAGGTACTAAAGATGAAATCTCACCAGAATAATTACCATATAATGTTTCTAGAAAATACATAATAAAGTCTGGTTACGGCGGTGGTGAAGTGATCTAAGCCGAGATGCCAAGTTAGGGTAGATAATATTGCAAATTCTTGTTGGTTGAGTACTCAGCCGGTTTGTAATCTAGGGTTATCTTTCCATTCATTGAGCGGTTAACAGAAAGCTGAAGATTCGTTCCTGCATTCCCTATTTGTGTCCTCATTTTCCCGCGCCGTTAATGCCTATCCAGAATTCTCTTCTTTTGCTCATACCTGCCATGAGTTTATGCTACAACAGCAGCGGTATACACATAATATTGGCTGTAGAGTATATACGTAGCAGCAAATGATTATCAGATTTAAATATAGGTGACTTAAAAATGAATATCTCTTTTCTTTGCCATCGCCTTCATGTAGCTGTCACAGCCCCTAAATTGGAGGGGGTGATATCATCCAGTTAGTTAGTAGCTTTTGTTTGTTGTAAAAAATACTATAGTATTTGTGCTCGAACGTCTTTTGTTAAAAAGTGGAGTTCGTTTTCCGCAACAAGATATTTATTTCTCCTTTTGTTATGGAATGCATATTTAATTAAATTGTCACGAGTTATATATTTGTGCAGTTTTGTTGAAAACATTTAATAAATGGAGTATATAGCACTTCAGGAGATATCTCTACAAAATCATACGCCGTAAAAATGTTCTCTGGGAATAAACTTGAACATCTTGAAGATATAGCACTCAATCCTTTTTAACTCCACCAACCATTACACGGTGTTAAATTCTGCCGGCATGCCATTTCTGCCACAGCTACACTACGTATTTACCTATTACGTCACAGAACTTTCATCTCAGTGAATTAATTTCTAGAAACAGGAGGAAGCGATAACATTTAACGCACTGCTCTCTCTTCTTTCTTTCTTTCTTTCTTTCTATCTATCTCCTTAATGTTTTGGTAAATCAGTTGATTTCTCAATATTTAATTATGTACACGTCAGATATGTGTTATCTACCTCTCTGCCTATCTATGACAGCTTCATTATACTGCCCATATCAGCGTTTCTGTTTGCTTTTGTTGTTAGGGACTTATCTGCCTAACCAGAGATCGATATGAGCGAACCCCTCTCGGTTTATCAATCTATTTATTCGGATATACTTATCTACAGATTTGTATGCTAATATTAGGTACCTCCACTTTTTCGCGGAAAACCGCATAGCTCAAGGAAAAAGGCCACAAACTTAATAAAAATAAAGTTTTATCGTCAAAATGTTTAGGCTATTATTAAGATGAAAGACCAAAGTACTTTTTGATTATTTATAACGATTTCTTAATCCTTTCTAACACGTTCGAAATCTTGGTTAAAAGTTTGTGATGTTTACGTCCTGGGGGGGGGGGGGGCGTAATAATTACATTGATTTTTTTCCGCTTTTTTCCGTTGATAAAACATTGAATTGGAAATTCTTGTAAAAATCAAATAATTGTTCGATTTTAATGAATTTTGCAAGACTTATTCACAAATAAATTAAATTAATTTTAAATTTTTCTTTTAGAAAATTTTGATTTTTTTTTTCATATGTTACACCCGACTTAGTTAATTTCATCAAATTTCGCAAAATACCTTTCTATTTCATGTAATTATTTTTTCAAACTTTCACTATTCTGACTGAAAATTTACACTGAATTGAAAAATAATAAATAAAATAAAAGATTATTAGAAAAGCTTTTAATTGCTTTTGTAAATAATTTATATTTCGGACCCTCTCGTCTGAAGAAATAAAACTTTTCAGATGAATAATGAATTTTTATAGAGATTTTTTTTCAGCTTTTTTAAAATTTTCATTATAATAATTTATAATAGTTAAAAAATAGTTTAGAATTCTGTAATTTCCCTCTTTCCTGGATGTGATATTGTAATTAAGCGGAAACGAAATTTACGAATTCAAAATTGAAAAAATTAATAAACGCCGCTTTACTCTTCTATTTTTAAAATAAATTAATTTTTTTTTACTTTAATTGATCCCATTTTTAATTTATAAGAAATTAAGCATGATTATGAAAGGGTCACGTGCATGTATTGAAGAAAATAGAAAAATGTTTTTAGCTAATGTTAATTAAAATTTATTAACTACTATTGACTGAAAAATATTTTAATTATTATAAACAAAATCTGTATCACTGTGTTAATTTTGTTGCTTACTTATCTTTAGTTTAATTTCATGTTATCACATTTTGAAATTAATTTAAGAAAATTTTATAATACTTCATTTCTTATTTTTTCATAAAACATCTTCAAACGTAACTAAAAATCAATAAAATGTTAGATAATTGCTGAAAATATGTTAATTTTTTAAAATTACTAAGTAGTTAAAAACGAAAAAAAATGACTTCACTTTGATTTCGAATATTTATGTCAATCCTGGTCAGCCATACTAGCTGCCTTTGCTCGCCATTAAAACATCTAACAATTATCGCTTCAGATAAACAGGACCAATTGTTAAGAAATTCTTGTATATTACTTTTTTATGCTATAAGTAAGTAATATTTATTAAAAATCGGATTAATTTAACTTTAAATTTGCTAATTTTATTCAAAAAACGTGGCAGAAATATATTTATTTTAGGAAAGTTTATAAACCGAAAATTTTGTTTTGTTTACAAATTTCTTAAAATTAAGAAAATGGCCGCTTTTAGAATAATTTAAAAAAATCGAGCAATTATTTGCCATTCCAATCTATATAATTTATATCTGAAATACACCAAAATACTTTACTTACTGGAAATAATACATTGAATCATTTAGCTTTCAATTAAAGCTAAAATGAAACCTTCAAGAATGCTGATACATTTTTAAAAAATACATTTTAAACATTAGGTATCGAAAAGTGGAGGTACCTATCTAATATACATCCATCCACTTAGCTGCAGATACATGTCTTTATACGCTTTAAAACGGTCGATACTTCCAGAATGTTCGTTCAATTTTAGTCATCTCAGATCAAAGAAGCATTATTTCTGCCATATCTGTTGTTCACCCAATACAAAGCCTAACTGCCAGTCAAGGTAAAAGTTCTCTGGATGCTTGTTTTATTGAAATAAGAGGAGGGAATGCACATTATGAGGGTATGTAGAACAGATAACGGTTGATTCGAGACTTGAAGAAGTCAAGATTGTAAGATCGGGTTAAGCATCTGTAGCGGACCGTGGGGGTGAAGATGTGAAGAGATATCAGAGGCCGGTCCAGCTACATGAGAATGTCGGACATTAAGTCCAAAGACAAACAAGACCGATATATATGGGTAAACAAATATATATTAATAACGAGTTACACAAAGACATGAACAGTTACATCGAGTTTGTATGGAGAAATGATGTGTGTGTTGTAAGTGTTCGTACGTACGTGTATTGTTCTTAG
>OZ038478.1:25087791-25165291 GCA_964036315.1 Acanthosepion esculentum
TATATCAGCATTAATTAACCCATTGAGGTTGATATGTCGCTAAAAAAAGACAACCTACTAAACCAATCAAAATATTTAGATTTCGCCATTAAATAAACCATAGTGGTTGATATGCCGCTAAACACAATCAAGCAAACCAAATTACCCAAAATATTTAGATTTCCCCGGTTGCTGATATGCCACTAAATAAAATTATCTACACAAATAACATAAAATTTCTTTCCTGACAGTAATTTATATAATATCGTATAATTTCTTAATCAAAAAATATTCCAAAATAAAACTCCAACAAAACTATAACATAAAACTACTTTTCTATCCCCCACCTCTAGTAGTCATATCACCACAAACATGCATATGCACAAAACCTGAGTATCATCTACCATGTATTCAATTGTGTAAGCAGAATAACAGCTCTTTTTTTTGTCATTCTAAACATCTAAGGGAATTAAATTCCTGTATTAAATCACCCATAAGGAATTGATATGCGGTTAAACAATCAAAACCAAATTTAATTTTCACTTTTTCTCCAGGCTCCTCTTACTAGCAAAAATGTTCAAATAAGGATTCGTCTAACCACAATACATTTTGCTTAATTATAAATAATTTTGATGCAAAAATTATATTTTGTTTTCCTCATTAATTACTTCACAGACTATTTAGATTACCAAAACGGTTGGAGATTTCATTCATGTCAGGGAAAACTTGAAAAAATTTGGCACACACTTGTTATATCCTCTGGTTTACGCAGGACTGAATAATAATTTACCTTCCAAGACAACTCACAACTCTCCAAAACACTATTCTGAGTTATGTCAAAATTACCTGGGGTCAACAAAAAGGAACAAAATTTCGGAAATTTTGGCTTGACCGCCTCGTTCTCCTGACATCTCACACATTGTATTAGTATGGGATTATTTAGTTAGGAGAGTTCAAAGAGAATACTCAAAGGGCTGAGTAAGCTTTGCCCGAGCTTGAAGAATGCTTGGGAAGCTCTGTCATCTTTTTTTTTTCAAAAACTATTATAAAGATGCTAAGAATTTGTATAGCAGTAATGAAGGCAGGTGGCGGTTTTATTGACGTAAACAAAATCAGATCCTGTTGTATGATATTTTTTTGTCGTTAAGTGTTTATTTTTCTCATAATTAGTATGACATACGCCATAGTTAATGATATTTGATTTTTTTTTTACCTTACAAAATAGAAAAATATCACATTTTAAGTTGTTTATAAAGAAATACAGGGTGGTCCGAAACCTTTTGCCTGTAGTCTAACTATTAAACAAAAACACACAGTAAAGCTATGGTAGCGTAAGCTGTAGCTCGGTATTCATTAACATATTCAATAAAACGTGATAAAATTAAATGAATAATATCTGTCAGGCTGATAACTATTTGCGCTAAGATCATAAATAGATCTGTCATGTTTGGAAATTTTCCAGAAACATGAAAGTTTATTAAACGAAAGAGATAATCTTGTAATTATTGTAACGTTTGATAATGAAATAATGGTAACAACAACATCAGTCTAACGATAGTGGAGTTATCTCGTCTAACGAAATGGAAATATTTGCCATCTCTCAGCACGAGCAGGAAATATTTTACAGCGAAACTTTGACAACAAATACGTAATATGTCTCTTCTAGATAAAAAAAAAGAAATGTATATAGGTTTATCATATGCATATTATTTATTTCCAATATTTATATTCGGACTATTTTCCTCATCTTTGTTGTTGTTATGACACCGTTTCATCTGTTGTGCATTCCGGACTTCCTCAGGTGTGTATTGATGTAGGTATCCTACAGGGAATTCTGAACTGAACCCTTTCTTTGATCTACGGGGGTAGTCTGTTCTCCTATCACTGATCATGTCTGGCGATATCATCTAGTTCTTATTTTTATTTAATACTGTTCCGTTATTGCGCACACGTTTCCATTGAGTGCTAATTCTGCTGCCCGAGCCAGGGATTGAACTCACTTTCATTATGTCACCAAATTCTCAAATCAACGCATTATCCAGTAGTGAACATGTATATTGCTTACATTGGGACGATTGTTCTCATCATTGCTGTCACTGTCCAAAGGTTTCGGTCATCGATCGACGCCCCCCCCCCCGGACTTCATCAGGTGATTGTCGATTTGGGTAACCTTCAGAGGAATACGAACTTAATCTACGGGATTTAGATTGTTATTATTCCATTTTTTTATCGCTACTTCTTACTTCGTACATCTCTGTGATTGCTCAATCTGTTTTTTCAGACACAGGCATTCTAATCACGAATCAAAGATTTAATCCACTAGTGTTTGCCAACGGTTGTTTTCGGGAAACCTAGAGTTCCACAAGATTTCGCTAGGGAATCTACAAGAAACATCGAAAAAAATGCTAATTCATTTTTTATTGATTTTTGCTGAATTGTATATTCGTAATTTGACTATACATGCACGGCATATTGTTGGAAAATCCGTTGTTATTAAAATAAAGGCTTCAAACTCTCATAATATTTAACATTATAATAATCATAGAGAATGTATTTAGGAATGTCTGTTGGGCATCAGTGTGAAACCGCCTTCACTAATTAGAGGACAGGACCTGTACGTAGGAGATTCTTGTATCATTAAATAACTCTCACAAGTACAGGACGCATGCGCCTTGTCCATGTTTCATGTTTGCTTCATGAACTATGATAAATATGTAAAAGAGATAGATATTAATAATGGTATGTAATAATTATTTTGCGCAGAGGTTCCTTGAGACGTGAATACTATTTCGAGGGTTCCACAAGAGTAACAAGTTTGAGAAATACTGCACTTGATTATAACCCCGTGATATAATCCTTAATGCAGAACTTAGAAGCTTATACCTAAACCTCTTATTTATAGACAATTGCTTTGTTTACAGTCTGACTGTAAACTGTGTGTTAGTTTACTGAAAAGTCAGAGAGACACTATTTACATTATTCGGACTATTGTCCTCATCTTTGTCGTCATATTTATTATAATGTTTCGGCCGTTGTACGCTCCTGCCTTCTTCATGTGGTTGGTATGTCGAACCGAATCATTTATTTCGCTCACGGGGGTAGACTGTTCTAGTTCCACGTGCCATGTCTAATGGATGTCAGTTATCTCCTGTTAATTCCCCTCACCAACTTCTCCACCGACTTAACCAGGTATTGAACTCACACTCTTTGTGCCCTGTCACTGGATCTAACTAACGCCTTTATCCACCGTAACAGTGAGCGAAATAAAATGTTCAGTTCGATATTCCAACCGTCTGAAGAAGGCCGGAGCGTACAACGGCCGAAACGTTGTAATGGATATGGCGACAAAAGATGAGGCCAATAGTCCGAATAATGTATATAGTGTACATAATACCTCATCTCATAAATATAGACAAATACTGAAGTCATAAGGAATTGTAAAAAGAAGTTTATAAATAAATGAGGAAATATTAAAATCATTTCAAGATTCAAAGGTACTTATGTTTATCATAAAATTCCTCTCGTAATATCTCAATCCTGTTGCACAATTAAATTTCAAAAATATTTATTTTTATTAATATTTCTTTCATAATATTCTGTCAGTCGATTCACTTTTTTGATAGCTTGATTTTTTACAATTAGAAATATTGCGAGAAATTTATTTCTGCTTACTTAGTATTTCTTGGATCTTAATAATAGTTGCTTTATTTCTGCTCATAGTATTTGCTATAGCGTAGTAGATTTTCTAGTTCCACGTGCCATGCTTCTTCCGGATGTCACAATATCAGTTATCTCCCTTTACACTCAAATCTCCAATTTTTTTTATTTTTCACCTCAGCTGTAGCCAGGTACTGAACTCACAACTCTTTGGGTCAGTCACTGTATTCAACTAACGCTTTCATCTACGGGGCCATGTGTCTTTGATGATTAATGGAGTTGTAATATTATGTAAAATATGAACTAAATAATATTAAAACTATACTTGATAAAATGCTTCACTTCATAAAAGTACAAAATTGTGATTGACTGATTTGTTTTTACGGCTTATCAACCCATTTTAGGTTATTAAAAGCCAGAAAACTTTTAGATTGTGTGCTTTTTTAAAATAATGATATAATGATACAAATCTTATTAATTAACTCGGCTGGTTGGGGAGAAGAGATGGATTGATGCCTAATCAAAATTTGATTAGCAAATAAGAAATGTGGATATAATGCGGGTAGGGGGATCAATCCTGTATTACAATAACTATATAAACTGATCCTTAATTTTGTGGCCACCGTAGTTTCTATACACTTATATTCTAAAGAATGTAAATAAATCTAAAAGACGTGCCTATATACCTAATCTGTATTTCATTTATAGTCTGATTTATTTTTACGGCTTATCAACCCTTTGCAGGTTATTTAAAAGCAGAAAATATTTTTAGAATGTAAGAAGTTTTTTACTTACATTATTCAAACTGTTATCCTCATCTTCATTGCCATATTCACAACGTTTCGGCTGTGGCACGCTCCGGCATTTTTCAGGTAATTAGAATTTCGAGTCGACTCGTTTATTTCGTCCACCAGGGTAGATTGTTCTAGCTCCACGTCCCATACCTCTTCCGGATGTCTAAGTTATTTCAATTTGGCTCAACTCTCCAAGTTTTGGTTCACCACTACTGTAGCCAGGCGGTGAACTTACAACTCTTTGAATTAAGTCACTGGATCTAACCAACGTCTTTATCCATTGGAACATGTGTCCTTGAATTTCTGGGATTATAAGCATAATGTCTCAGCAACCGTTTTACCAGTGTTCATATTGGAATTTTTCTGTTACTATTATTGCATTTTTTTTACCAGAGCTTATATCGTAATATCTTGTTTTTATTCATTGCTTTTCTTTAGTACTCCTTATTATTCTATTTTGTATTCATTTCTATGCTTGATCGGCTCAGGACATGTTTTCAACCGGGTTTCGTTTTATCTAGAGGCAACCGGACGTCTAGCCACACTAAAGACCTGTGATACAACGAAACAGTCTGCCTGTGAATGACAATATATATATATATATATATATATATATATATATATATATATATATATATATATATATGCAAGTTTCATTAAAAACGACAGACAAGGTACTACGGTTAAGTTTTTTATTTAATTTTTCTTGTGTACGAACAAGAGCTTCTTTGCTGGACAAAGGGTGTGTAAGAACTGTCCAAATATTTTATTTTTCCGAGCGCTTTCAGCTATACCTTTAGCCATTATCAAGGATGATATGATTTTTCAGCTTAATTGAGTATGTGCATTATGTATATGTCTTAGTGTGTAGTAGTGGTGTTTTAATTTCCAAATACGCTTACCACGTTGTGGCTTTGTTCGTAGTTAATATTGTTACGGATAGGCTTTTTCTTTTTTATTATTAAAGCCTCCATTATTTTTAACCTTTTTTTACAGGTGAAAGCAATTAATATATTTGTCTTTTCTACTAGTATATTTCTAATGGAGTCTGGTAAATTTTTGTGTGTGTTTAAATGGGTTCTAATGGAGCCGTGATCGGATAGGTGTAACGTATATATATATATATATATATATATATATATATATATATATATATAAATAAATAAGCGAACAAGCGATTTCCGGTAAATGGCGGCCATTATAGACTACCAACAATAAGCTATATAAACAAATTTTTTTACTACGTTAACCAAAAACACCGATCAAAATAAAAGAATAAATAAATAAATATATAAGATAAAAAATAAAAATAAAAAAACAAACAAAAAAACAAGCAAAATAATTTGACATAAATAAATAAACAAATAAGCGACTTCCGGTAAAAGTACCCGCCAAAATATACTACCCATAATGCACCACTGACCCTTATATAAACAGCCGAGAAAAATAACAGCACTAGTCGCCTGACGATTGCACTAGCATGAAACAGACTGTCGCCTCTAAGTGCTGACTTCCATGTCCACTTTTATATTTACACACGCTCTATCTCTGATATTGAGCACTTTACCCCATAAATATAGCACACTTTAGGACTATATTTCTGTATATATATATATATATATATATTCCGTTCCATGTTCTCCTTAACTATATAAAAACAATATAAGGAACCAAGTTCGCTCTCCTCCGCCTGCACGCATCCTTTTTCACATAATCGCAGGGAATCGCAACTTACTTTTAAAACATGAAGGAATGCCACCCGAGAAATACGGATCCGTGCCAACGGAATTCAAATAGCAACAATAATATCTTTTTAGCTGTTATTCGAAAATATGTCCAACTCAACAAAGAATACCTATCTGAAATCTTTATTTGGAGCCACACACCAACCGAGACGTGTCTGTTGGCTTTCTTTAGTAGTTTGTCGGTGACGTCTCTAGGTAACAGGACCAATCTATTTACACAAGCAAAACTGACAGGAAAACTACAGTGATTTCAAGGCAACTTAGTGACACACCAAACCCGGAATCTTTTCAGCACAAAAGAGTAATGTCTACAGAAAAAAAAGAACGCCTTAACAATTCGCAAATTGTCCATTCCGATCAATTATAAGACATAAAACAACATCACCCAACAATTATCTTTTCAACGCGCAAATTAAATCCGGCAGAATAAAAAAGAAGAAATGAAATTTTATACAAAACTCGCCAGTAATTAACATTTAATTACCTCTTTTAAAAACAAACAGAAGAAATCTCAAACAATTATTTTAAATTTGGCAGAACATCTTTTGAAACTAATCAAGTTTAATTAAGTACTAGTTTTCATTTCCGAACATACACACCAATTCTTTCAGTTTAACTTCAATATCAAAAGCACTACAAGGATGCATTATTCCTAGTTAAAATCTTAATATAAGAGAGGTATGAGCGTATGTCAAAAATTATCCAAATTTTCACCATAACATATATAAAAATATAGTCTCATGGTATGCTGTATTTATTGGCTGAAGTACACGATATTTAGATAGAACGTGTGTAAATGTAAATATAAAAGTGGACACTGAGGTTAACACCAAGCAGCGAGTCTATTCACATTATACTTCAGGTTATATATATATATATATATATATATATATATATATATATATATATATATATATATATATATATATATATATATATATATATATATATATATATAAAGAAAGAACAGTAAGATATAAAATCCGGTGTTCTTATAGATATAATGTAAATTTGCAGAGCATTAATATTATAAATTAATTGATTTAAAATATGTTTTTTTTCGCTACGCAGTGATAACCATGTTTCAAAAATAGAAGCTAAAGCCTTTGAATATAATTTTGTTATTAAATTAACGACATTAGTTCAATTTACTCGTCAAGCGAATTTTGGAGTAATAAAAATATAGTCTTATGGTATGCTGCATTTATTTTATCGTCAAGCGAATTTTAGAGTTACTCCAAAATTCTCTTGACGAGGAAATGGAACTAATGTTCTTACTTTAATAACAAAATTAAATTCAAAGGCAATTTTGAAACATGGTTATCACTGTGTAGCGAAAAAATATTTTAGATCAATTAATTTATTATATATATATATATATATATATATATATATATATATATATACATATATATATATATTACATGAATCATTCATACAAAAAGCAGATAGTGAAGTTAATGATATAAATGGCAAGAATACATCTTCGCAAACAAATTTATATGCGAATGAAATAAGAACGAAAATAATAGAAATTCTAACGTTTATTATAATTTTACATACGGACAAAAACAACTTCCTCACTACAAAGATAAACATTTTTGGTTCTCATTAGTTGAGATGCAGACGCATAGAAAGAAGAATGCATCTTTGTTGTGAGTAAGTTGTTTCTGTCCGTATGCAAAAATTATAATATATATATATATATATATATATATATATATATATATTGCGTTTGTGTGTGCGCGCGTGTGTGTGTATATATATATATATATATATCAAGTATGTGGTGCAGTTCAATTTACATGACATGAATCATTCAAGCAAAAAACAATTCTCGGCATTTATATCATTAACTTAATTATCTGTTTTTATATTATATTATATATATATATATATATATATATATATATATATATATATATATATATATATATATATATATATATATACATATATATATATATATATTTAGTTGGATTGGTGTGAGTTTATGACACTGGGTTTCACGTTATTTGCGATCGTCAGACAAACTAATTTTTAAATTTTGGATGAATCATTTTGTCTGACGAATGCAAATCGCGTGAAACCCAGGGTCGCAAATCCAAACCAATCCAAATAAATATGTCAGCTCTATCATTGATATTGAACGCTTTTCAATAAGTACCGCGCATATATAATATATAAATAATATATATAAAAAAATGTGTATATATGTATATATATATATAAAAATATAAAATGAAAAATTAGAAAACAGATTTTGTGACGCGTTTGATGCGTTAGGATTTAATCAGACGGGCTTTGTTGATGTTGCCACACTTACACATGCGCAAGAACCGAGAGATGCTGGTAGTTTGAAAATGTTTTGAAAGAATATTTTTGAAAAAATATTTTTTGGAAGGGGGAATATTTTTTCAATCTACCCAAATTCATCTATTTTCTTTTTTCTTTTTCTCGGCAGCACCTTTGTCCCTGATTATACCACATTGTGACAACAGAAAATCTTCTTCCAAGAATGGTGTTATATTGTAAGATACTTGACGCAAATTTACTGTAGCTAAACTTACGGTCAAGTACATTTAAGAGCACTCAGAATTTGCAGCCCTCAATATTTACATGAAGATGAGAAATATATTGAAAAGACTTTCAAGACCCTTCAATACACTATTTCGCATTCGATGCGAAACAAAAGGCTTAGAAAATATTACAAAAGAGAAGACCTGTCCTTCTTGCCAAACCCTACGAATCAAAAAATATATTATTCTACCCACTAACTCTATCACTACTACAACTGAAAAGAATTTATCTAAACTCAACATAAAATTTGTCGCAACTACATCTAATGCAATCAAAGACTTAATCAATAAAAAATAAAACAATCAAAAACTTAAAGGAGGAATTTGCCTTATCAAGTACAGGAATTGTCAGTATGAATACACTGGAGAAACCTCAGGAAGTTTTAAAAAGTCTGTATGAACACAAAATGGACATTTTTAAAAACAACACAAAACGTAACGAAGTTGAACACAATTTTGACATAGGGAATGCTACATTGATTAAAAGAGAAAATAATTCACCGAGACGAAAATACCTGGAAAGTGCCTTGATCGCTAGTTCAGCCACGATAAATTTGCATCCGGGCTCTTGCAATATATTAACATTCTTGGTAGATTTTATGTTGTCACAATGTGGAATAGTCAGGGACAAAGTTGATGGAGAGAAAAGAAAAAAGAATACATGTGATGTTGGCAAGAGTGAAAAAATATTCTTTCTAAACAAAACACACACACGCACATACACACACACATATATATATATATATATATGTGTGTGTGTGTGTGTGTGTGTGTGTGTGGGACAAACAGACACACACACACGCGTATATATATATATGTGTGTGTGTGTGTGTGTGTGTGCGTGCGTGTGTGTAGTTTTTAAGGTGTGCTATATTTATTGGAGAATGTGCTTAATCGCTGGAACAGCACGTACATGCAACAGCGTATATGAACATAGGTATCAACACTATATATCGAAATTCATTCATTCAAGTAATCGTCAAGACGCATGTATATATATCTACTCTATCAAATGCAGGAGTTGCCAGAATGAATACATTGGGGGAAACCCTAAGACGTTTAAACTATATGAACACAAAGGGGACATTTTAAATAAGAGCACACAAAACTCATTGTTTGTTCATCGTAACAAAACACAGTTTTGGCATAGGGAATGCTACATTGATTAAAATAGAAAAATAATTCATCGAGACGAAAATGCCTGGAAAGTTGCCTTGATCGCTAGTTCAGCCACGGTAAATTTGCATCCGGGCTCTTGCACTATATCACCATTCTTGGTAGATTTTCTGTTGTCACAATGTGGTATAGTCAGGGACAAAGGTGATGGAGAGAAAAAAATAAAAGTATAGAGATGAATTTTTTTAGATTAAAAATAATATTCTTTCAAAAAAAATATTTTTAAAAAATATTCTTTCAAAAAAATATTTTAAAAAAATATTCTTTCAAAAAAAATATTTTTAAAAAATATTCTTTCAAAAAAAATATTTAAAAAAATATTCTTTCAAAAAAAATATCTTTTAAAAATATTCTTTCAAAAAAAATATTTTTAAAAAATATTCTTTCAAAAAAAATATTTTTAAAAAATATTCTTTCAAAAAAAATATTCTTTCAAAAAAAATATTTTTAAAAAATATTCTTTCAAAAAAAATATTTAAAAAAAATATTCTTTCAAAAATTTTGAAAATACAAAAGTCTCTCGTTTCGTGCGCATGCTTAGACGTGGCAGCATCAACAAAGGCCAGTCCGATTAAATCCTAACGGATGAAAAGCGTCACAAAAAACCTTTTTACAATTTGTACTATTTGATAATATATAAAATTATTAAAAATCATATACCGTTTTATCATTCATATATATTGCATTAGACGTTGTATTTAGGCAGGTACATTTTGTATGCGGAGACGGAATTCAGCACTGAATGGCTATCGAGAGTTTCAATCTATTTTCTGGACATTTGTCACTATTCTTCCCCGGGCTCCATATATAGTTCACTGGGTGGGGTATTGAAAGAGTGGGATGGTCGAGTACATTGTGACGGTTTTAATTATACGCAAGAAAAGTCCTCAAATGTAACACAACATGAAAAGAAAATTTCATTTGAAGTCAACTGTATAATTGCGAATCCCCAAATTCGTTGTCCAAACTTGAAAGCACCTGCGACAGAGGGAAAATGCAACCGGTACAACAAAAAAACTTAAAGGTATATTAACAATTAAATACAGCCCTTTCTGAAAATGCATCTTTTTTGCAGTGACAAATGGCGTAATTAGAAACCCAAAGTTGAAAAGGAACTGAATAACTCTTTTTCCGTTCAAAATCGTACAAAAGAGAATATTATAAAAGCGCCCCGCGCAAGAACACATGCAGACACGCAAACACACAGACACACACACACACATACATAAAGAGTTATATGGGGAATAGTTTATACACATATATATATAGAGATACACCAAGGTACACACACATAGATGATAACATTTTTCAAGTATTGCATCTTGATACACGTACTGATTCTTTCATAAACTGAAGCCAATTATTGTATATTTTGCGCGTTACCTCCAGAACAAGTTCATTATACCAAATTGATTCATTTTAAATGACCTGTGTTTAATACGTATATACATTTTGTATCGAATATATATATATATATATATATATATATATATATATATATATATATATATATATATATATATATATATATATATATATATATATATATATACACAGGGTGTGTCAAAATACTTTTACAAACTTTGGGAGCGAGTTCCTTACACAAAAATAAGGACAAAAGTTCATATAAAAATATGACAGTAAATTCATCATTTTTGAGTCATTAAGTTTAAAATTTACGGTAAACACTTTTACATATACCATCACGGATAAAATCAAAAATACTTATTTCCATATTCTGGGGTGCCATTGATCCTATCTCAGCAAGGCGACGATAAGCAGTGGCAATGTTTGGAAGACTCGACTGCTTTTGGTCTGCAAACGCAAACTGATACAGCCGTGCAGTCTCGGCTCCTTGAACATTCGCGCGGCCGTATGTAAAAATCAAATCTGCCTGCTCACGATATGAATATCATGTCGTTGGTAAATGGAACGCTTCTCAGCTACATCACCACTACACACGTTAAACGTTGAAAACAGACTAGTAGGAAATGTACACAAATGACAAATGTAACCTTGTCCACAAGGCAACAGCGCCATCTAGCCAAAACTTGCATTTTGTGTTTTTCATACACCCTGTATATAACATTTTATCTTCACCCTTTATATATATATATATATATATATATATATATATATATATATATATGTGTGTGTGTGTGTGTGTGTGTGTGTGTGTGTGTGTGTATGTATATATATATATATATATATATATATATATATATATATATATATATATAAATTGAGTATGGTATGATAATGAACAAGTAGGAAACAGATCGTAATCTAACATGTTTCCCTTTATTAAAGGTTCGTCAAAGATCAAAATAGAAATAATGAAAAATAATAAGAACAAAGCGACGCAGATTTATGCGATGTTCTGTTTTACAATTTCTTATTGGTTAAATACGTGTCACGTGTAATGAAATAACCAATAACATTTAAATATATGCGGCAAACACTCTCGACGGTACACACTTTAAACACAACATGCCATTAATGTGCGTCCCTTTGCTTTTAATCATTTTATCATTTCTATCTTGATCTCTGACGAACCTTTAATAAAACAATATATGTCAAATTAAGATCGCTTCACTACTTATTTTTATCCTATTATATATATATATATATATATATATATATATATATATATATATATATATATATAGTCTTAAAGTGTGCTATATTTATGGGATAAAGTGCTCAATATCAGAGATAGAGCGTGTGTAAATATAAAAGTGAACATAGAAGTCAGCACTTAGAGGCGACAGTCTGTTTCATGCTAGATGCAATCATCGGGCCACCTGATTGCATCTAGCATGAAACAGACTGTCACCTCTAAGCGTTGACTTCTATGTTCACTTTTATATTTATATATATATATATATATATATATATATATATATATATATATATATATATATATATATATATATTATGTTGCTGTGTGGGTTGATATATTTATGCTTGCTTCTGTATGTGTATATATGCATATACGTATGCGTATATGTATATGTGTGTATGTGCGTATATATAGATATCTATATGTGTATGTGTGCATACATGTATATATATATATATATATATATATATATATATGTGTGTGTGTGTGTGTGTGTGTCTGTGTATATGTTTGTCTGTAGGTAGGATTTACTGTCTTTCTGTCTGTAGTGAAATTACCAGTGTATATCGGTACATGTGTACCTGTATGAGTGACTGCACATGTAAAAGAACGTATGTATATGTGAAACTTGCATGGATGTTTATACAATATATGACAAAGCAAGATCTCTAATATTACCTTCAAATATTACTCGATATTAACTTAAAAACTAAACTTTAATTAAGAGAAATTACCAATCTAAAAATAGTCGCTAATTAAATTCATGAATAAAATTCAAACTGACAGAGACATCACCTTAATAATCAATTACAACTAGAAGTAAACTTAGATTTGAAAATAAAATTTTAGTATTTTAAATGTACATTCTATGAATATTTTTCTAATCGTCTATTTCATATTAAATCCCCAAAGTTTTTGTAATAAAATTTTTCAAAAAACTTAAATCGCTAACAAACATCAAATTAAATTGCTTATAGACTGTATAAACATTCAAATTTATATCAAACATTATAATATTTATGAACTCGCAAAGCAAAACAACAGCGTCTCTTTCTTGGCTTTCATTCCAAAGAAAGTTAATACACTTTCTCTCATAACATCTTTCTCTCTTTTTCTCCTTATGCCTTTTTCTCATCTCCCCCTTCCATATCAATATATAACTTCCGTTAAGTTAACCGATTTAATGTGTCAATGTCTTGACTTCCTCTAGCAATATTAAATTTGAAAGAATAGAAATTTTACATCTAACTCAATCATGTATCTCTCCCCCCTCACTTCCTCACTTCGTTAATTTACATATGCTTAGTACTGCCTGTCATAAATGTGTAAATTTCTTTCCAATTTTCGTTTCAACCTTTGGAAGCAAAGTCTAATGATTCGCGGACCTTTAAAAGGGCTGTGGTGAAATAATGTATTATATGGAACCTTAAAGTGGTCTGTTTTCATTTTTAGTTAAATTATTAGCTCTGATTTACATTGAGCTCTCTGGATTTTAACCTCCTTGGGTCTACCCATACGGATTACCTAGTTTTTCGTAAACTAAATATATATATATATATATATATATATATATATATATATATATATATATATATATATATATATATGAAGAAATATAGTCTTCAAGTGTGCTATATTTATGGGATAAAGTGTTCAATATCAGAGATAGAGCGTGAGTAAATATAAAAGTGAACATAGAAGTCAACACTTAGAGGCGACAGTCTGTTTCATGATAGATGCAATTGTCAGTATATATATATATATATATATATATATATATATATATATAATTAATATTATTATTAGTAGTAATCTTATAAATATAAGTAACAACACTCGTTTCGGAACACCTTCGGTTTCTTGATTTGCAAATGATCAAATCAATATCGAAAGAACAAAACGTATAAAAAAAGAAAGAGCCAAGAACAATGCACGCCTGTCGAAAACAATCGTTCAGCATGCAGGTCCAAAGATCAAAGAAATAAAACCGATACGAGTACGCAACTAACTAAATAAAGTGCTCAATACAATAAGTAGAGCAGACCTAGTTAAACCTAGAGAGCCAGAAACCTTGGTAGGTTTGTCTGGCTCTCTAGGTTTAATTATATATATATATATATATATATATATATATATATATATATATATATATATATATATGGTAGGTTTGTCTGGCTCCCTAGGTTTAACTATATATATATATATATATATATATATATATATATATGGTAGGTTTGTCTGGCTCTCTAGGTTTAACTATATATATATATATATATATATATATATATATATATATATATATATATATATATATATATATATATATGTTAATAATATTATGTAATATGCAAAGATGAACCAAAAAAAAATGACGCTAATTGTATTACCGAAACTTATTTTCAAAGAAATAAAATAAAATTATATTACTCAATGTCCTGTTTCTTTCGGTAATGGCATCAAAGCAAACCTCACCTTCGTTTGCATGATGTCCTAAAGGACGAAACGCGTCAGAGGAAAACTTTTATCCTGAGATATATATATATATATATATATATATATATATATATATATGTATATATAAAAAAAAAAAAAAAAAAAGACTCTCTCGTCGTTTTCAACGTATGAGTGTTAAGCAACTCAATTCTTAGAAACTGAAAACCAGACTACTCGCATAAATCATTTGATAATAACGAGGAACCAACAACACTTTTTTGAAGAGCCAAATACAGAGACCTGGTGCACCGTGTGCCACATGTTCCCCAAACGACTCTCCGCAGATTTTGAATTCAGAGTTGTCCTTCTCCTAGAAGGGGAGAGGAAAATTATCATAAGTGGATACAATAGATTCGACTGGAAGTCGAACTCGGCTCTCCGATTCCTCCATCCAAGCTTCTATCCATTACGCCACTGGAATTGATTATTCAAAAAGAGAAGCAAGATTTACAGAATTTAATAAAAACAAATGCTTAGAGACATAAGCACTTTCAAGACATTGCTAGATAGGAAAAGTTTCAAGTTATTAAAATAAATGAATTTTTAAAAATCTTGTTTACTTATTTCTTTTTTTTTTAAATTACGTATAAATTTCAATTGTTATAATCTGTGGAAAATAGGATATTGTCCATCCATCGTATGCTGCTTACTAGGTCACAAGATCTTACCCCATGTGATTTTTATATCTTTATATAAAAGAAAGAATGTTTGTCCTATTAATGCCTGCTGCTCTTGAAAGTTTAAAACATTGAATTGTTCAAGCTGTGAAGTCAACATCCACACATCAACAGATTCAAGTTTGGCAAGAAGTGGAATGCCGTTTCCATGTTTATCGTGCAACACATGGTGATCATGTTGAGTACATACAAGTAGAATAACTTTAAAACAATAAACTTTGAACATTTTCCTCTCCAGTATTGGGTTCAATGTGTTTCTGTCTCTTAGGATTTTATTTTATTCAATTTTCGAAATTTACTCATTATTTTTTAATATTCTCTCTCTCACTATATATATATATATATATATATATATATATATATATATATATATATATATATATATATATATATATTGAATTGGACAGAGTCCGACAATTTATTTAAAGACATTTTTGATATGTTTAACGTTCTTTTTATATATACAAGTATTTAAGTAAATGCTCTGTTATTAAATGTTATTTTATACTGTTTATTATAAAAAGAGCATTTACTTAAATACTTTTATCTATAAAAAGAACGTTAAACATATCAAATATATATATATATATATATATATATATATATATATATATATATATATATATATATATGTGTGCAGGTATGCAGAAAAATAGGAAAGAACACGTTAGGTAAATAATCCGGTGTTCCTTAGTATTTTTGCTTTTATTATAATATTTTTTGTTTTAAAAATATTAGGTTGCTGCAAAAATAATGTCGTTTTTTGACGTTCAACTTCATGTGAGAAAACGAATTATTTTTGCACCAACCTAATATGATTCCTTCGTTACATAAGAGTTCTCATGTTTCAAAAGCGAGAGCCGAGACCGCAAACATAATTTTTGAAATTATGTTGAGTTAAGGTGTCTGGTTACGCTTCCTCGTCAAGCGAGAATTTGGGAATCCCAAATTCTTGGGGTTTCCCAAATTCTCGCTTAACTCAACATAATTTCAAAAATTATGTTTGGGGTCTCGGCTCTCGCTTTTGAAACATGAGAACTCTTATGAAGCGAAGGAATCATATTTTTAAAACAAAAAATATTATATATATATATATATATATATATATATATATATATATATATATATATATATATATTACATAAAAGTTTAATAGTCTGAGTTGAATCAGACCAAGAAACAGTAGTATTAAAAAGTGTTCAATAAACGTGTGAAAGAATAATATAAAAGTAAAAATAACATGTAGAGCTTTTAACTTTAAAAATCAGGAGGTCAGCTGAATCTGCTACCTTGGTTTCAACCTTACGGTCTCCTCAGGCGATTTTTATCAAATGACATCTTAACGCTTTGTATTTGAAAAAAAAATGTAATGAATGCTATATCAATTGTTAAAAATAAATAAATCTCGACGTTGGGTGGCTTTTTAAAATAAATGTACATTTCAATTAACCCCACACCGATACATTTATACTACTACTACTACTACTACTACTAGTACTACTACTAGTACTACTACTACTACTCTACTTCTTCTTCGTCTCTTCTTCTTCTTCTTCTTCTTCTTCTTCTTCTTCTTCTTCAACCAACGTCGAGAGTTTATTTATTTTTAACAATTACTATAGCATTCATTACATTTTATTTCAAACAACAACTGACCTCCTGACTTTTAAAGTTAAAAGCACTACATGTTTTTGTTTTTTTTATCTTTCACCTAATACGGGGCGGAAAGCTCACTCAAGGTAGATGATTACTAAATGTGGTGGTTACCGTGCAATCAAAGCAGTGGATATTCTCTTTGGCACAGTAACATCATAACTGAGCCGGCGGCCCAGACACTGGGATGAGCTCGATCGGTTCTTCTTGATGTACCCTGTCCCCTCAGGTCGTAAGCGATCATGGCTCTCCTCAACTTCCAGTCTTTTGCAGATATCAGTAAATGTTATCTTTTCGTTATTTCTCGTAAACATTGTCCCGCCATACATATACCCCGACTCATCAAGTCAGTTATGCGATGGTGTCCTCTGTTCCTCTTACTCTTAAACTGCAATGTGAGAATTTAGAAACCACAATAAATAAATAAAAAGCCCAGAAATTTGAAAACGAACGCGCAGCAAAATATAATTAACACTAGTAATTTATGCAACTGTAGAAATAAAAATAGGTGTCCGTTAGATGGAGCTTGTAAAATAGAAGCAATAATCTATAAAGCAGAAGTAACAGATATTAATGACCAAAATAAAACGTACATAGGATGTACCGAAGGTCGTCATTCCAGCTGATAAATCTTAGGTACTCTACCACACTATCCGACCATGTGTGGATTTTAAAAGAAAAAACAAACAGGGATCCGATCGTAAGCTAGAATATTTTTAAAATGGCGAATCCTTATAACAACTACAGCAATATTTGCAATCTCTGCCAAAAGGAAAATTTAGCAATTATGATATTCCCGGATCCAAAGAAAGTTTTGAACCAAAATTCAGACGTCTTGTGTCCTTGCATACATATTAAGAAATTCCTCTTAAGCACATATGCGCGGAAGAGAACGTAGTTAACGGCCTTGTTTACTGATTTTACTTGTCTTAAATTGTCTTCATTATTGCGCAAGAGAACTATATTGCGTGTGCAATAATCATGACAAGTTAATATTCCATTCATAGTGTTATAAAATTCCAGTAAGATATATTTAATCATTTCTAACATACAACGGTTCAGAGCTTAATCAACCAAATGGACAATTTTGTTTTTACACAATTTGGACAATTTTACTGTTACACACGGTATTTACAATTAATCACCATATTGAAAATAAATCTGGATACTTAAAAGTATTTCCGTAAGCAAAATGATTTCAATCGCACCAAACACTCGTTTCGTGAAAGATATCCTCTTTATGCCACGCCTGTTGGATATGCATAATAATATAAACAAACTGATAACTTGAATTTTAAGGTATTTATAATACGAGCAATCGGAAGAGGTCGGAATTAAATTTCACCAACGCTTTCTCACGGAAGCTTTATCGAAATTGTCTGTTTATTTTTATTTCGTTCTTATATTTTATCGGAAGCCCCATTGAATAGCAAATAAACAGGAGAAAAAAAAACATCGCCCTCGAGTGAGCTAATCCCAGTTTTAAAAGGATCAACTTTTATTTGCGTTTGATGAAAGATTTGATTAGCTTCGATCGGCAATGCATAACTCGCTCGCAGCTTGCATCCAGCACACGAAATGACAAAGTTGCGAAAAGCAGATCCCAACCGTATAAGAGAATTAGCAAATTATTTTTAGCAACTTGGAATCGGCTTTTAAATTTGGGGGATGAAACAAATTTCATTTTAAATAAGAAGTAAACGCATGTCTTTCATGTTTACACGTTAAAAGAGCTTCAAAATGGCTTGGATTCTTTTTTCAATTTCCCATGACAAAACAACCCTGGGTTTCTTTTACCAATTACACCAAAGAATAAAGTTGTTTTTTTTCTGTTCATAAACAAAATAGTTCAAGAGTTGAATCAATTTTTCATCGTCATATTGATAATAAAATGTTACAGTTAGCGATGTCTTTGTTGGATATAAGATTCGGTTTGCCTGAACTTAGTAAACAAATTAATACATTTTGTTAGCATCGATTTTTTAATCACCCTTGTATGATTCATGCTAGAATACATATTATCGTATGTTACTTATATATGCTAATATTATTTATAATGCTACGATGTTATCAGTATATGTTATTTTATTATTTTATTCCACATTATTAATGCTGTGATACATATTATGATATGTTATTTATATATCATATATTTTATTTATATTAAGTTCAAGCAAATACAACATATCAAATATCTGCGACATGGTTTAAAAGAATCCGATGTCCACCCGGTAGAGCAAAAGATGCCTTTCATTGATGAAAGATGCTACAAACAACAATACTACGTTTAATGGGACCATGAGCATGTTTAAGTAGGACTATATTCATTTTAACTGCTTCCATGTCATTGTTTGAGCAGAAGTTTCCATAAAATAACAAACGTTCCCGTCAATTAAATGGCAAATAAGTAAGCATATATATATATATATATATATATATATATATATATATATATATATATATATATATATATATATATATATATGTATATATTTGTGTATTTAGGCAGCAATCTTTCTTTCACGCACATTTCATTAAAAACGACTGACACGACTTTTATTTAGTTTTTTTATATAATTTCTCGTGCGATCTAATAAAGAAAAACTATTAGATCGCACGAGAAATTGTATAAAAAACTAAATAAAAGCACCTTGTGAGTCGTTTTTAATGAAATGTGCATATATATATATATATATATATATATATATATATATATATATATAGCAAGCTAGGGCAAATAGCAGGACAGACTGGGTTCTATAGCCCTGGAAGGCAACTGGTCTAGAAAAAGTGGCAACTCTGGGTTCAACATCTGCGGAGAGTTTTTTGGGGACCTTAGGGCACGTAGTGCCCAAGATCTCTGTATTCCTCCTTTCAATAAGTGTGGTTGGTCCTGTAAAAATGACTTCACCAACTATAATCAAATCATATGTACTGGTGTTCGTACATAGGAACTGAGTTGCTTGACCCTCATACGTCGTATACGACGAGAGTGACCACCATATATATATATATATATATATATATATATATATATATATATATATATATATATATATATATATATATATATCTAGGAGAATAAAAGGCAGTATGTAAGTGTGTGTGTGTAACGAATGCACGGCAGCAATTTTCGACGGATTTGCACCAAAATTTACATGCACATGCTCCAAGTTAGGGGAAAGGCCAAGGCTGCCTTTGCATTTCCCAACTCCCATCGATAGTGGAAATAATAGATTTGTTCATGCTTCTACGGCATTTTTCATGTAGTTTGCGTCCATTTTCTACTGGCCAGAGTGACAGCTTATAGCTGGCTGCCACGAATAGGCAGGAAGATTATATTGGCCAGCGTGAGAGCCAACAGCTGACTAACACGAATGTTAACTAGCATGCAAAAAAAGTCGATAGATACATTCGTCACAAGTGGGAAAAACTTTAATCTGCATGGCACTTTACTCCAATTGGCTCATTCGCTTGCTTAAACTCAACGTTGATTCTGATTCCGCAGAACTGGGTTTGGTGTGAAAAAATATTTGTTAACATTTTTTTTCATTCGGTTTTTCCAGTTACGAGTCCTTTTTTAAAACTGATCGTTTTGTGTTCATTCTGTTTAGTTCTTTCGTAACAGATTTAATGTTTAGAATGGAGCTTAGAAATATAGAGGTTAAAAAAATTCGCAGTGTGAGATAGGCAAGAAGTAAGGCATGTAGCAACATCAGCACGGCAAAGGGCACTCCTTCAAAGACAAGAAAGGGCAAAAATATTTTAAGTCAAGTGATAGCGATTGCTGTATGAGTCGTACGGTTATTGAATCAAGCACGGGAAACGCCCGGGCATGCTGTTAGTATACATATATATATATATATATATATATATATATATATATATATATATATATATATATATATATATGGTACAAAATGACAATTGGCAATATCCTAGATTTTGCCGACGCGTTTCGTCTTCAAAATTTTTCAAGGCAAATATGAAATCGAAATATATTGTTATAGCTACATTCAAAATCCAAATTTAAAAAGATAGCCGCTTCTGTCCAAGGCTTTTTTCTGGTTAATGTAAATTACCTTTATAGTAAGAGATTTTTTTCCCATATCGACAATACAGTTAAATTCCCAGATCAATTATGTGGACAAAACACATTGGTATACAATGATTTTTAAAATTGTCATTTTATACCAATCTGTCTTGTCCACAAAATTGATCTGGGAATTTAACTGTATTGTCGATATGGGAAAAAATCTCTTACTATAAAGGTAATTTACATTAACCAGAAAAAAGCCTTGTACAGAAGCGGCTATCTTTTTAAATTTGGATTTTTAATGTAACTATAACAATATATTTCGATCATCAGGTGCTGGGAATTTGCATTAGTTTTTGATGTGCATTAAAATCCGAGTCTTAGGTTGGCGTTGGGTATTAAGCATATTTATTAATATATACTTAAGAGCTCCGTCATTTTGCATTGACCACTGTTTTACTTACACCTAAGGATGCATATATATATATATATATATATATATATATATATATATATATATATATATATGATTAATGAGATCTAATCGGTAACTTCTTCAATAGTAATTCACATATATGCTCTATAATAAAAATTATATTGAGCTCTCTTTTGTGGATCAGTTTTAATATTTTTATATTAACAGGATCCACTTGGATTACTTATCCACGATTATTTAAAGCAATACATATATATATATATATATATATATATATATATATATATATATATATATATATATATATATATATATTACAATGAATCATTCATACAAAAAGTTGATTAGTAAAGTTAATGATATATATATATATATATATATATATATTACAATATATATATATATATATATTACAATGAATCATTCATACAAAAAGTTGATTAGTAAAGTTAATGATATAAAATGCCGAAAAGGTGCATTAACTTACGAATCCCTCAATGAATGTTATGATCCTTGTTTTTAAACTTATAATCTGTATAAGATCTTTCTTTAACATGCAAGTACTTTCAATTGTACATTCAGTCATCTTCAAGTATGGAAATTATTTTGTTATTGGTAAAATTCGGTAGCATCCGAGAAAAAATTAAATACTGAATATTAATTAAATATTAATTACTAGCATATTAAAGAAAGACCTTATACAATTTGTTATTTTAAAAACAAGGATCATAATATTCATAGAGGGATTCGTAAGTTAATGCAAATTTAAAATTTTGTTTGCGAAAGGATTTCGCCATTTTATATCATTAACTTCACTAATCTAATTTTTGTATGAATGATTCATTGTAGTATAAATTGAACTGCACCACATATTTCATATATATATATATATATATATATATATATATATATATATATATATATATATATATATATATATATATATATATTAATGTATGTTTCATTAAATTATATAGACAGGTTTTGTCTATTTATTTTAAGTAAGTTCCTTTCATATTGTCTGATAATCTTAATAACTTTATCGTTGAAAGACGAAAGGAAAACTCCATATTGATACATGTTTAAATCCAATATAAGCTTTCGGCTTACATAAGCCATTATCAAAGATGGCAATTTCAATAAATCAAACAACACACAGACGAAACTACAATGATAGTCTGCCCTTGCTGCTTTAATTAGCTCAAAGTAACGACATATCGTAAATACGAGACAAGGAAGCGAAATTCACGTCGCAGCTCTTGACGTCACACATGACCACGCGAGAGTGAAAAACAAGGAGTATTAAGTATGGGAAGCCGTTGGTATAAACCAGTGACTTCTGTTATAATTTATAGGCATTTAAGAATAATTGTGGAGGTTTAAATCTGTTTTATATATGTGGGTTCAACGATTTTAAATATGTGTTTATTGTTTTCCTGTTTAAGTATGACTGTGTTGTCAACAAGGATATTCCGGAATTGAGTTCGCGGGCAGGCATGTTGTTTTAAATGTCTAAATGTTTTTAAATGTTCCTTGTCTCGTATATATATGACCTTTGAACCCACCTGATAAACATTCATAAACGTTCTCAAATTTACAATTTATTAAGATAGATAGATATATAGATAGATATTAAGAGACTGATATAGATAGATAGATAGATAGATAGATAGATAGATATAAACAACTGAGATAGATATATAGATTCATACATACATACATACATACATATGAACAGACTGAAACTGAGAGAGAGTTAAAGATATGAATAGACTGAGATAGATAGATAGATAGATAGATAGATGTGAACAGGCTGAGAGAGAGAGAGAGAGAGAGAAAGAGAGCGAAAGATATGAATAGACTATGACAGATAGATAGATAGATAGATAGATAGATAGATAGATAGATAGATAGATAGATGTCAACATAATGAGAGAAAGCGAAAAATATGAATAGTATGAGATAGTTAGAACGATAAGAACAGGTTGAGATAGATATTTATTTTTGACAATTTTACTTGTAATATTTTTCAGTGCGATTTTTAAAATATTGCTTATAAAAAGAAAGATATAGATAGATAGATAGATAGATAGATAGATAGATATGAAAAGACTGAGATAGACAGATAGATAGATAGATAGATAGATAGATAGATATGAACAGAATGAGATAGATAGATAGATAGATAGATAGATAGATAGATAGATAGATAGATAGATAGATGTGAACAGGCTGAGAGAGAGAGAGAGAAAGATATGAATAGACTATGACAGACAGACAGACAGATAGATAGATAGATAGATAGATAGATAGATAGATAGATAGATAGATGTCAACATAATGAGAGAAAGCGAAAAATATGAATAGTATGAGATAGTTAGAAAGAAAAGAACAGGTTGAGATAGATATTTATTTTTGACAATTTTACTTGTAATTTTTTTCAGTGCGATTTTTAAAATATTGCTTATAAAAAGAAAGATATAGATATATAGATAGATAGATAGATAGATAGATAGATATGAAAAGACTGAGATAGATAGATAGATAGATAATGTACAGACTGAGATAGATAGATAGATAGATAGATAGATAGATAGATAGATAGTGTACAGACTGAGATAGATAGATAGATAGATATGAAAAGACTGAGATAGATAGATAGATAGATAGATAGATAGATAGATAGATATGAAAAGACTGAGATAGATAGATAGATAGATAGATAGATAGATAGATA
This sequence comes from Acanthosepion esculentum, assembly GCA_964036315.1. Classification (NCBI taxonomy): domain Eukaryota; kingdom Metazoa; phylum Mollusca; class Cephalopoda; order Sepiida; family Sepiidae; genus Acanthosepion; species Acanthosepion esculentum. The sequence continues at coordinate 25,112,377 of OZ038478.1, forward strand.
GATAATGTACAGACTGAGATAGATAGATAGATAGATAGATAGATAGATAGATAGATAATGTACAGACTGAGATAGATAGATAGATAGATAGATAGATAGATATGAAAAGACTGAGATAGATAGATAGATAGATAGATATGAAAAGACTGAGATAGATAGATAGATAGATAGATAGATAGATAGATATGAAAAGACTGAGATAGATAGATAGATAGATAGATAGATAGATAGATAGATAGATAATGTACAGACTGAGATAGATAGATAGATAGATAGATAGATAGATATATAATGTACAGACTGAGATAGATAGATAGATAGATAGATAATGTACAGACTGAGATAGATAGATAGATAGATAGATAATGTACAGACTGAGATAGATAGATAGATAGATAGATAGATAGATAGATAGATAGATAGATAGATAGATAGATAGATAGATAGATACACAGACGGACAGAAGGATAGATAGATAGGTATTGGCAAATGTTTAAATATTTGGAACAATAAAGAGCAAAAGACCTTAACAGACATAACTGTTATAAAAAACAATAAAAATGCTCAATAAATAAATAAAAAAGCATAAGACCTTCTTGGAAATTCTGAAAACAACAATTTAAAAAAATCAATGAAAATCATTTACATTATTAATAAAGAAACGAAACAGAAAAAGTGCAACAATCAAAAGAGAAAAAAACAGATGAACGAAAACTGACTCAGTGACTGATAGAATTAAAATAAAGATTACAATCTCCAAGTGAAAATTCACAAATAAATTAACGTAAATAAAACATCATTCACGCCTGATAGCATTAAATCGACAAAGCAAATAATGAAATGTTTTATTGCTTTCTCCTTTGCCACTACTTTCATCCTCTCGTGGCATTTTCTCTTCATTTTTTTAACAATTACGAAAGCGAGCTTTTTCCTTGTTTTAAACTCAGTTTACAGTGATAATAACTGCCTCATACATTGTAATAGCTTTTATCAGACTATAAATCGGCTGCTTCACGCATCTCGTGTTTGGTACCGCCATTACCCTGTCATGTCCACTCTTAATTCCTAACTCATACCTCTCCTGCTAAACAAATAACCTAACAAATACATGTATAGAAACGATGAATGTTCTTAGGCTTTTAAATGCAAATGGATCGCCTAAACCAAGCGAGAAGACCGCATATGATTGCTATCTTGTCTGTAGGATAAAACGTTCTAGTACGTGGGCATTTTTCACCGTTTTGTAAAGAAGCTGCTTGGGGGTTCTCTGCAGCACATAATTCCAGATTACGAGAAATGGATATATCACATTAAGCTGACAAGAAATTCTGAGTCTATGACACTGGAAGTAACTCTCGTCACTGCATAATATTTTAATAAAATAATTTAAACTATATTCGAACTGTTTTCCTTATCTTTCTTGTTAATATCACAGCGTTTCGGCCGTTGTGTCCTCCGGCCTTCCTTGAACTCATATTGGTATGGGTAACTGTTATACGTCCTTAACTATAACTACAGAACGAACTCTTCTTAACACTATGTATAGTACGCCTCTCAAAAGAGAGGGACGAATCGAGTCGAGCCGCAGTCTCTGACTGTGCGCGACTCCTGTCGAACTCTCTGCTTTGGCAGAGAGGAAACCGGACGAGGCTTTGCCGAAGGGCAAATTGTCGTCCGAGAGGGTAGACTAGCCCTGAACCCATTTATACGGGTTCTTAAGGGAGTATTTTTAGCCGAGCTTATGGGCTCGGAGAAACCCACGTTAAACTCCACCTTGTGCCACATACTTTCCTCGTGGGCGGGACTGTTAAATATCCAATCGAGTCGAGCCGCAGTCTCTGACTGTGCGCGACTCCTGTCGAACTCTCTGCTTTGGCAGAGAGGAATCCGTACGTGGCTTTGCCGAAGGGCAAAGTTTCGTCCTGGGTGGTAGACAAGCCCTGAACCCGTTTATACGGGTTTTTAAGGGAGTATTATTAGCCGAGCTTATGGACTCGGAGAAACCCACGTTAAACTTGGCCTTTTGACACATATTTCCTTGTGGGTGGACTGTTAAATATACAATCGAGTCGAGCCGCAGTCTCCGACTTTGCGCGACTTCTGTCGAACCCTCTGCTTTGGCATAGAGGAACCAGTACGATGCTTTGCCGAGTTTCGTCCGAGGGGGTAGACAAGCCATAAACCAGTTTATACGGGTTCTTAAGGGAGTATTTTTGGCCGAGATATCGGGCTCGGAGAAACCCACGTTAAACTCGGCCTTGTGTCACATACTTTCCACGTGGGGGAACTGTTAAATATAGAATCGAGTCGAATCGCCGTCTCTGACTGTGCTCGACTCCTGTCGAACACTCTGCTTTGGCACTGTTAAATATCGAATCGAGCCAATAGTAGTTCACTCCAAACCAGACTGACAGTCATCCTAACACCTTCCACATCTTGTACTATTATTCCGTGTAATATATCTTCGTTATTTCTACTCTTGTGTTCGTGTTGTTCTTCCTTGGTCCTAACCTTGGACCATAACAGTAACCTACAGTGAATCGTGACATTTTAAAAAAAAAATCACTTCACCCCAAACAAAGCGGAAATGCCACAAGTGCATTAGGGTTACAGTGAATTAAAATGAAATGGAAAACTCAAACTAAAGAGGACTGATGAAAAGACAACAGACGAACAGGATTCAAGAAGACAGCGATTGATGTTGCATTTACATCTTTGAAGATTGTTCTTATCACGGAAGGAGGTAAACGGAAAGGATTTCCACAGGTGGGAAGTGCGAGAAAAAAACTGTTGGAGTAGAAGTCGCGGTTGCATTTAGCTATTTCAACAATAAAATGTTGGGACCTAGCTACCAAACTAGTAGCACGCTTAAGTTCATGTATTCGAGGCACCAGGCAAAAAAAGCTCGCCAGAGCATTTGCCATGAAAATATTTCTAGAAAAGACAGAGGGGTGCCACGCCATGTCGGTGAAAAGTGACTGAAATCGATATTCCTGGTTATGATCGATTACATTACAGATCCTTCTTTGGATTTTGTCAAAAATCTCTAGATGTACAGTAGGTGCACCTGACAAGATATGGCAACAGTATTCAATGCCCGTACGAAGAGTAGATTTGTAAATGTGCATGATGGATTTTGACGTGAAAAAAATTCTGGTACGACACAGTGACCCAAAATGTCCTTGCAATAGATGCAGTTATTGAATCGATGTAGTCATTCCACTTCAAGTCAGTGGAAAACGTGAGGTCAAGAAGGCGCAGTGTGGGTTTCCTGGAGGTTAGCGTCAACAATGATGATGACAAGCAGAAAAGAACTGAACGCCTTATTTAATCAACGTGGGTAAACTATTCGCGTTCCACTACCAATGTCTAGTTCTTATTTCTAGTATTGCTTAGTATTTTGATCGCCCCTTTCCCGTGAGCCCAAGTACAGACGGCTCAGGATTGAAATCGCAACTGATCAAATGATCAAATTTAGAAGGTTTATAGTTCAGTTTACACAATTCAGGCCATATAGTATACAGGATGAATATATACGTGTCTTAGCTTTGATGTTGTCGAAAATACGAAAGGGCTGTTCGGATGGATTTGCTACTTTCAAATACTGCTCAGCCCAAAACTATTCTCTATTGAACAGTAACTGAACCTTCATTCGAAGATGAAAGGCTGTTGCTAAGATAGTCAAATTATTTTACGGATTGGTATTTTGCATAGACTGTTATATTGAAAGGAACATTATATTTATTAGTGATCATACACTTTGTTTTAGATATATCCATGATCTAACCGACACTTTTTGGCAAATATACAGATAAATATCTACATTTCTTGGATTGAGACATTCCCATCAGGCTACTTGATTTTACACCTCAAAATATGAACTCGATTAAGCCCAATCATTCTCTGGAGATTATTCAGTACTTGGCCGAATTGCACCCAAATGTATTCGGTGGGAGAGGGGCAGTTAATCAGTGCTCTGCCACAGCGGACTGTTTGATGGCTTTGTCATTCAGATTATATGATTTTAAGGGAAAACAAGACTACGCATTTTTGGTCTGTAGTAAAACGTATTATTATCCTAAAAATAACTTCCTCAGCAATGAAATTAGGGGAACGTCCGAACACTTTAATGTACGCTCCTGCATTGACTGTTGAAGCAATGATTGCTATCTCCCCTGGTTCGTTACCTAATATAAACCTTATATAAAGGAGTGGTTAAAATATGCTTGTTTTCCTCGGGCAATTCAATTAATAGAGCGGTACTAGCGTCTTGACCTTGGCCAAAGCAGATTTATGATTCATTACTGAATATCATTTTCATCCAATCACAAATATTCTACGATTGCTTCTCTCTGACAATGTTTCCTCCTGTTTAAGTGTAGTCATAGTTCGACTTGAAACGTTCTATATTTGAATCCTCTTACTGTAAATTTGTTTTTGCATTTCTTTAGTTGCGCTTTCACTATTCTCCAGACATGTTCGAAGAATTTATTATCCTAGCGTTTCGACATCTCTGGTGGATAATTTGTATTTTGTTTTTATAAACTAGCAATTTTACATACCAGAATAATTTTGCAACAAGCTGACACGTGTTGAAATCCTTACAGCATTTAATATTGTTGTAGTTATCGCTAACATTTTTTTGTCGAGATTTGCAAACTCAACTTTTTGCTTAATTTCGAAAATCAATCGATAAAATGTGAATAAGCTGATTTGTTTGGAAAAATAATTTAACAAAAACCCTAATTCGCTCTTCAAAAATGTTTTTAATTTAATTTTATAGGATGTCATGGTAAACAATATTTTTTAAGAAATGTTCTTTTTTTCCATTTAAAAAGGGAAGAATAATTCTTAGGATTTCATACTCTTGAGTATGTAACATTCAACTGGCCATGCGTAAAAATCTCTTTCTGGAGTCAAATTCTAAACTTTTAAACAGCGTTTGGTCTTGTGATGTGTTTATTGTTCTCGCAGACGCAGGGCGGACTATGAACTGGATTCTTGTATATATAAAAGAGAAGATATACAAAAACAATATTGCATTTTTATTAAATAAGTATTTTGTTATTTTAATCAATGGATTATTTTTTTAAATACTGGGAGTATTGTTATGTTAAATAATAAAAATTTTAATTTTTCGAAAAAATAAATGAAAACGTATTGTGCTAAGCTACGAACCCTAGTAAAACAAAATGTATTTTGTATCCCCTTACCTGTTTGCATTTCTCACCAAAATTATGACGGACAACCGGAAATCACATAATTATAAATATATATATATATATATATATGATGAAAAATATGGAAAAGACAAAACAAAATCCGAATATGCAAGTTTACTGTTTTAACGTTATCTTATTGTCGACGTCAGACGTTTCGGTCTAGTAGACCATCTTCAGGACATGCTTATTAGAAACATACTTAGGATTAGACGATATTTAAGTCAACATGAAAAGACGATAGATGGTCTACTAGACCGAAACGTCTGACGACGACATTAAACAACGTTAAAACAGTAAACTTGCGTTTTCGGATTTTGTTTTGTCTTTTCCAGATTTTTCATCATACCATCGGATCTACATCCACATATTTGCTTACATATATATATATATATATATATATATATATATATATATATATATATATATATATATATATATATATATATATGCATACATATATATATACATATATATATATATATCTATATCTATCTATCTATCTATCTATCTATATATATATATATATATATATATATATATATATAAATATGTATGACATAATTGTAGTTAATATTACACACAGTTGAACGAAAACCGCAAATAACGTTTTGCTGAATACCGTTATGGTTATTGGTTTCAAAATTTTCTAATCTTTTTATTGTTTCGGTCTGACAGCTGTGATGCATCTGTCAGATATACGTTCACCTGATTGTCTCTTCCTTGAAATCGACGTCCTTTAATTGTCAGATCACTTGTTGGAGCCGGATTACACACAAACAAATTGTTCTTGTGGCTTCATCATTCTTTTCAATTGATAGCACACTTGCTGGATCCAGTTTACATTTTAATGGGCATCTGAATGGTTGGATCCAGATTCAATTTCAGTTGGTAATACTCTTGTTGGAATACGTTTCAGTTGATAGCTCACTTGCTGGAACCAGATTTCCGTTCAATTGATAGCTTTCTTGTTAGAGCCAGATTCGATTTCCATTAATATGTCTCTTGTTGGATTCGTGTTTCTTTTATCCCGACAGTACGAGAGAGATTGTCTTTTAATTTAAATGTCACTCGTTGGATAGAGAATACATTTCAAACGTTATCTTTTTGGAGTATTGTTTCCTTTCATTTGAATATTCCCTGTCTACTTGCAGTTCACGTATTGGAGCCAGGTTCCATTTGAATTGTTGAAGTCATGACACGTTTTCATTAGAAGCTCTGTTGCGGAAGCCAGATTTAATGTTGATGGACAGCAGTCTTTTCGGGACAAGATTCAGTATAAATAGATAATATTCTTTAAGAGTCATGTTGCTTTACAATTTCAGCTCACGTATTGGAGCCAGATTCTATTTCAATTGTTGGAGTTATGTGGCCTTTGAATTGGAAGCTCTCTTGCTAATGCCAAACTTAATTTTAATGGACGTCAGTCTTTTCGGAACAAGATTCAATATCAATAGATAATAATCTTTAAAAGTCATTTTTCGATACAATTAACAACACACATTTTCTTGGAAGATTAAAATATAATCGGGAACAGTATTATTGGAGCCATATTCAATTTTAATTGATACTTATCTTCTTGGTAAGGTACTTTCAACTGCCATCTCTTACTTACTGGAGCCAGATTTCATATTAATGAAGAGCTCTATTATTGGAAACGTGTTTTTTTCCAATTGAAATCTCTACTGCCGGAGGCAGAGTTTATTTTCATTTACAGATCTCTTGTTGAGGCAGATTCCATATCTATTTATAATTTAATTATTGGAGCCGTATTTTTTCAATTTGGAATTCTCTTGCTAGTGAGAGAGATTTTCGTTGAATACACAGCTCTTTTTACGGATTCTTGCTCTATTTCAATTGAAAATTATCTTGCTGGAGTCTGATTTGCTTTTATTTAACAAGGTTTTCGGTTGGATCTAGTTTCCATTTCAATTGATAGGTCTCTTGTCCAAGCCATGATCCTTTTCAATTTAATTCTCTATTGCTAGAGACAGATTTCCTTTTAATTCTGACATCTCTTTGGTTGGAGTAAAATAACGTATCAATTAATTATTAAACATAATTCCAATTCAATAGTTAGTTATCTTACTTGAGTAATATTCATTTTAAATTGAAAGCTTTCTTTCTGGAAAAATATTGAGTTTCAATTGACAGCTCAATTTCAGTTGACAAGATCAACTGAGAAGAAACAGACGGACACGTACATAAGCATTAACAGAGAGTGCTCTAAAAGATCAAGACAGAGTAACAATGATACCGAACGACTGCTGGTCACCTGACGAGCACGATAGCATGAAACTCGTGTAGCGGCTTGAATTTTCTCTTTTGTCATAGTAGTGTTGCGGAGTATACAGGGTGCTATGGATAAATTGTAGTCTAGTTTGCGCGAAAATGAAATAACCCTGACATCTCATTTTAACAGATATATTTACCACGATTACACAAAATATCTTGAAATACTAAAGAGTAAATTTACTCTATAAAATCATCATTGGCTTCAAAAACGGCCCCTAAAAGAATTCGAAATCTCCTGAAACTCTTTTGGTCGGTCCCCTTGAGTAAGTTGGTCAATGTAACCATAATCTTGGTGTGACGAGGATTCCTGTTGGTCTCTCGCTAAACAGCACCTCGCAGATAATAATCAAGAGGTTGCTGTCTGGGGAGTTAGGTGACCAGATGTAAGGTGTGATGTGGTCGCAGAAATTGTCTGACAGCTATCTCTGGTTTCTCCTGTTTATGTGGTATTGTGCAGAGTCCTGTTTCCAGGAGCCACTCTCTTGACGCAGGGCAGCACTACCTCATCAAGGCACTTTATGTAGCCCCCCCCTCCGTGTTTTATCTAAGACTCTCTGGGAATATGAATGGAGGCCTAACATCACCATCATTTGTGATCACTCCAAACACCTTCGTAACCACCATTAGATTAATCCAGACTCTTTCCGAATCCTCTGCACTGTCATGAGTACACACTCATTGAAATGTTCATATTGGAGATTCCAAGCAATACAGCATAATTTTTCTGAATTGCTGGTGGAGTGAATTGCATCATGGTGCTCTTTTTCTCATAGATGGTGCCCAACTGACCCTACTATACTGTACAGTCGACAGAATCAAAAACAAACAACGCGCATGCGCGAAATAAGAAATATAAAATGGCGACAATGTCCCTATCGCACTCTTTGTGTGTGTGTGTGTGTCTCTCTCTCTCTCTCTCTCTCTCTATATATATATATATATATATATATATATATATATATATATATATATATATATATGTGTGTATGCATATATGTTGAATACATACAATCATGATTTTCATCTGGTATTTTAAATATTTGGACGTCATGAATCAGAGTGGTATGAAAATCTAGAGTTGACGAACGTGTTTCAGGATTGGATATCCATTTTAATTCTGGTGGGTTGTATTATATGGCAGTGTTCTTTGTTTATGATTCTGTTGTGCCAGTCAATAAGATTCGAATAAGTTTGATCTTCATTAAAAACCATAGGCTTCACACGCTCAGGACCATTGATCGTAAAAAGCGGTTGTATGCAACTGACAGTTGCGATATTTACGACCTGGCATCCATACGAAAATATCTATATGACGCGGTTATTAAAGGACATCAGTTTACTGTGGCGAACTCCTGATGAAAAGTGAAATCTCCATTAAGACTAAAAGATGCTGAAAGCGCAGTTCTACACTTTCTACACAAAATTACTACAATTACAAAATGGAATATGCAAAATGAAAATAAAATTAAAATAAAAACGACAAATGATTAATATCTAAATAAAATGCTGAGTGACTCGGTATCATTAACGTTTCGATGTAAGCTGTAAGGTGCTTTTGTTGTAGTTTTATTCAACCATTTTTGTCTTCAATTTCATATAAAAGCAGTTGTTTTTCTGAGCTAACTTCTCTGTAGGATATAAGGCACAATAATTCCTTCATTTGCGAAATTATATAGGTTATTTCACACACACACACACACACACACACACACACACACTTCGAGATTGATTTAACTATTGTTAAATCAAGAATTCGAAGGTTTTTCGATACGAGTATAGTCACCTATATTTACATATAGGAATGCGGTCTTTGTTCTTATCTTTTTATTACCTCTGTAACGTGTTTTTGCTAGTATGCATACATATACCTTCTCCAACCATATATATTGTTATATTATAGTTAATTAGCATATATATATATATATATATATATATATATATATATATATATATATATATATATATATATATATATATATGTATATATATATATATATATATATATATATATATACATATATATATATATATATATATATGGGTGCGGTTGTTGCATCTTTATATTTATAAATGTCGTGCTTGTTTGTGTGTGTGATTATATGTGTATGTGTGTGTGTGTTCTGTATATATATATATATATATATATATATATATATATATATATATATATATATATATATATATATATATATATATTCACCTTCTTTAGCACATCGTGCAGAATTAAGTGTACAGGTGTTGACCTTTACTAAACGACAGTTGCGTATTGATTTGCAAGGTGAGAGATTTGTGAAATAGCCCAAATTAACCCTTGAACCAACAACGTGATTCGCCCAGAGAACCGAAGGTGACGTCAAATGATTCAACTGATCGAACCGATCATTTGCGATTGGTGGGTTTTAGAAAGATCAAAATGTTACTTGGCATATGGTTATCCATTCTATAGATAATCTACTATAATTATAGCCGTGTTTAATGTGAGCGATGACACGAAATTGAGGCAACTAAAGGAAGTTTTCAGCCTAAAGCTATAAAATGAAACTAAGTATCGATTCAACAAACCAATCTATATATACTGATGAAATAGTGTAAGTATTATTATTATTATTAATAATAATAATATGTATAGTCTTAACATATATTCGATAGAGATTCCAGATGATGTATTGAATAATTACGAAAACTCTGAGTTGACCTTACATAAGTATTGAACAAATTTCCTTCTAAGTTTATAATTATTCTTACTCTAGTCTAAGTCGTGCAGTTAAATTTGATATAGGTAAAATTACATAGTTTTATATCTATCATTTGCTAATATTAATTGCTAGCGTGTTAACACATACATACATACATATATATATATATATATATATATATATATATATATATATATATATATATATATATATATGTATATATATAATTATTTATTTAAAAATTATAACACATATATATATATATATATATAATAGTTGTATATTTATATATATATATATATATATATATATTTATAAATAATAGTTGTATATTTATATATATATATATATATATATATATATATATATATATATAATAGTTGTATATTTAGGCAGCCATCATTCGTTTATGCATGTTTAATTAAAAACGACAGACCAGACAAGGTACTACGGTTGAGCTTTTTATTTAATTTTTCTTGGCTACGATCAAGAGCTTTCTTTTCTGAACAAAGAGTGTGTAAAAACTATACAAATGTTTAATAGATCCGAGCGCTTTCGGCTATACTATTAGCCATTATCAAGGATGATTCAATTTTTCAGCTTAATTGAGTGTGTGCATTATGTGTATTTTTAGTGTGTTATGTTTTTAGTTTCCGAATACGGTTAGCACGTTGCGGACTTGTTTGTAGTTAATATTGTTAAGAGTTGGCTTTTTCTTTTTTATTATTAAAGCTTCCATTATTTTTAATCTTTTTTTACAGGTGGATGCAGTTATTATATTTGTGTTTTCTACTATACATACAAATATATATATATATATATATATATATATATATATATATATATATATATATGTATGTATGTATGTATGTATATATATATATGTATATATCAAAGAAAAACTTAACGCATCATCGAAAAACGACCCTATTGTATTATCATTCCCACTTACAGATTATATATATATATACAAACAATGTTGTGGTGTCTGCCCTCTAATGAGCCTATGTTAGACTCTTCCGCCTACTATAAGATTAGTTGGAGAGAAGGTTTGGGGAACAGTGAACAGTAATTGTGAATAGATTGAGCGCTAGTTCACTCTAGTCGTGCAATACTCTTCTGGTGTCATTACTGTTTAATATACGATATATCTGCAAACCTGGTTTTTGTTATTACTTAACCAATTACTTGGTCACAACAATGTATATATATATATATAATTCAATCAAAAATAGACTAATTATCAGTTTGTCAAAAAATGATTATATGAATATATTTTTGGTTTTCATTGGTTAATCAGGCTTCAAATGCATTTCAATAGTTTTTAACATTAGTATAATTTATGGCGTCACAAATTCAAGGAGAGGCAACGCGCTCTTTCGAAGCTCCAAGAAATCAACGGATTCCAACCCGATTTCAAAAATAGGTAAATATTACTTTATGCTTGTAAGTGTATCATAATACTAGTTTGCCCATGTGGGATTCTGAGGATTATGTATATTCGTAAGTGAGTGTATGCGTGTATGTCTAGTCGACATTACGATTGTTGATTGTCTGCATTTTTTTTGCGTAAACACAGTTTGTTTTAAATAAGAATACAATAGTTTATTTAAGTATGGATTTAGTAATGATTGGTGATGTCATATAGTGTTTTTGGCATATGTATATAGTTGGTAAAATAGACTTCCTCTAGGTACTTTCGACGTAAAGAATAATGCTCCTCTTTTAATTAGTGTGGTATTTCTAAAATCAAACTGACTTCCGTCTTTGTTCGTGTCTATTGTGTACGAGTTTAAAGGTTTATCCAAACCTCGATCCTTGTCATGCTCGTAGACACGGGCTTTTATTTGATAATTACCTGAATCTCTAGTGGTGTTGGATTTTTTTTCCTAATTATATCTTCGATTGACTTGAAGGCACTAGTATTAGGATTAAGAAATTTATTATGAAACTTTGTAGATAGAGTTATAGAGTGTCGGATAAAGAATTTTCAGATGTTGATGTTAGAAATGTTATCGGTGATATCTAGTTTTATTTTTATCCGTTAAATTTGTATGGTCGTTTTCTAGCGTTGAGGATGAAATTATATCTATATCTGAATATATTTTTCTATTATCCATTAGGCATTTATTTTAGGGTTATCAAGGACAGTACTCTCATTTTTCTGCAAAAACTGTATACAGTTTGTGCGAAAAGAGATGATATTTTTTTCTTTTCATTCTTCGTTGCATCAAATTTCATACAAATGAACTGAATCCCTTCTCTCGCTTTTCCAAATCTTTCTACAATTTAGCTCAATATAAACTCAAATTACTTAATTAATACTTCTTGTCTCATAGCAATAGATAAATCTGATGCGATTACCCAAGTTGTCTGCAAAATAATTTCTGCTAACGACCACTAGATGGCGTAGGCAAGAGCATTATAGAATAATATGGCGCAAAATATATCTTTTATTCTCTTTAAGCCACAGAATGCATTTGTGTCTTATTTTTAGACTAGTAAAATTTCCTGCAACTGTCGAGCCACGTGTAGCATTGAATACAGCATAGTACACAACATATATCCCCTAGGTTTGCTACACACAAGAATATGAAACAAAGCTACCTAACAGCGAATGTAAGTCTGCTCAAATGTAAGTTTATCCTAAATTTTCATATGAATTTTAAACATAAGAAAAGAGAAAATTATTTTTGTTCTGGAGACAACAACAATATAGCAAAACATTAAACTATTTATTTATTACATTTCTTTATTAGTTAAAAGTCGGACTCCTTGGAGATTTTAAATCATCATTTATTTTTTTAAACAGGACCCCTAGTCCCTGAAAATCTTCTCTGAATCATAAAATAAAAAATGCAATAAAACTATGCCATTGTTTAATTATAAAAGCCTTAAATTCTTTTATAAATAAGATTCATGAAGGACATCATAACAATTTATGACAAAAATATTAAAAACTATTCATTTATTACATTGTTTATTGACAAGAATAATTTTATATTTACAACATTCTAAAAACTAATACAATTAGAACTCTTGCAATGCAATTTTTATTATTTACCAAACTATAAAGAAATGAATATGAAAACATGTTTTTTTATTCATGAATTTATAAACATTTACTAAATTATTAAAATATGTGAACCAAACCAACTATAAGGAAACTATTATTTTCCATTTTATAAAGTTAGAATCAATTGGTAATGTGCTGATGTTTTAGCAACCATTTAATAAATAAATAGTGTAAATAAACAATCTAATAAATAAATAGTGTAAATAAACAATCTAATAAATAAATAGTGTAAATAAACAATCTAATAAATAGTGTAAATAAACAATCTAATAAATAAATAGTGTAAATAAACAATCTAATAAATAAATAGTGTAAATAAACAATCTAATAAATAGTGTAAATAAACAATCTAATAAATAAATAGTGTAAATAAACAATCTAATAAATAAATAGTGTAAATAAACAATCTAATAAATAAATAGTGTAAATAAACTATCTAATAAATAAATAGTGTAAATAAACAATCTAATAAATAAATAGTGTAAATAAACTATCTAATAAATAAATAGTGTAAATAAACAATCTAATAAATAAATAGTGTAAATAAACAATCTAATAAATAAATAGTGTAAATAAACAATCTAATAAATAATGTTTATTATTTTTGTTGTCAATTCTCAAGAACAAAGAAAATGTATAAATTAACTTATATATGTTTAGGTTTTATTACAATTATTTACAGGAACAATTTTATATTTACAACATTCTAGAAACTAATACAATTAAAACTAATGCAATGCAATATTTATCATTTAACAAATTATAAAGTAATAAATATGGAAACATTTGTTTTATTCATGAATTTACTAAATTATTAAAATATATGAACCAACTATAAGGAAATCCTTATTATTTACCATTTTATAAATTTGAAAACAGTTGGCAATTAGCCGATGATTTGTCAGTCGTTTCAATAAAAAATATAACGAATAGTAGGTACGTCCACTATTTCAGTATAAATGTCGATTTCAAATAAATGAGATTTAAAAATCTCTAAAAAATAAAATATATATTGGCGAAACTTTATTTTAGAAATATTAACTTAAAGTTTAATTAAGCTGATTTGAAAAAATATTACTTTAAATTTAAAATAATTGAGAAATGGATTTTTAAAAGAAGCTGTAGCGCGATTAAGTGCTTATTGTCACCTCAAAAAATGACTTAACCATGTGTCAACAGATTCATTGTTGTTGTATGGTGACTTTATCTGCTAAAACATAATTTGAGAAAATGACCTGTTGGCGCCTTTTTTGTGTAATTTTAAATTACTTAAAAATGTTGGAAAATGTTCTCCGTAATCAAATTTTAAGATAACCTATTCGGAACAGTTTGGATAGAAAGATTCAATCTATGGGATTGCCCAATGAGCACTTTTTGCCGAAAAATAAAAAGTACAACGTCCAATTCGGAAAATAATGAACTCAAACAAGAATTTACCCAGGTTTTTTTCTGTCGGCCTTGGGAAATGTTCTAAATTTAAAGCTAACTTCAAGGTGATGGACGGTGCAAGACCAGTTTTCATAAAGAAACGGAATGTCCCTTTCGCTGCTCTAGAGCAGATCAACAAAGAATTAGATAGACTCGAACAGGCGGGTATTCTATCAAAAACAGATTTTAGCGAATGGGCAGCACCTACGGTCTATGTAAAAAAAAATTCCAACCAAATACGGGTATGCGCAGATTTTTCCACAGGGCTAAACAATGCTTTGCAGGATCATCATTATCCCCTCCTAAGCCCTGAAGAAATCTTCAACAAATTGAACAAACCT
Organism: Acanthosepion esculentum; assembly: GCA_964036315.1. Taxonomy (NCBI): domain Eukaryota; kingdom Metazoa; phylum Mollusca; class Cephalopoda; order Sepiida; family Sepiidae; genus Acanthosepion; species Acanthosepion esculentum. The sequence goes on from OZ038478.1 coordinate 25,127,432, forward strand.
TTTCCAAAATAGACCTCTCAGACGCATACCTTCAGATAGAGGTGGATGAAGAGAGTTCTAAATTGCTCTGCAAAAACACCCATAAAGGTCTGTACAAATATAACAGACTGGCTTTTGGGGTCATGGTTGCGCCTGCAAACTTTCAGCAGGTCATGGACGCCATGCTGAGCGACCTTGACTACGCAACAGCCTATTTGGATGATATACTGGTGACCAGTAAAACGTCGGCAGAGCACCAGAACCATATAATAAACGTATTCAAGAAGTTACAAGAATACTGGCTTAAGGTTAAGGAAGCAAAGTGTGATTTTTTTCTTACCAGAGATCAAATACTTAGGTCACATTATAAATAGAGACGGTCGCCGACCGGATCCAGAAAGAGCCAATGCAATCAGAAACATGACGGCCCCAGGTAACGTTCAATCGTTACAAAGCTTCCGAGGCCTTGCTAACTTCTACAAAGGTTTCATTAAGAACATGCAGAATTTGAGAGGACCTCTCAACGAACTTTTAAAAAAGGATAAAGCATGGGTATGGACACCTGAATGCCAAGACGCATTCGAGAAGATCATACTTCGGATTTCTCTCTCACCCACTATGACCCTAATCTCGACATCATAGTCGCAAGTGATGCAAGCCCATACGGCATCGGTGCTTGCATTCTCCACAAACTGCCAGATGGTACGCGAAAAGCCATAGCACACGCATCTAGATCTTTACTACCACCACAGAAACAATATTCCCAAATAGAGAAAGAGGGTCTAAGGATAATATTCGCCGTCACTAAGTTCCATCGATACCTACATGGAAGACGGTTCATACTGCAAACGGACCATAAACCTCTAATAACAATTTTTAGTTCCAAGAAAGGCCAACCAGTCTATACGGCGAATTGAATACTTCGCTGGGGAACGATTCTTTTGAATTACAATTTTAAGATCGAGTTCCTAAAATCTATATGTATTTGTCATGCGGACAGTTTATCGCGACTCATTCCTAAAAATACGGAAGTTTTTGAAGACTCCATCATTGCTACACTAAGGACGAATTATGAAATAAAACATATGATTGCGAATACAATTAGAGAACTCCCAGTTACTTTGGCCGACATAAAAAGGGATTCTCGAGAGGATGAATTCATCCAAAGTATCAAAAACAAAATTCACAACAAAGACCTAAATGTGCCGGAAGTTTTCTCCCTCTGTGAGGATGTTCTACTGTATAATGACCGAGTAGTGATTCCAAATAGCCTACAAAGAAAAATCCTTAAGGATTTTCACATGGGACATGCGGGGAAGAGCCGTACGAAAAGCCTCATGCGTTGCTTCGTATATTGGCCAAATATGGACAAAGACATAGCAGACATGATAGAATCTTGTAAGGGATGCGTGCTTGCAGCAAAATCTCTGACCATGACGTGCAAACCATGGCCAAACACAGACTATCCATGGCAGAGAATGCTTGTGGATTTTGCAGGGCCCCTAGACAACATATACTACCTTATTGTTGTGGATAGCCACTCAAAATGGCCTGAGGTCCTGCAATGTAAAAAACAACCACCAACTGCACGATCGGACTTTTACACGAGCTATTCGCGCGTTTTGGTGTGGTAGATTGTGTAGTGACTGATAACGTCACTCAATTCACATCAAGTGAATTCAGAGACTTTTGCAAGTTGTATCAAGTGGACCAAATTACGACGCCTCAGTATCACCCCAGGTCGAACGGTCAGGTCGAGAGCTTCGTGGACACTCTAAAAAGAGCTATAAAAAAGGTACTAGACACACCGACGGATAGAGCATTACAACAGTTTCTGCAGGATTTAATATGAAATCGTCGATTAGAAAAATATTCATAGAATTTACATTAAAACACTAAAAATTTTATTTTCAAATATAAGTTTACTTCTAGTTGTAATTCTATGAATATATTTCTAATCGACTATTTCATATTAAATCCCCAAAATTTTTGTAATAAAGTTTAAAAAAAAACTTTAACTAACATATAATTAAACTCCTTAGACTGTTTAAACATTCAAACTTATATAAAAAATTATAATATTTATGAACTCTCAAAGTAAAGCAAAAAACAGCGTCCATTCCAAAGAAAGTTAAGGAAACTTTATCACAACTTCTTTCTCTCTCTTTCTCTTTATAACTTTTTGTCCTATCCCCCTCCCATCTCAATATATAACTTCCGTTAACAGATTTAATGTGTCAATGTCTTGATTTCCTCTAAAAATTTAAATTTGAAAGAATAGAAATGTTACATCTAACTCAATCATGTCTCTCTACCCCCTTCACTCCCTCACTCCCTCACTTCGTTAATTTACTTATTACTGCCCGTCATAAATGTGTAAATTTCTTTTCATTTTTCGTTTCAACCTTTGGAAATAAAATCTGATGATCCGCTGTCTTTTAAAAGGGCTGTGGTGAAATAATTTATTATATGGAATCTTAAAGTGGTCTGTTTTTATTTAAATTATTAGCTCTGATTTACATTGAGCTCTCTGGATTTTATCCTCCTTGGGTCTCCCCGTACGGATTACCTAGTGTCTCTTCACTTTAGGTACCGAAAGTGTCGTTTTTATTTCAGGTCAAAACTTATATGGAATATTGCAGAAATTGCGTATAATAATCTGAGTCCTTTCGGCCAACATTGTTCATGTTCAAGTAAAGAAAGTACAATTCAAAAGAAGCGCTTACGCTGTTAATGCTCTGAAGTTTGCAATGAATATAGGATCATATGCTATGCATGTGGAATAGATTTTAATGCCACGTGACCAAACTGGTCTTACGGCTCATAGGTATTTAATACGTATACAGTATACGATATTGTATTGACGGTGGATGGCCACCGTTTAATGTGGAGAGCTTCCAAAAAATTTAGTTGTTATTTTATTTATTTTTTTGTGGTATTAGTTGCGTATCGTTCTATTATCGATCATAACATGATGGTGATTAGAATCGATGCCGAGTACTTTTGTTAAATGGTGTTATAATTGGTGAGATCAAAGGTCAGAAATCTCCAGAGAATTGCTTTCGTCTGACCAATATTTGTTGATTTTCTTTTCGTCAGCAATAGTCTCCCACGAGAGTAGACAATTGGTATATAACATTAGTCTTTGTAAAATATATATATATATTTTTTAAGGTGAAGTGTTTTCAGGAACACCGTGGTTGAAAGTAATCTCTCGACTTCTCCATTTTCCATGAAAAACATTCTTAAAACATATGTTGCGGGTTTGAATCTACCGAAAGGGGAAAAAGGTGTTTAAATATTAAGATATCAGATATTTCTATGTTCATGTTTTTTCACAACTAAATTTTTCGTAACGTGTATAAATTAAAGTTGATTGTTAAAATGAAATTAAGTGTGATTTCTTCACAAGTATGTGGGAGAAAGAGGCAAGAGAAAACGTGAAGAGGAAAGTGTAAGTGTCACGTAGCTTAGTGAGAAAATAATGGAATTTATTTTAAGTCAAGCGCGTCGTGAACTGCTGTAGTATGTATATCCTTACTGTTTTTTTCTGGTTTAGAAAGTATGCTTAAATAACCTTCAAGGGGATTACGAAGCATATGTTTTTTTTTATTGCTGGCAGGAATGAGAACCATTTATTAAATGATGTTAAATATTTATTTTGAAAGCCTTATTTTATTAACTGGAAGAATGCGCGAATACTCCGACTCAGAAATCTTTTTTTTTCTTATTTGATGTTTGACCGGTTTATTTCTATCTTCGCTGCACAGATATATGGTTTATATCTCTATATTTAAATATATACAAGCAATGATAATAGCCTATGTGTAAAGCAACACAATTTTGGTTGCGCTAATTAGTTGTTTCTGTTGAAAATTTTGGTATATAATTTTTGTAATTAAACCAGTTTAAGAATTAAAGTATAATTCCGCGTGATCTTTCGTTCGTTAGCTAGCAGTTTAATATAAACCGGACGTTAGTGTCAACATAGACGACCGTCCCGGTAGAAGTTGTTGATGAATTTTGCTTCTTTGGCAGCATCATCTCGAATGTCACCTGCCACAGAGACCTTGACAGCAGTATGAGCCGGTTTTTATAAAAGTGGCTCAAACTGCGCACGGAACGCTCCCCTGTGGGGGTCTGCAGCAATGTCCACCTCACTTTCCGTCTTGCCTGACTTTGTATCGTCGGGACATGAAACGTCTGAAGCGGTTCCAGCAAACGAAGCTCCGAAGAATCCTTTGCATCAGTTGGGAGGTCAGCATCACCATCAACGAGGTCCTCTTTCGGGCAACTCTCCCCAGCATCGAAGCTACTATCCTTCAACATCGGCTACGCTTGTCTGGTCACATGTCGAGAATGCATCCCACTCGACGCCCACGGGTCATCCTGTTTGGAGAACTCACCAGCAACAAGAGGTTAAGCGGATGCACAAAACGACTTTGAAGAGATCCCTCACACAGGCCGACATCGACCCTGAGACCTGGGAAACCGTTGCTGTAATTTGGCCTTTCAGGCATAGGACCATCCAAGCAGGGGGCGAAACTTTCTGGAGTCCAACATGAAGAGAATCTGCGAAGTGATGCCAGGCGTGCCCGAATCGACCAGCCGCATCCACCACCCACACACCTCTGTGACTCCTGTTCACGACTCTCCGGGAGATGGCTGGACATTCAAAGCCATCTACGCCAGCGCTATCAGAGGGGAGGGAAAAAGAGAACAAGTATTGAGGATGACGATCCCGTTCCTCGGATGCGAGCGTGCGCCGGCGAGTTAGTAAGCGCGTAGTTTACATCCTGCCAATACCTCTTAAATAATGGATTATTCCGTTTCGAAAATGATGAAGGAGAGAAAAGTGATAAAAGAGACATTGTTTGGTTTAAGTGATTGATAGAAAGGAAGAGGCGGCGGTTACACTCTCAGCTGTTTAGCGTCTGCTTCGGTGAAATAGAAAAAAACTTGTAAAACTAAATATTCCACTCGTAACAGACGAACGCAGTACATTAAGAAAACAAGGTTTCTGTAAGACGAATATGGAAAAATAATATATATATATATATATATGATGTAACGATATATAATTATATATATATATATATATGTATGTATATATATATATATATATATATATATATATATATATATATATACACTAAAGTTCAAAAGTATGAGGCCACCCATTTTTTTTAAATTGGCCGCAAATTATAAGTTTAATAATTCATTCCATATATATATATATGTGATATATATATCACATCCATATATCACATTCGTGGAGAAGCGTCTAGTTACCAAAGAACGAATTATTATTCATACTAGATTTTTTAATTAATTTTCTTTATATATATATTTCGGTGACCTGTTTATATATATATGTATATATATGTATATATATGTATATATATATATATATATATATATATATATATATATATATATATATATATATATATATGTGTGTGTGTGTGTATATATTGTGTGTATTTAGGCAACATATTTTCATTCATACATGTTTCATTAAATAATATAGATAAGTGTTGTCTATATATTTTATGTAAGTTCTTTTCATATCGTCTGATAAGCTTAATAACATTATCATTAAACAATGAAAGAAAATCACAATATTGATACATATTTTTTAATCCAATCTAAGATTTCGGCTTACATAAGCCATTATCAAAGATGACAATTTCACAATATATTAAGCAATACACGAACAAGAAATTGATGATAGTCTGTTTTTGTTTACATGGATGATTTCCAAGCAACAATAAACACGTGCATATTAGACGCTGAAAGCGAAAATCGCACCACAGCTCATGACGTCACACATGACCACGCGAGAGTGAATCCGATGAGTATTGAGTAAGGAAAGCCGTTGGTATGAACCAATGGATTCTGTTACTAATTATAGATATTTGTGGAGATATCATAGTTTATTTTGTTCAGGTTAGGTTTCAACAATTTTATGTATATAGCTTCAAGAATTTTTAGTTTTTGTTTATTGTTTTCATGTTTAAGTATAGTTGTGTTTTCGACGAGGATTTTCTATGCGGCCAGACATGTTGTTTTAAATGCCTAAAATGTTAGAGCTATCATTCAAATGTAGTGTCAATATATATCTGGCTGAATAAATTGGAGACATTATATCTGCTTATTTTTATCAAAATCACTTCATACTGGTGGATATTTTCCCGTATACTACAATTGGATTATTCCGTTTTATGTACGGAAAATTATTCGTGAATATAAAAGGATTATAATAAAAATAAACAGACATAATGACTGTAATTTATTAAATCGGACATGCCTAAAAGAGAATTTGCTCCCTAAACACACACACACACACACCCACACATATATATATATATATATATATGTGTATATATATATATATATATATATATATATATATATATATATATATATATATATATATATATATATATATATATATATATATATATATATACATATGAGTGTGTGATTGTATTCTGCGCATGCAAAATTACGATTCATTTCATTTTCAGCGGAGAATTTTTTTTTATTATTTCACATGTTGCAGTCATTCAATGACCTGGTTTTGATTCATCAAATGAATGTCTTTTCATCCAGTGATGTACAAAGCTGTCACGGCTCCAGTTCGAAATGAAAAACATGTCCTAAACAAAGGAAGAAATAAACTTAGCTATTTTCATTTTTTCCTCTGGCAATTGATTTCGTGCAAATACGTGCAAGAAATGAATCTATCTTGCCAGTGCCACTATTGTTCCTGTCTTGTTGTTCGCTGAATTTGGGGAATGAATGAGAACCAAGAGAGAATTTTTATTACAGATCAAACTCTTGAACAATGTACATATTTGCTTAAATGATTTGCCTAAATAGAGGAATGAAACATACACAATTTAAAAAAAAATCCCCATATCTCATTCTGGAGGGTCTCTTGGAAGTTCAATGTGATAATATATATATATATATATATATATATATATATATATATGCGTGTATATATATATATATATATATATATATATATATATATATATATATATATATATATATATATACAATTAACAATAGCACATTTCAAAGAACAAATTTCGGATTATAATCTACTCCTTCGATGTCCTGTTATGACGTGGGATTATAAAACAACAAATATTTTTCTTACCTGAAGATATCTGTAGGAACAGATGAAAGCTCAGAAATATATATTCAACTGGAATTTATAAACAGGGATCATAATTTTCATTTACAGGTTCGGGGTTAATGTATTTAATAAATGATTTTGCGAAGATGTATTCACGCCATTTATATCATTAACTTTTATATCTGTTTACTGTATGAATGATTCATTGTAATATATATATATATATATATATATATATATATATATATATATATATATATATATATATATATATATATATATATGTATAGTTAAATTCCCAGATCAATTCTGTGGACAAGACAGATTGGTATAAAATGACAAATGGAAAAATTTTAGATTTTTCCAATTATCATTTTATACAAATCTGTCTTGTCCACAGAATTGATCTGGGAATTTAACTGTATTGTCGACATGGAAAAAAATCTCTTACTTGAAGGGTAATTTGCATTAACCATAAAAAAAGGCTTGGACAGAATGGTCTAACTTTTTAAATTTGGATTTTTAATGTAACTATAACAACGGAGATATTTCGATTTCATTTTTGCCTTGAAAAAGTTGGAAGACAAAACGCGTCGTTAACATCTAAGATTTTTCCAATTGTCATTTCATATATATATATATATATATATATATATATATATATATATATATATATACAATTGTTCTCTTTGGAGACGTCTTTTATAGCTCTATCTATCACGGACACACACACACACACACACACACACACACACACACACACACACACACATATATATAAATATATATAAATATAGGTAACTACACTCGTTCCGGAAAATCTTCGGTTTCTTGATTTGCCAATAATAAAATCAATATCGAAAGAAAAAAAGGTTTTAAAAAAAGAAAGAGCTATGAACATGAACGTCTGTCGAAAGTAATCGTACAACATACAGGTCCAAAGCCCAAAGAAAAAAAAACGATATGAGTAAACAACTAACTAAACATATATATATATATATATATATATATATATATATATATATATTGTTCTCTTACATTCTTTTTATAGGTCTATCGTTTATAGAAATTTCAAAACTCTTTAAAAGAAATAATTAAATAAATACTATTAGTATTTCAAAATGAAATTCTTGTATTTGCCTTAATAGAGGAAACTGCTAATTTATGCTTTGCTTTTATTCATATTGCACTTTCACAGATATATTTTGTTATAGCTGATTCATACAACTATAGTATATATAAATATATGATAGAAATTATTAGGAGGAATTCATAATCAAGTAATTCATTGACTCTGAAAGAAACCTCAACAGAATACACAGGATATTTGGGACTCATCAACAGTGCGCATCCACTACCGAGAATTGAAACCCTGACAGTTGATTTATCAAGCAAACGTTCTACCAACTGCCGTACCAACGGTCCTCAGCCTCCTTATAGCGTCTCTCGCTAATATATTTCGTGGTGGAAGCCACTCAAACTGAAGCATTAGAAGCCGGATTAAGCAATGATATACATATTATATGTTCCTGTCTAAAAGTTTGATTCTACCCCCAGTGTTAGCATGGGATATATTTGACGCAAGATTGAAAAAAAAATGATTTTTAGTGCTATTGAAAAAGAATGGAATTAATTATCAAGTTTATACTTTGCGAAACTTTTGCATGAATGAAAAAAATGTGTCATGACGTAATTAAGATGATATGATATTGATAGAAAAATTTAATCATAAAATCCTTTTTTTTCTTTTTCTTATAATAAATCTTTACATCATGTCTTACTTTCTTAATCATTTTGCCTTATTTAAAGTACAAAACAACTACTTTGTGTGCCAACTTAAAATTTGCCAGCGCTCGCCTCAAACTTTTTAACTGTAACTAAGAAGGAAACATTTTGGGGGGCCAGGTCATTCTATTTTAGTTTTACTACTATCCCTCCTTTTCTTTCTTACTTCTTCCCTTCCTTTTCTGCACTCTATCTCTCTCCCTCTTTCACTCCTTCTCCCTTTGATGTTATAAAATAATTATATTCGAAAATATCTGTCATTTTACTTTCTTTGTCTCCTCCTTTCTTCTACTCTTGTTAATTTAATATATCAATACAGTTGAATTGTCTCCATTTATTAAGAACTTTCCGTCTGACAAGATGAATATAAAGATATTCACGAAATAAATTGACAAAAATGAATTTTTAAGAATTTTTTCCTTGATTTATTATTATAATGATCGGTAATTTAAATGTAATATTCTTCTTGTAATTATCCCTACCAATCACAAATAATATATAATTATTATATAGGCCACACTACAACATGTTTGGCACACAGATTCACTCTTCACCTTTGTGACCATAGCTCAATTATATCGCATTTAAATATTCATAGAGTCCTACCGTCGGACACTATTCGTAACATACTTGTTGACAAAACTAATATAAAAGCATCATCTACATGCAAAGAAAATGTAAAAAATAAATGGAAGCCTTATTAATAAAAAAAGAAAAACAAAACTTAATAATATTAACTTTGAACATGGACATAATATCTTGACCGTGTTTTGAAAAATGAAAACATTTTATAAAATATGCATGCAACAAACTATTTCTTATTTTAACATTTAAAATATACTCCTTGAAAATGGCTAAATGTATAGCCGAGAGCGCTCGGATAAAAAGAACATTGGGACAGTTTTTATAGAATTTATCATCTGAAAAGAAAAAAGAATTATTAGATTGCATGAGAAATTATATAAAAACTAAATAAAAGCAGCTTGTCTGTCGTTTTCAATGAAATGTGCATATATATATATATATATATATATATATATATATATATATATATATATATATATATATATATGTGTGTGTGTGTGTGTGTGTATGTGTGTGTGTGTGTGTGTGTGTGTGTGTGTGTTACATTTCAGATAGACTATATCTGTAAAAAGGAAACTATGAATAAAGACAGAAGAAAAAACCTATAGGCAACGCGTTTTGTGCTCTGCCTTGGTGAAGTCAGTCAGAAGACGAAACGCGTTGGCTAAGTTTTACTTTTGACTTTACTCACACACACACACACACACACACACACACACACACAGGCACCGTTCACACGAACAAGGCTCGCGACTCTCACCCAACTTTCACTGAAATCTGCGAACAGCAAAGGCTTTCAAACAGTTCTGTTTTCATCCTGGGCGGATGCCCAAAGAATCCAAACAGATCCTGAACAACATGGATAGAATTTGTAATTTACAGCTTCTCGCTCGCTATTTTAACACAGGAATGGAGTATTTAGGTTAAATCAGTTCAAAACGAAAACACCGGTAATCAATCTCTCTCCAGGGGATTGATATTTTCTTCAAGTTTTTCAATCAGGAAAATACTGAAAATATTTAAACTTGATGCCTATTATTTTGAATAAAATAATATGTTTTAAAAATATGGATGTGTGGGTGGTGCTATGGATAGCGGGTCAGAAATAGAAATCAGAGGGCTGAGTCCGAAGTGCTTTCATTTACGTGTAAATAAAATTTTCGGGATGGATGCATACCTCTTCTTTGTCTAACCATGGTTTAATTTGTAAGGCAGACAATGCCCACAAGCCATGATTGGCAACCAGTCTAATAGAAGGACATAGAATTCATATCCATGACAATTGTACAGAAGCAGAATATCCAGCAAGACGACAGAGAAAACGGCATAAAACATATGGTTCTGCAGATAAGTTGGCGATTGATGAATATTTAATTCTGCTAGTATAATTGTCAAAATAAACACCTGAAGAAAACAGCTGCGATAGAAAAAATATAAAATATAAAATATATATTTGAAATATACACATAAAAAACGGAATCAAGCGTTGTCCATTTAAGCAAATTTTATAAATATATCGTTTCTTTATTGTCACCCTGAAGCTTTGAACGCCATATGTTGAACATCAGTGCTAAAAAAAAAAAAAAAAATCCGAAGACAGAAAGGAAGGAATAAGAAAAAGGTATAAAGTGTGAACAGTTTAAAGAAACCGAATAAATAAAGTTAGAAATGATAAATATGTTACTTTTAGGGGAAAAGTTAAACTGCACAAGTAAACGGAAATGATCTGAAAGAAAATAAGCAGGATGAGGTTACTCAACCTGTTTATGTTCTACATACATTTTTCACAGTCATTGGGACCATTCGGTAATTTAGTGATACATTTTAGTTCCATAATTTATTTTGAATCTAAAATAGAAAATAATTGATGTTTCTTCAATCCGAATATTATATTCTGAAACGAAAATTCAAGGATCTAACTTTTTTCACTTTTTCATAAATTTTACCCAGTACATATATATATATATATATATGATGGACTCTCCCCGTCGAACTCGACGTACGAGGGTCAGACAGATCAGTTCCCAGAAACTGAAAGCCTGACACCCGCACAGGATTTGATTATAGTGGTGAAGGTTTTGTGCAGGGCCATCCACACTTTTGGAGGGACGAATACAGGGACCCGGTGCAACGAATGCCACAAGATCCCCAAACGACCCTCCGCAGGTTTTGAATTCATAGTTGTCCTTCTCCTAGACCAGTTGCCATCCAAGGCTATAGAACCCAGGCTGTCCTGCTATTTACCCATAGTTGGAGGGAGAAGAAGAGAATTCACACCTTTCCCAAGGGTGTTAGCACGTATATATGAAAAGTGTGTGTATATAAATATAAATATATGTGTAATATATTATATATATTATTATTTATCTATTATATGCGCGGTACTTAGAAAGATCACAATATCAGAGATAGAGCTAACAAATTTGGTTGGATTGATATGAGTTTGTGAACATTATAACCAAATACATATATATATATATATATATATATATATATATATATATATATATATATATATATATGACCATTGTTATTTTAAATCGTGTTGTATTAGTCTGTTTAATATTTGATGTATTATCGCATTTTACTGCATAATTATATATATATATATATATATATATATATATAAAGAAATATAGTTTAAAGTGTGCTATATTTATGGGATAAAGTGCTCAATATCAGAGATAGAGCGTGTGTAAACATAAAAGTGGACATAGAAGTCAACACTTAGAGGCGGCAGTCTGTTTCATGCTAGTTGCAATCGTCAGACAACTAGTGCTGTTATTTTTCTTGGCTATTTATATATAAGGGTCAGTGGTGCATTGTGGGCAGTCTATTTTGGCGGTTACTTTTACCGGAAGTCGTTTATTTGTTTATGTATTTGTGTCAAATTATTTTGCTTGTTTTTATTTAATTTTATTTTTATATATTTATTTTATTTTAGTTTGATCGGTATTTTTATTAACGTAGTAAAAATGTGTTCATATAGCTTATTGTTGGTAGTCGATTATGGCCGTTATTTTACCGGAAGTCGTTTATTTGCTTATTTATTTGGGTCAAATTGTTTTGCTTGTTTTTATTTATTTTTATTTTTTATTTTATATATTTATTTATTTATTATTGATTTTTTTTTATTTTGATCGGTCTTTTTATTAACGTAATAAAAATTTGTTTATATAGCTTATTTAATAGTTTTGTTTTTGTTTGGGAAGATAATTAAAGCTATTTGTTGAATTTTGGTGTTGAATGTTGTGGTTTGTTCTATGTATTATCTTGGTGGGAACGGTGTTTAATTTATTTATTTGAATTGATTATCTTTATTCGTTTTTTTATTAAACGGCTAGTTTATCGGTATCGGTTGTTAGTTTATTTATATATTTGGATGTATTTAGATCGCTTTATTATATTTGTTGTTATTTATGTCTTACACTGTATATTTTCTCTTTTTGGTTTTCGATTTTTAAGTAACGCAGTATATCATTTATTATTCATTTTTTTATCATTATATAACAGTTATAGCTATTTTTCGTCCGATTTTTTGTTTTGATTTTTATAGTCTAATTTTTTGGTCATAATAGTTTGGTAATTTGTTTATTATTTACTTTATTTATTGATTTTGTTCCTTATTTTTTATTCTATTTCGTCTATTCTAATAGGTGTGATTTGGTAATTTGTTTGGATTAATTTATTTTGCTTATTTTTATTGTCATTTTGTTTGTTTATGTATTTATTTATTTTTTCCGTTTTCGAGTTTTAAGTTACGTATTTGTTTTCATGTCTGCATTTTGAGATTAGCTCGGATCATTTATTTAATAATTTATTTTGGTCTGGGAAGGTAATGATAGCTATTTTTTCCTCTAAGCAAAGTTTGCAAGTTTTTGATAGGTTGTTGTGGGCTGATGATTTTTTCCTTATTTTCCAAGATATTTTTAGTGTGGTGTGAGTTTTGTTTTTTATTTCCCAGATATAATTAGAAAGCATCGGGCTGTTCGCATATTTACTATTTGTGAAAGATATTTTGTGTACATAATTTCTTTGTTTCCAGGGTCCTTCGGTTACTCCTATGTATACGTTTTCTTCATTATCTGGTGATTTTATCGTGGCTTGGTGGTTACGTTGTTTTGTAAACAATTACCGTTTCAGGGACATTCGTTTTTTATTCTGCTTATTGATGAGTTTAGGTTCTATTTGTTGTTATGGTGATGATGATGTTTGTATTTTCAAACCTAACAGCTTGTGTGTTGTTGACGTTTTTATTTTGGTAGTAATAATAGCTGTGATATTAATTATTATTGATAATATCAATAATAGGTATTGATGTGTTAACGGTAATATTAGTCTTAATGGCAGATTTATAAAAAAGTGAAGGGAAATGATGACCATGTTAAACAATATTTTAACAGATTGTCTGTCATCAAGTTACATTTAAACATTTTTTTCAAGTATACAAATATATAAATATAAGCGCTGTATAAACGTTGCTTGTCTAAGATTTATTATTGATACAGTAATTGTGGCACAAGGACTAAATCGTGGGGACGCTCAGAGGCTGCTCAATGTTGGTCATCACTCTCAATCTTATACTTAGGTAAGTGGATTCACGACCTATACATTTGTTACAATATTCTAATTCACCATAAGAATTTATATGTCACCATTTGCTATTTCAAACACAAATACACCTCACACATACACAATGCACCTAGTGGGAAACAAAAAGCCATGAGTTAAACAGCACAATATATATATATATATATATATATATATATATATATATATATATATATATATATATATATATATATATATATATATATATATATAGGGAGAAAGAGATAATTAAGATTGATAAATTTATAGATGGATAGATAAATATATAACAAACTTTGAGAGATATGCATTGACATTGTAAGTTATAAGCAGATTGTTATATATATATATATATATATATATATATATATATATATATATATATAAGATAAAGTACACACATATAATTATGAATATAGTGAACGAAGAGATGAACAGATAAATACATAAAATATTATATATGTATGTAGACAGACATGAATAAACTCATATTGACGGACACACATACACACACACACACACACACACACACACACACACACATATATATATATATATATATATATATATATATATATATATATATATATATATATATGTATGTATGTATTATCAGTGAAATCGAAAAATAATAGTGACTGCTGTATTATGTCCTCCAGCAAAGTCAAGAAGCTTTCTCGCTGAAGGAGAGGGGAAGGAATCTTGGCTTGGATCATATCAAAATCAGTAGCCGGGAATAGGCCGGGAACAACACTTACATTAACTAGATATACTTGGAAGAGTCTATCTTAACCAGTTGACGGCTCCTCAGGAAACCGCCTCGTTGTGACTTAGGGGATTTAAAAAAGAAAATCAAAGCTAGTCCGGTTCAGGCAAAAAGGGCAAGTCACAGTTACCCACCTTTCGTTGAAATCTGTTGATACCAACCGCTTTCTATCGGTTCTAATCTGCATACTGGGCTGATGCTGAAAGAATCTGATCAGACCCTGATAAGAATAGGGATAGCATCGCAAGACTTTCTCTATTCGCGTTGTCCAAATCACCATTCATGCTGTTTTCAGCATGGTCAAAAACACTATCGTTTTCACAGCAGAATACGGGGGCGACAGTTTGTTACACGCGGTTACGCCATCAATGAGCTCGAGCTTTTCGAGAAAGATACGAGCCGTCAACTCACCGACATAGTGCCAAAGGGGGCTCACCCGAGGACAAAGTTAGAAGGCGTGGGAAGCCGTTTCCGCTAAGCCAAGTTCACATCGTTGACAGTCTGGTAAATCCGCCAAGCCCCATGTGAACGATACATTATTGAGAGATAACCGGTTCCAAACCAATCACCAGGAAAGCGAAAACTCAGGGTTGCTGAGATAATCCGCCGCTGGCACTCAAAACCAGAAAGAGCGTGAATAAGACGCCGACAAATCGAAACGGCCGCAGAGCAGATCCTTCAGACGCCCTCCGCTAATTCCCGATACAAGAATCGTCTGTGCCGAGAAAGGTCGCAGGACTAAAGAATAAGCATTCAATCCTGATCGACACTCGTGGAGAAAATCCGACTGTTCCCGGGGTCGTTGATTGCGCTCTACCCTCGAAACCGGAGGAGTGATGGTAAGGCGAGGGAATGCGGTCCTCACAGACCTCTTCAAGAACAACGCACGAAGTATGAAAGCCTACCTTGAGGCGTTTCGGTGACTCGTCAATTGTGGTATTCCCAGCCCACCCCCATAACAAGGACGTTGGACATAGATATATCTGTCGACGTTATGCTTGCGACCACCCCACAAGAGGGAGTAGAGCAAGCGCCTTCTTACGTTCCTTACAGAGAGAAAGTACAGTCAACAGGTAAATGATGAGATGAAATACGTAAGTGGTACACGCATCAGCTGTGACGTTCAAGAACAGCTTTTGTCGCAAAATCTGAAACGGCGCGCCGACCTATCCCTATAATTCAGACCAAATTTTGTCCAGTTGGATTCAGGGTCCGAACCACATTCCGAGAATGCGGACGGTTCCGTCCGGCCAAACAAATTGACTTAGAAAGACAACATTTTTCTAGACACCTTATCGCAAGCCGAAAGACTTGTCGCGGTTAATCATGTCCTCCGTGAATTTTTTGTACCGTTCAAGCGCCTTCAGAACCACATCAATGTCGCTGCGACACTAAATGAATACATCAACGGCGTACGCGGAAACCCTGGCTCGAGTTCCACCAGAGACAGTGATTCTACATAGGGCCGGATTACATTTCCTCTCCTTCAGCTGGCGAAGTAGAGGTTCCAAAGCTAAAGCATAAAGTAAGGGCGACAGCGGGCAGCCTTGAAAACCGACTGAGACAGCGCAAATACGGGCGACTGCTTTCTGGTCACCTGCACCACAGCACTAGGGGAGCGATACCGGAGGCTAATGTACCGGCAGAAGTCTAATTCGAATTCAGCGACCGGCAGAAGGGCCGGCGGAACAGTAGGTCAGCACGGATGGTCAACCCTATCAAATGAATTAAACTGATCCAAATGTATCATGGCGGCTTGCTCGTCGTCTTTTACACCCGATAATATCAAGTGGATCAAATACAAGTTCCTCTGAATTGTTGGGCCGTTCATAAAACAAGTCTGCTCTGATTCCAACAGAAACTTAGCAACTGACTGCAAACGCTCCAATAAGATCTTGGTCATAGTCTTAAACACTGTGTTTTGCAGAGTTATTGGCCTAATCCCGCCCAAGACCCTAGTCCTTTTTTTAACAGCGTAACTACATCCCTGGAGACACGGTCGAGGACGGACTTAAATGAACAAGCAATGTTGTTATAAAGAGATAGATATATAGGCAGAGTGAGTGAGAGAGTGAGAGAGAGAGTGAGAGAGTGAGTGAGAGAGAGACTTAAAGACACATACACATATTTAACAGGCATATATATATATATATATATATTCATATAGAGAACTTGACAGAAATGTAGATAGAGATTGATATATATATATATATATATATATATATATATATATATATATATATATATATATATGTACGTGTGTGTGTGCGTGTGTAGAGAGAGAGAGAAAGAGATAATTAAGATTGATAAATTTATAGATGGATAGATAAATATATAACAAACATTGAGATATATGCATTGACATTGTAAGTTATAAGCAGATTGATATATATATATATATATTTATATATATATATATATATATATATATATATAAGATAAAGTACACACATATAATTATGAATATAGTGAACGAAGAGATGAAAAGATAAATACATAAAATATTATATATGAATAAACTCACAGACATGAATAAACTCATATTGACGGACATACACACACGCATATATATATATATATATATATATATATATATATATATATATATATATATATATATATATATATATGTATATATATATATTTATAAATATATATATATATATATATACACGCACACACACATATATATATCTATGTCTATGCATGTGTGAGTGTGTAAGTGTTGCATATGCATATATACACACACACACACACACACACACACACACACATATATATATATATATATATATATATATATACATGTACTGATAGATAGATAGATAGATAGATAGATAGAATATTTGAAGTCAAGAGACATACGAATTTTTATATAGAAAACGATGTGGTGTATATACGAACTGACAAATCGAATTTTTCATTATTTTTGGAAAGGAAAGCAGAAATCTGGTCATTTAAAAAACAAAAAACAAAACAAAAACGAAAAACTGAAATTGAAAAATATTATTTTGTAATATCAATCTCGAATTTGGCCCCCGGAAATAAACAAAACTATATAAAAACATAAAAAACGTAGGTAAAAAAATATGCATCACGTAATTAAAAGTTGAGTTATGGTCGCTTCGAAAATGAACGGTCTGTTTTCAATTACATCTGACACTTGTATCTTCGGGTCATGAGCGCGCTGCGGAAGACGGAGATTTGAAAAGTGATGAAAGAGAATATATATATATATATATATATATATATATATATATATATATATATATATATATATATGCAAAATTCAATCTGCTTCGTATTTCCAGTTGCTCCAGTTTCAGGAGATTTCTAGAAAATGATACGTACCGAATCAGTACAGAAAAAAATATTATCCGAAAAATATATATAACAAAATTACCAAACTACCACCGTTACACCACCTTGATATATATATATATATATATATATATATATATATATATATATATATATATATATATATATATATATATATATATATATATATATATATATATATATATGTAAAGGATGAAAGCTAACCAGGGCACACAACCGCGGTTTCGACCTGTACAGTCTCCTCAGGTGGTTTGTTCAGCAAATCGACTACATGGAGCTCATCATCTTAAGTGCTTAAGTTGTTGATCTTCGTGTAAATCGATTTGCTGAACAAACAACCCGAGGAAACCGTAGAGATTGAAACCCCAGTAGTGTGCTCTGGCCAGTTTTCATCGTTTTCAAATATTAAATATCTCTGAAAGTCTGGTCTTCCGACTTTGTATTGATCACTTTTAATACATTCAGGTTTAACAAATGTTTTACTATTCTTGTTATTGTGGTGTGTGTATATATATATATATATATATATGCACAAACACACTGAGTACGATGTGTAATATGTCGCCATTTTTTTAATTTTTGCACGTTTTCGCATTATTTTTATTTTGTTGGCAGTTGAGCGAAAAACCAACAAAATTCGTTGTAATGCCAAAGATGAACAGAAAGGCAAGTATTATGGAGGCCTTCACCAACTTAAATAAGGACACCGTCTAGAAAAGTTGCAGGAGATTCCTGCAAGATAATCTTGAACTTGTGCTTGATACCAATGGAAATTTTATAGAATAAATTTACTCTTTAGTATTTCATGATATTTTTGTGTAATTTTGGTAAATATATCTGTTAAAATGAGATGTCAGTATTATTTAAACTTGTGCTTAATTCATACGACAATTTACCATCCATATTTATATATATATATATGTTTGGGTGTACATTATTTACATCATTCGGACTATTGACCTCATCTTTGTGGGCCATATTTATTACAACGTTTTGGCCGTTCATAGACAAGGAACACCATTGGAAATTTCGCAAACTTAAGGAATCAGCACATATGCTAGGCCACAAAAATCTCCTGAGCCGACCAAGCATAGAAATGATTACAATATGGGAACCAGTAATAAGGAGTGCCAGAGAAAAGCGATAATAACAACAAAGTTGCAATATGAGCTCTGGTAAAAACCGCTGTGATAAAAGCAAAAATTTCAATATGAGCACTGGTAAAAATGTTTGCTGAAGACATTAGGTTTATAATACCCAGAAATTCATACACAGATGTCCTCAAGTATACATGGCACAGTGGATGAAGGCGTTGGTTAGATCCAGTGACAGGACCCAAAGAGTGTGAGTTCAATACCCGGTGGAGAACTTTCAGAGGGAAAACTAACAGGAGATAACTGATTAAACATGGCACGTGAAACTAGAAGAAATAAGGGGTTCAGTTCGATGTTCCCACCACCTGAAGAAGGCCGGAGCGTACAACGTTTTAATAAATATGGCGACAAAGATGAGGACAATAGTCCGAATAATGTAAATGTAATAATGTACATAAGACCTCATCTCAGAAATATACACAGATATTTGTGTGTAAGTTTGTATGCATGTATTTAATTGACCATTGTCATATTCAACAGGTAATTTCTGACTTTAATTTTTTATAATATTAATATTTTTTATAATATTAATAATAATAGTAATAATAGTCGTAGTTTCAACCCTCGAATAGATTGGAAAAAATTACAATAGTCTCCTTGAAGGCATGTCTTAAACGAATAAAAATTTGTTCTCACGAGTAGAGCCCACACCTAACGTGGGGCTTTATCTATATAAATTATATTGATTTTTAAAATGGCTAAGTGGAAAATGACATGATACCATTTCCGACCTTAGGTTTCTCGTCGGATTCCGAAAAGAAATGAGTGCATAGCAGAAATCAAATCAGTAATATTAATGATCATGATAATAAACATTTGAACATTTTAGGCTTTGGCGGATGCCACACTATGTTTGCGTTTCAACATATAAGCTCGTCTTTTATTGTATTTTATGTGTGATTTTATTTAACTTTCTTTTTTCTTTTTCATTTAATTTAATTTTTTATCCATTTTCATCAATTTTTTAAAAAAATTTCCATACTTCCAACGAAACTTTCCGTAACTGTATTGCGCTTTTTATCTAAGCATAATTTATATAAGCATTTTATATATATATATATATATATATATATATATATATATATATATATATATATATATATATATCAATTATGTGGTGCGTTTTCAATTGATATAACGTAAATCATTCATATTGTTTGCGAGAGTGATTCTTGCCATATAATTAACTTCATTATCTGTTTTTCGTATGAATGATTTACGTTATATATATATATATACACACACACACACACACACACACACATATATATTTATATATATATATATATATATATATATTTTTTTTTTTATTTATTATTTTTTTTTTTAAGCGTATCACCCCAAGCAAGCCTGGAGGCCACTATCACGCAAGGGGTTATAGAAGGGTTGGAGGAAGAGCAGATAGGAGTGGTAAAGGAGAGGATGTGGAGAAAGAGAAAGATGAAAGGATGTGGAGAAGGGAAGCGGATAGATCAAGGCAACTGGAGATGTCGAATGACGCTACACTTAAACCGTTGGAGATTGTATTTGTCAGGGAAACAGTAATAGGGAAGGGAGTTCCATAGGCGAGATGTACGAGACATGAAGCTATTGGAGTAGAAGAGACGTCTACATCTAACAGTTTCAACGGTGTAGGAGTGGGAACGGGATACCAGCCTCGTAGGACGTTTAAATTCACGAGGCCTAGGGACAAGCGAAAGCAGTTGCTCGGAGCAATTACCGTGAAAGTATTTGTAAAAAAGACAGAGCGAGGCAATATCGCGTCTGTGAGAGAGCGACTGCAGACGAGATGACAGACCAGGGCCAATCACATTGCATATCCGTCTCTGGATCTTATCAAGAACCCTGAGTCAAACAGCAGGGGCCCCAGACCATATATGGCAGCAATACTCCATGCAAGGGCGAATGGTCGATTTATAGTCTTGGAGGCTCGATTCCGGGGAGAAAAATTTCCTGGCTCGGCACAGTGAACCAACTTTCCTTGCGGTGGATGATGCAACTGACTCGATGTATTTGTTCCATCTCAGATCAGCGGACAGCGTGAGACTGAGCAGCCGCAGAGAGGAGCTCTCGAGAAGTTGGTCTTCAGACATTCTAATGGGATGCAGGGATGGATCCTTGTGGTGGTTAATAGACAGCAGTTTTGTTTTAGAGGCGTTAAAGTTAACCATCCATTTCTCGCCCCAGTTCACAACCGATTGTATGTTCTTTTCAATTTGCCAGGTTAACTTTGTCAGCATCACTAGATTTGTTATATATATATATATATATATATATATATATATATATATATATATATATATATATATATATATATACACTGCTCATGGGGTATGAAATGTAAACAAATGAAGTCACACATTATGAAATGGACAAAGTCCGACAATTATTTTAAGACATTTTTATGTTTATACATTCTTTTTATAGATACAAGTATTTAAGTAAATGCTCTGTTTATTATTTGTTTACATTTGATACGCCATGAGCAGTTATGAATGTACGTGAGAGATTCATGGATGATTGAATTTTATAAGCAGTAATTTCGACCTTGCCAACCGAACGATCCTCAGTGGCCGAATCGGTTATGACACCCCAGGCTATATGACGGTTCCGTGTAGGATACAAGTTCGAATCCTGTCGGAGGACGAATATTTTCTATGGAAATTTCTGGGACATTCAGGCCGGTAAATGTTATTTAATACTGTTTATTATAAACCGAGCATTTACTTAAATACTTGTATCTATAAAAAGAATGTTAAACATAAAAATGTCTTTATATATATATAAGATAATACCCATACTTTTGAATGTATGTGATCTTACGTGTTTTTTTTTCCCTCAAAAATGCTCAGTGGATATCATGATGCCATTTCTGAACTTAAGTCTCTGGCTGGGACCCGGAAAGAAATGTCTAGACGCCATAAATCAAAAGGAATAGAATAATAATCACAACAATAATAATAATCCTATTATTATTATTTTTATTTCCTTTGATATCTGGCGTTTACACATTTCTTTCCGGGTCCCGCCCAGGGACCTAAGGTTAGAAATGGCATCATGACACTTTCCACTGCAAAAAAAAAAAAAAAATAATAATTACATAGATAAAGCCCTTCGTAAAGTGTGGGCTGTACTTGTCAGAACAATTTTTTGTATCTCTTTGAGGCATGGACTTCCAGGGATCCCTTCAATCAGCCTTCTGGAATCTTTTCCAACCAGTCCAAGGGCTCCAACTACAACAGGAATTGTTGATGTTCCCATGTGCCACATTTTTGAGATTTCGATTTCAAGGTCCTTGTATTTTGACAGTTTTTCGAATATCTTCAAAGACACATTGCAGTCTGCAGGGACTGCCATATCAATAAGGAGGCACTTATTTTGTTTGTGGTCTTTAATAACAATGTCTGGGCGGTTGGCTTTGATTCTTCTGTCAGTGTATATTGTGTTGTCCCATAGAATTGTAACAGGTCCTATCTCCGTAACCGGGTCAGGGTGGTGTTCGTACCAATTTCTTCCAGTTTCCTTCCCATAGGAGTTGCAAATTTTCCAGTGCAGATATTGGCCCACTCTGTCATGCCGGGTTTTATATTCACTGGATGCCAATATCGTGCAACCTGAAATAAGATGATCAATGGTTTCTGGATATTTGTCACATAATCTGCATCTTGGGCTAACACAGTATTTTAGTATATGTGCTTGATAATTCCTAGTTAACAAGCATTGGTCTTGTGCAGCAATTATAAAACCCTCAGTTTCACCTTTCAACCCTGCACTACGTAGCCACTGATGGGTGCGGTTTTTGTCTACGTCTGCTTGTTTATTATTATTATTATTATTATTATTATTATTATTATTATTATTATTATTATTATTATTTCCTTGGGTTCTGTTGCATACAGTTTTTCTTCAGGGTCCCAAACAGAGACCTTAGGCTTCATTGAATGTTTCACTGATGGTTTTTGTAAGAAAATAAATAAATAAATAAATAAGATCACAGTCATTTTACATAGGTGAAGCGCTTCGTAATGTGTGATCTGTACTTGTGAGTACAATTTTTTATATTTCTTTAAGGTATGTGCTGCCAGGAATCCCTTCAGTTTGACTAGCAGAAACTTTTCCTATCATTCCGAGCGCTCCAACTACAACTGGCATTATTGATGTCCTCATGCGCCACATTTTTGAGATTTCCACTTCAAGATCCTTGTATTCTGATATTTCTGTAAAGATCTTCAAAGATAAATTACATTCTGCAAGGATTGGCATGTCAATAAGAAAGCAATTTATATTCATCATCATCATCATCATCATCATTACTATTATTATTATTATTGTTGTTGTATAAATACTTTAAATATTTTATGTAACTTTTAAAAATATCATCTACTCTGGGAATATATATTTTATTTCATACGGTCTTTTCCCTTTATATTTCTGGTGTCTGAGTTTTTACTTAAAGCATTTTAGTAATATCTACTGATAATCCCTGTGCTAATTGTTGCATTTCTGTGTTAATGTATTGATCAATATATGCGTGAATTGCTCGTCAAGTGACCCTACGATAGAGTGTGGTAAATGATTGGCCAATTTGAGAATGTAATATTTTGATATGGCGTATCAATTTGGAATTTTTTCTGTATTTATAGTGAAGTGCTTTCCCGTCGCCTTCTCCGTAGTTCTGAATTCACTGTTGTACTTCTCGATCGCCCAGTCGACTGTGACATTTAACCGATTGCTGTGGGAAGAATAAATGAATTTCTGCCTCGCCCACGTGAGAAGGTGAATACAGCAGTCAGGATCGATCCTTGAACGTCATTTACCGATTCGACTTAATCCGCGCTGAAAAAAAAAAGAAACTTACACATATATCCTGTTTATTTTTAGTCATGCTCATTGAGAAATGTTATACATGTTCACCGTAGTCTGAATGTAGAATCCAACGTAGTAAGTAATTTGTTCAATGAAACAACACCAATATCTAGTAGCAGCTTTTCAATAATTCTTAAGGTTTTCTATATCAGAGGTCGGCAGTGGATATTCGGAGTGAAAACAAAATGGCCGCCTTTATATACGTCTGATTGAATATTTTAAGTCTTCTGATTGGTTAACCTTCTATTGGCGAACTAGAAAATGAGTCAGCTCATTTTGGTTGGCTCACTAGTACATAAGGTACAAAAAAACTGTAACAAAAAAAACAAAAACAAGAAATACAGTTGTTGTTTTTTTGTTTTGAGTTTACAAGAGTATGCGCCATGACTGAGAGAGGTCCACGGGGTGCTACGCTGCTGAACCCCTATGCGGTTCATTGTATATATCTGCAATGAAAGCCGGATAAGCACACATTCATACGTAGCGTGATTTGGGCAAATACATCTGGCGGAGCCTATCCCTCTCCGATTTCTTCCAACTTGAATGCTCACCTTGGTCACAGACACAAGGCCGTTAATTCTATCCTAGGCAACTCCATCCTAGCCATTTTCAGTCTAAGAAACTATCCGATGCAATCTCGTCATTCACTGGTTGTATGCATAGGATTATGTCTCAGTCTACCGCTTTCTGCTAGATGGCCGTTCCACCTACAAGAATGCTCGCACGCCGTTTTGGCACTTCCTGTTTTTTAAATCCTCCTGGACGTCTAGTCAACCTTCTAACTAGAAAATGCCGGTGGCAAAACCGATGTAGTCCCCGACGAAGATACAATACGGCAAGTAGTACTGAGTTAAATAGCAAAACATAATTTAATCATCTGTAAGCGTTCTGAAAGAAAATAAAATATTTGGTGCAGATTACTTCCACAACGCAGAGAACAAATCACTGTAAGTTCAGACTCGAATATCAGGGGCAGAAAGAAATGCCGAAAACTCGATTCGCAAATCCTAATGCACGTGACCAATCAGAAAAATAACTCACTCTCCGACGAACGCGGTAGCCAAAATACATGAATTTTTCCTTAGGATTCGAGAACACCAACTGCTTTTATCGGTCGAGCATGTTTTTCCATTCATCGACAACTGGGAGAGGACGCCCAATTTTTGCATATCAAACTACTCCTGCGACGGACTTGTTTTTTGTAAAATTAAATATTCCGTCTTCAGCATGTCATGCGGAATACGTGCCTTTTTTTGGTAAGTAATTTTCTTTTTCGCCACATTTTCCGTCGTAGGGTACACGCGATGCGCTGTCTCTTGGTTTGACGAGGTAAGTCGCCGCTTTTTCGCTATATCATCATAATAATATTTAATATGTCCTGACCTGGTATCTCGTCTTCAGTCCCTTTACCATCACCTTAACGTAATTTCCCTGTGCATTTTCTATAAATACTTTCATGATAACTCTTCTGAAGAACCTTTCGCTAGATTTCCGGTAAGGTCCCACAATTTTAATGAAATGGCTAGATGTAACCGCAAGTTCTATGCTAACAGTTCACTCTCTCGCACTTCTCGCTTGTGGAACTCTCTTCCGGCTTCTTGCTTTCCAGTCTACGACGATCTTCAAAAATTTAAATGCAATGTCAATCGTTATCTACTGTCTTCTTAATTATTATTCTTTTGTTGTCCTCTCTCCTTAATAGTACTTTTTTCCCATATTCTCTAACACTCTGTAATCCATTGCGACAGGAAATGTTCGTTAACAAATAATAAGAGAGTGCTTAAACGCTATACTATTGAAATCGTCTTAGATGGCAGTGAATTCAGGACAATTTCCTCAAAGTTAAAGATAAGACTTGATGCAATAGATATGGAGTTTTACAGAAGAAAGGGAAATGGAAACAAAAAGGACATACGTAGCTGAAATAATAAAAAAAACAGACAGTTTCTGTTACACTTAAAAAGGAAAGCATCAGTGGAGAATTTCATACGCACAAAACTTACTGAATGCTACTAGAATCATTAATCAGTTAAAAACTACCGCCAAGGTACAGCGGTTAAGTTTTTTTTATTTCATTTAACTTGTGTTCTTATATTTTTTTTCTTTTCTGGACTTAAATTATATAGACATTATCCGAATGGTCTGGATACACATTTTGTTATTCGCAATCCATAGCATTGTTTTTTCTTTTTTTCTTTTTTAGATTCTCCGCGTAGAATTCGTTTCTTCAATATCCTGGTCGCTACTGTTATGGTCCAGGTTAGGACCAAGGAAGAACAACACGAACACAAGAGTAGAAATAACCAGGATATATTACACGGAATAATAATACAAGATGTGGAACGTGTTAGCATGACTGTCAGTCTGGTAAGGAGTGAACTACTATAGGCTCGACTCGATTCGTCTCCCCCTCTCTCTCTCTTGAGAGGCGTAGTATACATAGTGTTAGGAAGCGTTCATTCTGTAGTTATAGGTAAGGACCCATAACACTTTTATAATCTGATAATGGCTAAAAGTAAAACCGAAAGTGATCGGACATACAGAACATTCGGAAAAGCTCTACATAATTTATGCAAGCTAACACAATAACCTCAAGTATGAACACGGCCATAATGTGCTGATCGTGATTAGAGGATGAAACATTCGTACAAATCTAGATACATACATAAAACAATCGATTCATTCAGTTAAAATTAAAAATCTTCTTCGATAATAGCTAAAAGAATAACTGAAATCGCTTGGCGATGCAGAACACTTGGATACTTTTTACTAACTTTATGTCCAGGAAAATGAACATTTATAATAGCACAAGTTAAAATTACATAAATACGCTTAATCGCAGTACCTTGTCAGTCGTTTTTTACAAAAGAGGAAATCCACAAATCCACAATATATATATATATATATATATATATATATATATATATATATATATATATTAGTATTAGTATCTGGGTTTTCACAAAACATATCTGAGTCGCCTGACGATTGCACTAACATGAAACAGACTGTCGCCTCTAAGTGCTGACTTCCATGTCCACTTTTATATTTACACACGCTCTATCTCTGATATTGAGCACTTTATCCCATAAATATAGGACACTTTAAGACTATATTTCTTCATATATATATATATATATATATATATATATATATATATATATATATATATATATATGTTTTCCGAAACTATTCGAGGAATCTAAATGAAATAACAATAAAAACGAAGGAATATTAATATAAAACCCAGTGTGTCTGAAGATTTTAATTTGTTAATATTTTTTATTGTATCAATATATATATATATATATATATATATATATATATGTGTTAAAATTTAAAATTTTCAGACACACTGGATTGTATATTAATATATTTTTGTTTTATTATTTCAGGTTCCTCGACTAGTTTCGGTCGGTATGGCCATCATCAGGAGAAAAAAAATCCCTCTTTGTTAGTAGCAGTGAACTACAGGAATGAATGACGAGATGATGAAAATTAACTTTATCTGTAGTTTTCATTTATTTTTATCGTTAATTATGGTCAGTCCTTGTGTTGGTCAAACGGCCTCTTTTGAGTTTTTTTTCAGATAGAAGCTGGATAGATTCATTGCTTCTCTGAATTCCCTTGGTCATTTTGACAGATTTATTGATTCCTGGGAAGGGGATGTGTTTGTGTCAAGTGTATATTATCATTTAGTTCTTCGGGTGTGTGTATGATGTGTGTAAGTATATATGTTAGTATGGGTGTTTGTATAAGTGACAAACCTCAACACATCCGCAAGCATGAGAAATGTGGATAGGGGTTGATTCATGGGGTTGTATATTAATTCTGTCTATGTGGCCACAAGGTGAAATATTCGTTGGTACATAATCCAAGTGGATCTTAGTAAGATAATAAATATTAAAACTGATCCACGAAAAAGAGTTCGATGTATTTTATTTATACAGAGCAATATAAATAGCCTATTCCCCTTCTGAGGTAAAAGGATTTGTTTGATTATTAATTATATATATATATATATATATATATATATATATATATATATATATATATATATATATATGTATGTATATATATATAGGTGTAATGGTTTGCTTTTCTTTCTTCCACTTTCTCTTTTTTAAATCTAACAACATATATGTACACTTTATATTTATATATAATATACAAATGTTGACTTGCTTATTTTTTGTAACCGATCGATGTGATCTCCCCTTCGGTGATATTAAGAAAGTCATTCTTGTGGTTTCGCTATAGTAATTACGAAATTCCCCAGCGGTTGTTTTCCAAGTGTTTTTGAGCAACAATACACACACACAAAAAAATCATTTTTAAATAAGAAAGTGCAACACAAGATATACACTCCGAGAAATTATCTTTTTTTTCCCACTTCCTCTTGTTACTATTTGCTGTGCAGTATCTTATTTACATTGTAGAGGGATTTATTGAACATAAGCCTGGCTAGCACAGACAGGTTGAGTGGGCTTGCGAAAAAAAGCAACACGCATTTTTCGTGTTATCAATCACATAACACAGGATTCGAGTACGCTAAATTACTATGAGAACAAAAGTAGATATGATCGGGTGGAAGGGCGATCGACATGGAACAATGTAAAAATCTATGATTTACCCAAAGAGAATAACGCTATAAGCCAATTACTGAATCTGCTTTTGAGAATAGAAAACATACATTTGGAATCAAGATTTAACCGTCTTACAAAAATACAGTTTCCTTCAACAAGTCGAACAGATCCGAATGCTGGCTTCGCTATTTCAAAAAAGAAAAGAAAAAAAAACAGAGTGAAGAAAAATACGAAAACCTGGTGAAGTTATTCTTGAGAGTGTTGATGTACATCAAAGTTTCCCAAACATTTTCAGACGCGTTTTGTGAAAACCCAGATACTAATACTTTTATATAGTCATAATATAAAAACTTTCATATGCTTTTATAAATAAGTACATTCAAACAACAATTAAAAAATAATATATATTGATATATATTTTTTAATAAAAATTATTTTTTAAAAAAATTTTATACTTCCCACAAGGAACAAATGGAACAAAATTACGTACAATGTTAACATGATATTTATTTCATACCTAATTAGATTTTTTTTTAATATTCAATGAGAAAAATGCTTCTGTTTTATAATGTCAAATAATTTTTTAATGTTGGCTTTATACTTGAGAATTTGATTCCTAAGTCAAAAGTAGGAATATATCTACTTCGGTATTTAGATTTTATGGCAGTATAATAGGAAAATACACTTTCATATAAGTAGGTTGTTGTGTTTTTAACCGGAATATATATTCAAGAAAGTTACTCCAACGAATGTCATTTAACTACAAGAGCCTTTACCAATATTGTGAGAAAGTTATCTTCCAGATTTATGAAGTGTCATAGTAAACAGATATCACAATCAATAACTACTTTTCAATTCAGTAGTAACATGATACAATTATCATTCACTGATATACGATATAGAAAATTATTAGAAGATACATCATAACATTATAAAACAGTCAAAATATGCCGGCAACTATTTTTAGAAAATTTGTGAAACATTTATTAGTCTGAACTTTTTTCACGGAATATCAGACACGCCTTTGTGGAACCCCTCGGTTCCTGGGAACCTCTGGTGTACAATAATGTCAATATTTATTGAGCCACTGGGAACCATTCTGAAAAACGTGACAATCGAAGCAGAATCGATTTAACTTAAGGAACATCAGTACTAAGAAAGGAAAAGTATTGAAGATTCTTCAAACGTATCAAATATACTTGCAGTCACTTTATCTACATAGCAAAATCCGTTATTTACAAACCTCAAAGATGGCAGGATATTCCACCAACCCTCCTTCTTTTCTGGAATCGGGAAAATGATCCTGAAGTGTCGGAATTCCCGGAACAAGACATTCCTTCTTTATTTATTGTATTGTGTTCAAATACAGAAACACAATCGAAAGATAAACTGTTGTTTGTCCACCCGGAGGAAAATACTGCATATTGAGGTAACCCGAGCACAGGCACATGGGCTAAGACCTAAAATATCCCAGTTCCCGAAATTACCGTCGCGCTGGTGACGATATTCCACCGGGCCTAACTTAGGTGATCTGAGGAATATGGTGCCTCATGTTTGAAATCCCTGGGACCAGAATCGCTCAATTATTTTTGTCTGTTCTGTCCGAAAATAGAAACACAATTGAGAGATAAAATTTAATTTATCCACCTGAAGACAGATTGTATTTAATTGCCGATCCGCGCTGGCACCGTGAAACGTAAGGTTAGTTTAATGAGGACCAGCTTGAAAAATAGGTCCCCCCACCAAGCCGTCTGGCATCGGAATTATTGTCTCTTTTGTGCAATGAGGGAAGTACAGGGCACTCTCAATTTTCTTCAGTTGCGATCTGTCTGAACAGAGAAACATATAAGTGTTAAAATGTAGTTTGTCCGCCCGAAGTCAGATACTAGTCACGATCTTTTATATTTCATCCCCTCCAAAAGTTCCTCTCTGTTCTTTCTCTTAGTATCAATGGTGAGAAAAAGCAAAAAGTTGCGATAGGGAGTATGTTTGGCCTGTTTTTAGAATATAGATTTTCGTGGCAAAATGATCATTTCGTATCGGTTTCCCTTATATGATGGCTAAACTCCTATTTTCGCGGTACATTGACATTTTCAAACCTGCTTAGCTTACATGATCTTCAGATTCCTATTTTCGTGGAACAATGACCATTTCGAGCCTATCTCGGCTATATGATCTTCAGACTAATATTTTTTCTGGTACAATGGCCATTTTCAGCAGGTTACGATTACATGATGTCCAGACTCCCATTTTCGTAGTACATTGACCATTTAGAGCCGGTCTTGGTTACAGGTCGCCCAGACTTCTATAATCTTCATACAATGACCATTTCGAGCCGGTCTCGGTTACATGATGTCCAAACCCTATTTTCGTGGTACAATGAGCTTTTCGAACCTGTCTAGGCTACATGCTATCCAGACTGCTATTTTAGTGGAACAATGACCATTTCGAGCCTATCACGGTTACATGATGTTTAGACTCCTATTTTTCTGGTAAAATTTCAGCAGTTTACCGTTACATGACGTGCAGACTCCCATTTTCGTAGTACATGGACCATTTCGATCAGGTCTCGGTTTCATGATGTCCAGACTCCTATCATCATGGTACAATGGCAATTTCGAGCCGGTCTCGGTTACATGATGTCTAAACTTATATTTTCGTTGTACAATGACCTTTTCGAACCTGTCTAGGTTACATGCTATCCAGTCTTCTGTTTTCGTAGAACAATGACCATTTCCAGCCTTTCTCGGTTACACGATATTCAGACTCCTATTTTTTCTGGCACAATGGCCATTTTTAGGTTATGGTTACTTGATGTCCAGCCTCCCATTTTCGTAATACATTGACCATTTACAACCGGTTACGGTTACATGACGTCCAAACTCCTATTATCTTGGCACACTGACCATTTCGACCCTATCTCGGTTACATGATGTTCAGACTTCTAATTTTTCTGGTACAATGGTCATTTCCAGCAGGTTACGGTTATATGATATCCAGACTCCCATTTTCGTAGTAGTTTGACCATTTCGAGCCGATCTCGGTTACATGATATCCAGACGCCGATGTGTACCGTTATAAACATTATTTCCTGTTTCTCTCTTTCCCCTAGCTTAGATAATATACACAGTTCATCATAATCAATTCTGTACAGTCTATTGTTCACTAATTTGTTCAAATACTTCAGATGTAATTTACTCATCTCTTCTCATTCACAATTTCATTAAATGCTGCAAGAGAAATGTACTTTCGCTTTTACTGAAAAAGCGATTTTCTTTTAACTTTTTATGTCTAGAGTCTTTTTATAGGCGGCGTTGACATCTGAGTTTCCTCCTCACGGACATTGTCCAGTTGCATAGTCTTTTCTTTCTTCAAAAATCTGTTTATGTCAAAAAATGCTGTTTATTTAATATAACAGTGAGTCTAAATAGAAACAGTGTTCAAAAGAAATAAAAAAAAACAAAAACATTAGCAACAGAACGAGTAAGGTGGCGACTGTAAAGCCTATCTCAAAACGAGGTTTGGGCAAGTAAAATTTGAATTCAGCAAAGGGATCTGAATGCCATGCAATAAAGTTGTTAACAAATAAGACTGCTGTGTAAGAAACATAGAAATAAGGTAGCAGATTAATTAAATGGTTCTTTGGCCTCTGTTTGAACTCTGCGTCTCCACTTTATTGAATCTCACGATATTGCTTCGCTTCAAAGGTTTTTGTTTTCACTGCATCTTAGTATTAAACATTTCTAACAATTGTCGTCATTTTGGTGGCACGCGTACCGTAAGAATCAATGTTAGATTACAATATAAAACCGCTTAATTACTTGTGAAAATAGAAGTTAGCAGCTAGGGGCTTCGAAAGATCTGCAAAAGAAATGTGCATTTTTAAATAGGCTAACTGAACTTGTCTGAGAAAGTACGTTGTGCGTTTCAATGGTTTCACCTAGAAGGAGAGAGCAAGATTGAACACTACCGAAAAAAACAAACAAACATGGAAGTCTGTCTGGTGGCACATATATTCATTTATATTATCGAAGAAAAGTCCGATTGAGATATGTTTACACGATATTAAAAAGCGATATCAAGTGAAACACATGTCTTTTTCAGCCAAGGAAGGCCTGAGTGCCATTAGTACACAAGGGGCTACAGAGAGTCTAAGGGAAAATATGGTGTATAGGAGTCGTTCAGGGAATGATAGAAACATCAACGTAGGAGGATAAAAAGAAGAACGAGGGTCAACGCAAGAGAAGTTGTCGATTGACATGACATTTTAATTTATGAAGAATATAGTTATCAGGGAAACAAATAAGAGGAAGGGAGTTCTACTGCCGGGAATTGCAAGAGAAGAAGCTGTCGTAGAAGAGTAGAAGAGGCGGTTACATTTAACTGTCTCGACAGTAAAAGGGTGTGAGCGAGGGGTCAACCTAGTAGCACGCTTAAAATCATGTAGTTGGAGCATCAGCGAAAATAGCTCGTCATAGCAGTTGCCATGAAAATACTTATAGAAAAGAGAGAAGTCACATTACGTCAGTGAGAAAGTGATTGCAGTCGAGACTCCAAGTCAGTACCGATCACATGAAATTTGACGTAATTTTTTTTTTCGGATTATAAATAAAATCCATTTATTCCTAAGGAATCACTGATGTTTATGTTTCGTACACGAAAATACAATACAACAGGTATGGGCACCTAAACATCTGATAAAGACGTGTTTATTACTTAAGTAGGACGTGTTAATAAAATAAGCACATGCCATCTCCCTCCTCGATTTTAAACATCCACTTTAATAAAATAAATATTTTCAGGGCTAAAGCTGAATTAGTCAAATAAAGATTAATATGTGTCTACTTAGCGAAGTTACTATATCACATAGGTCAAATTTGTTATAGATGTTCACCGTAGTCTGAATGTAGACATCCAACGTAGTAAGTAATTAGTTCAATGAAACAACACCAATATCTAGTAGCAGCTGTTCAGTAATTCTTAAGGTCTTCCATATCAGAGGTTGGCAGTGAATATTCGGAGAAAAAAAGGCCGCCTTTATACACGTCGGACTGAATATTTCAAGTCTTCTGATTGGTTAACCTTCTATTGGTAGACTATAAAATACGTCAGTTCATTTTGGTTGGCTCACTAGTATACAGAGATGTAACAAAATTAAATTTTCTTGACTGTATATCCCTTTGTGTCTTCACGTCAACGTATGAAGTTTTTATCTTTATATGTGATATGAGGTTCTCTCAGGACTGAAAATCCCGTAATCTCAGAGACATCTATTATCTTTATTGCGAAAAAGAGAAAGAAGACGTTGAGTGTTTGGCACCATTTTTCTATTGTAGTACTTTAGCAATGGTATCAAGCCGATGGCTAGCCGAAGTTATTTGGCATATAAGTGGGGTAATAATACAAAGTATTTTCATTACTTAAATAACTTTCGTTCACTAAATTTCGTCACTAAATATATTTTTAAAATCAATAATTTAATGCTTACCGTATTTCGTTACTTCTGAGATGCTCCACCGCATTAGACACCCCCCACAAATTTGGAGGAAACATCGGAAAAAAACCCTCTATTTCTGCTACTTAATATCCCTCCCTAGTTTTACTCACTGAATAACATATCATCATAAAAACCTGAGAAATGATGAGAGATCTATCTCTCTCTCTTTATATATATATATATATATATATATATATATATATATATATATATATATATATATATATATTATAAATTGTTACACTAGAACATGCAAATTACGACAACAAAAATGCATATATTGGTTTCGGCGTCCACAAACGTCTCGTCAGACGGCTAACAATGGTGGTAATAAAGATTTTATTTAAAAATACAATTTATGAGACATCACTGTTTCATAAATTGGACTTGTAAATGAAATAATTTATATTCGTTATTTTACATTTGTATATATATATATATATATATATATATATATATATATATATATATATATATATATATATATATATGTAATTTGGCAGAAACTTTTCTTTTAAACATGAATGTTAATGACAACATAGTCTTGCATATTTTCTTTTGAATTTTCTCATATTCTCTAATGAGATTTTTTATTTGAAAAGGATTTCGAAATATGTATTGTCCATACGATGACCTAGCGCTTTCGAACATCATTGTTCATCTTCAGGGTCAATATTTTTAGTCAACATTTTTTTTTTATAACAAATATTTACCAATTATCTTGTAGCGTAATCATGTTGCTACTTTTTTACAAACTAAATAAACGCTAAAATCCTTTTAAATTCAATGATAATAATATAAATATAAATAGTTATACTTGTTTGGAAAAACATTAGGTATTTTGACTTGTAATTGCACAAACCAATGCCCAAGGATGAATAAGGGATAAAAAAAGAAAGAACAAAGAACATGAAATTGAGGCGAAAACAATCCAAGTTTAGAGTCCAAAGAAAATAAAACCTACAAAACAAGTAAAGCAAAAGTAACTATGAAAAGAGCTCTTCAGATTGCCCTGACGATCCGTTTAGGTGAAACTTAGGTAAGTTTACCTGGCTCTTTAAGTTCATAGTCATATATATATATATATATATATATATATATATATATATATATATATATATATATATATATGAATGAATGAAGAAATATAGTCATAAAGTGTGCTATATTTATGGGATAAAGTGCTCAATATCTGAGATAGAGCGTGTGTAAATATAAAAGTGAACATAGAAGTCAACACTTAGGGGAGATAGTCTGTTTCATGCTAGATGCAATCGTCAGGCCAGGAGTGCAGTTATTTTTCTGGGCTATTTTTATATACGGGTCAGTGGTGCATTGTGGGTAGTCTATTTTGGCGGTTATTTTAACGGAAGTGGTTTATTTGCTTATTTATTTATTTGTGTCAAATTATTTTGCTTGTTTTTATTTATTTTTATTTTTTATCTTATATATTTTATTTATTTTTTATTTTTATTTTAATTGGTGTTTTTATTAACGTAATAAAAATGTGTTTATATAGCTTATTTAACAGTTTTGTTTTTGTTTTGGAAGATAATTAAAGCTATTTGTTCAATTTTGGTGTTGATTGTTGTGGTTTGTTCTAACTATTATTTTGGCGGGAACAGTTTTTAATTTATTTATTTGGATTGATTATATTTATTTGTTTTTTCTAAACGGCTAGTTTATCGGTATCAGTTGTTAGTTTATTTATATATTTAGATGTATTTAGATCAATTAATTTTACTCGTTATTATTTATTTGTTACGCTGTATATTTTCTGTTTTTGGTTTTCGATTTTTAAGTAACGCAGTATATCATTTTTTATTTATTTTTTATCGTTATTTAACAGTTATAGCTATTTTTCGTCCGATTTTTTCTTTTGATTTTTATAGTCTAATATTTAGGTCATAATTGTTTGCTAATTTGTTTATTATTTACTTTATTTATTGATTTTGTTTCTTATGTTTTATTCTATTTCGTCTATTCTAGCAGGTGTGATTTAGTAATTTGTTTGGATTAATTTATTTTGCTCATTTTATTGTCATTTTGTTTGTTTATGTACTTATCTATTTTTTCGATTTTTAAGTTACATAGTAAAAATCTGTTTTCATGTCTGCATTTTGAGATCAGCTCGGATCTTTTATTTAATAATTTATTTTGGTCTGGGAAGGTAATGATAGCTATTTTATTCTCCAAACAAAGTTTGCAAGTTTTTGATTGGTTGTTGTAGGCTGATGATATTTTCCTTATTTTCCAAGATATTTTGGTGTCGTGTGCGTTTTGTTTTTTATTTCCCAGATATACTTAGAAAGCATTGTGCTGTTTGCATATTTACTATTTCTGTAAGATGTTTTGTGTACATAAATTCTTTGTTTCCAGGGTCCTTCAGTTACTCCTATGTATACTTTTTCTTCATTATCTGGTGATTTTATCGTGGTTTGGTAGATTACGTTGTTTTGTAAACAGTTACCGTTTAAGGGACATTCGTTTTTATTCTGCAGTTGCACGTGGGTTTAATTTGTTCGTGTGGTTTGTTGATAATTTTCCGGTTGTACTTTTTTATTATTTGTGCCATGTTCTCGGTGCAACTGTAGCTGATTTTTACTGTGTTTTTGTTGAATATTTTGTGCAGGGTGCTTGATTCCGGGAAGTGTTTGTGTAAAAGTTTGAATAATATTTTTCCTACGTTTGTTTTTACGTTTTTGCTGTACGGTGGGTTGAACCATATGATATTTCTTTTCCTGTTGGCTTTTTTCTGTTCTGTGGTGAGTATGTGAGTGTTTCTGGGAATCCGCTAACTTTTAGGGCTGTTTCCTAGTCTTTCTTAGCTTTGTTAAATATAGATTGATTAAAGGAATTGTCGGTTAATCGATTTTGGTATCTCTTCGATTATAGAAGGTGGGTGGTTGGAAGATGTGTGTATATAGAGTGGTTTATCATTGGGTTTACTGTATGGTTTGTATGTGCCTTTTCTTAGGTTGAAGGTAACATCTAGAAAATCTACTTCGTTTAGGTTAGTTTTTATATCTATTTCGAATCCGTTATTTTTGAAAATCTTTATTATTGCTTTTCTAGTTTTGTCTCTGTTTTGTTTGTTGCTGTTTCTTAAGATTATGAGACCGTCGTCCCTGTAGAGTCCTGAGCCATTTTTATCTATTATTTTGCTTAGTTCGTGTAGTAAGTAAATACCTACGATTTCTCATGTCTCTGCACCGTCAAAGCTTCGCATTGTAGTGTCAAATATCCCATCTTTCTTTATCCATGCTTCTTCATGGTGAAATAGTAATGATTTACGGGAGTGCTTAATGATGTCGATTTCGTTTGGTTTTATTATTATTTGTTCCTGAGCTAAGTTGATGGCCTTATCTAACATGCGTTCTGTTATGGATGGCTAAAATTATTTTATGTCTAATTGTAGAAATTGGCAATTTTGTTTGTTATTTTGCTGTGGAACCAATCAATAGTTGATTTTGTGTTTTTCCACTGGTTTACTCCTAACTTCTTCTTAAGTTCAGAATTAATTCTTTCTACTATCGTTTTACTTATTTTACCTAGTTCGC
>OZ038478.1:25175291-25195291 GCA_964036315.1 Acanthosepion esculentum
AATGGGATTTCATTTTAAATTGTATTTGCATATATGCTAAAGAAAAACCTTGATCCATTACCTCACTTTCAATTATTGACAGGGATATACATTCGATATTTTGTCAACGCTTAAAAAGGGATTTGGCATCTTTCACTGAAAATGGGTGCCCCACTTGTCTATTAGAGCCTCTCGAAACTTCAACGGTGTTAGTTACATCCACGTACGTGAAAATACCTATGACTGTATCTACTCGCCCAGTTATGGGTTAAATAGTAGAAATTGTATCTAGAAAAATATCTCGGAAAAGAAAGTTCTTACAAATGAAATTATGTTACTCCTTTAAATAAAACATAAAGGTTTGATATACTGTAAAACATCAGAATTCAGTTGCGAAAGATACTACGCCTTTAGTAAATTAGTCCAATTCCGAATATATGTGGTACTATGCATCATACTCTTATAGACTTTGAGAAAATACCGAGTACAAACTCCGTGACAAACCAGCAGTTGTATGATAGATACACTATTATGTAAATGAATATAATTGCCTGCATAAAATAGGTATACAAAAATAAACTACACATAAAATTATGTGTAAATATAGTGAGTAAAAAAGTTCCATTTCCTCAGTTAATGAGATAGGAACGGTCTGGAAATGATTCTGCGATAAATTGAATTCTAACAAGCCGAGATAAATAAGAAGAGACAAAGACATACAGACAGACTGAGACTGTATAAAAAACGGTTATTTTAGGATATTAACAACCTGGGATAGATAATGAAATAGATCGATAAAGAACAGACAGAGATCGATACATAGATAGATCGATAAATAGATAGATAGATAGATAGATAGATAGATAGATAGATAGATAAGCAGCCATAAGAATTTCTCATTAATTATACTAACAATTTTATATATACATACATATATATATATATATATATATATATATATATATATATATATGTATATATATGTATATATATATATATATATATAGATAGATAGATAGATAGATAGATAGAGAGTAAGTAGCCATAAAATAGCTCATTATCTATACTAACAATATATATATATGTATATATATATATATATATATATATATATATATATATATATATATAGAGAGAGAGAGAGAGAGAGAGAGAGAGAGAGAGAGAAAGATAGATAAGTAGCCACAAATTTGATATTTATTTATACTAACACTTTGATATGTATATATATATATAGAGAGAGAGATAGATATGAATCTTCTGAGATAGATCGAAAGATAGATTGAAAGTTTTATAGAGATAAATATATGTATAATATATATGTACATAAATGAATATATGGTAGATATATTCATAGGCAGATATGAATAAAAATAAAAATAAATAAATAAATATATATATATATATATATATATATATATATATATATATATATAAGGAGGCATAAATGGAGGCGAGAGAGAACATATTTTTAAGAACTAATTCCATGAACTAATCGATCTGCAAACTTGAATATTTTTCATTTATATCCGTGCGCCGTTTTCAACCACCTTCATCAGATACCAGACGTATCTGTTATTATGTGAACCTCTACTGTGACCACAAACTATAAAAAAATGTTGTGAGGCAGACAATTTGAAGAATGTAGTAGGATATGTAATCGAATAAAAGACAATATCCAATTTCTAAGTGGTAATGCATTATTGAAATTTGATGACCTTTCAGGGATTGATTACTCCATCGATAACTTAAAGAAGATCGAAAATATTTTTTAATCTTTATCATTCTGTATATGACTTAATTTGCTGTGCAAACGGTTTATCCAGTCACTGAACGTGAATTTGTATTTGTTTGAATTTCATCGTTGTGTTGCTATATCCCGCTATGGCAATCGAAAACATCTTTGAGTGAAATTAACAATAAGGTTAATGTATTTGAAAAGCTTTGAAAATGAATGCTGTGGAAATGAAAAAGTGAATAATGCAAATGCTAATTAACTAGTTTAATATTTGGTACGAACAACATTTCATAGTTTACCTTATCGTGGACCTAGGTAAGTGAGTAATATGTGTTTCGTGGATGTAAGAGACGTGAATATTATCTGAATAAAGAGGATAGCGATTGGCCCTTGATTTGACGGTTGTATTATTCAGATAAACATGCTCGGGGGAGTATGTTGCACAAAGTTCCTGGCAAAAAGCTGATTGTGTCATTTTTCTTACATTTGGTACACGGAGCAGATGAAGGCTTTTCGATTTCGTTGAAGCAGCATGACTTGGTGTAAAAGTCCGAACTCTTAGAACTAAACAATGTTCATAGAAACCAGGGAAATAGTGATATTGTGTCGAGAAACTCGAGCTACATTTTCCGCGTGAACGATAGTGACGAATAGAAAATAACTCATCCACTACTAAAGCGCTTAAACGATTCGGAACATTATCAGGGCTGGAAAATGGGGTCTGAAATGCTACAGAGAGCACATGACATGAATGGCCCATTTTGGTGAAATCTAATGATTTAAATCATGGTAGCAGGGGTTAGGTACTTTTGGGAACGGCACAAGATACCGTGGTTTTGAACGCGTGATTTCGTTATATATATTACAGAAAATTACCACATATGTTAGGTTGGTGCTTAATTATCAAGCGTTTTTTAAACAATAATTATTATGAAAAAGAAGCATAACTATTCAACAATAACATTTTAAAATGATTATCATTATCGACTCGCATTTTTCTAACCTGAAAATAAAATATTTAAAAAAAAAGAAAAGTAAACAGCAATTTTTATTAGCAAATAATTCGCCTACGAACACGCCTGATAATTATGCACCAACACATATATATGGCTCATGGTGGTTTTATTGACTAAAACAAGATGTGGTGCTGTTCTATGATAATCTTTGGTAATTATCTTTATTTTCTGTGAAAATCAAAGCGAATAGACTGTTCTTATTGAAAGTTGATCTTTTACTTCAAAAGAATAGAGAAATAACACATTTTAAGTTTTTAAAAGAAATAAACGGTGCCCTCACCCAAACAGTTTGCATTGCTAGTTGACATTATCTTTTGTTATGAACTAGTTATCCCATTACTGATACTAAGT
Source organism: Acanthosepion esculentum (assembly GCA_964036315.1). NCBI lineage: Eukaryota > Metazoa > Mollusca > Cephalopoda > Sepiida > Sepiidae > Acanthosepion > Acanthosepion esculentum. The sequence goes on from OZ038478.1 coordinate 25,178,376, forward strand.
GTACTTTTAATATTTTTATTATACATCACCTTCTCTTTCTCTCTCTCCATCTTTCTCTCTGTCCCTCTCTATCTCTCTCTCTCTCGATATATATATATATATATATATTTGATATATTGAGTCTGATTTGCTATCTCTTCGTCACCGAGGCCCGTTGGTGCAGTTGGTACGGCGTTTGCTTGATAACCCAAATGTCAGTGTTTCAATTCTCGGTAGTGGAGGCGAACTGTTAATGAGTCCGAAATATAGGACAAAACGGCCGTCCAGTGCTTTCTGCATTCTGTTGAGGTTTCTTTCAGACTCAATGAATTATTTAATTATAATTATTAAATCCTCCTAACAATTTCTTTCATATATATATATATATGAAAGAAATTGTTATATATATACAGTGTGACCCGGATATAAGAGAAACCCGGATATAAGATAGATTTTCTCTGGTCCCCAATTAGAGCCTGTGTTAATAAAACAAAATAGACAAAACCCGGATATAAGAAAAACTCGGATATAAGAGACTTCTTCCCCGTCCCGACAACTCTCTTATATCCGGGTTACACTGAATATATATATATATATACTTCAACTGGTGCGCAGGTTCATCTCAATAGTCATATTATTGCATGGAATGTTTTGAGTCTTTCAACATCATACCTGTTCGCCCAAGCCACCCTGCCAGAACAATACTCACTCCGCCAGGTGATCTTGAAGCAAATGTCGACCAAACATACAACAATGAACATATAAACAACTGCCACTGCTGATTTTGATATACCAAACGACCAATCACAATATATATATATATATATATATATATATATATATATATATATATATATATGTATGTATTTACACAGCCTACCTTAATTCAAGCATGTCTCATTAAATTATATATATATATATATTTTTTTTAAGCTTATCACCCCAAGCAAGGCTGGAAGCCACTAGCACGCAAGGGGTTACAGAAGCTTTGGAGGAAGAGCAGATAGGAGTGGTAAAGGAGAGTATGTGGAGAAAGATAGTGGATCGATCAAGGCAAGGCGGTTACAGAAGATTTGGAGCGAGAGCAGATAGGAATGAAAGGTGAAAGGATGTGGAGAAGGGAAGTGGATAGATCAAGGCAACTGTAGATGTCGATTGACGTTACACTTAAATAGTTGGAGATTATATTTGTCAGGGAAACAGGAATAATGAAGGGAGTTCCACAGGCGAGATGTGCGAGACATGAAGTCATTGGAGTAGAAGAGACGTCTACATCTATCAGTTTCAACGGTGAAGGGGTGGGAACGGTGTGCCAGCCTCGTAGGACGTTTAAATTCATGAGTCCTAGGAACCAGCGAAAGCAGTATGTCCATTTATTTTATAATAATTAGTTCTAGTTCTCTAATTATCTTCTTTATGTTAAGTTGAATTTCATCAAAGAATGTACCAAGACCATCCACAGTGGTTAATCGCGAAGACAAACTTAATGTAAATGTAATCGTTGTGATGTTGATTTTTATAAAACCGAGTTTTTGTTAAACAAGCGTTCACAATGCAAGATGGTAACCAAAGTTGGTTTTGTAAAATTTAATATAGTACATAATTCGTTTTATTTTATTTTTTTTACTGGAATCATTGGGAGATAAATTAGTATTTATAAGACTTTTAGGGTTCTTCATCTTGTTTATAGTTGGAATGTATTTGATTACGATTTCTTATGTTTCGCGTTATTTGTGGAAATATGTTCTTTTTTATTTATATTACTATTTTTAATGGTTATTTTAATTTGTTCATCAAGGATTTAATTAGAAAAACCATTATTAATTAGAGTTTCTAAATTTTTGTTACTGTAGAAAATTATTTTCGTGGAAGAGATAACATTTGCCCGATTTATTAATTTTTTTTGTAATAGTTATTTTGTGAGTCAGGAAATATACTTTTATAGTTTAGAGTGCACGTGATTATGCTAGATGGGTTTTATATGGGGAAGGAGTAAATGTATTATAATTAGTGCAGGATTCGTTGCACATTAGGTAGACATCGGCTGTGATGCCGTAAAACACCCGTGGGTACTCATCTGTTCCTTTACCTTCAGATTTCTACTTTTATCAATCCCTTCGGAATTCTCTAAATGGAAAGGACTTCAGTCATACAGAAGCATGGACAAAAATAAACAAATTCATTATATAGAAATTTGCCTAAATTTGCGAAGATAGAATCATAAATTTGTCTCTCGAACATTTTTGCCGTAGTTTCTACTTATCAGGTAACATAAGGCAGTACGACACACACACACACACACACACACACACACACACACACATACATATATATATATATATATATATATATATATATATATATATATGGGATAAAGTGCTCAATATCAGAGATAGAGCGTGTGTAAATATAAAAGTGAACATAGAAGTCAACACTTAGAGGCGACATTCTGTTTCATGCTAAATGCAATCGTCGGGCCACGAGTGCTGTTATTTTTCTCGGCTATTTATATATACGGGTCAGTGGTGAATAGCACAATGCTTTCTAACTATATCTGGGAAATAAAAAACAAAACGCACACCACACCAAAAATATCTTGGAAAACAAGGAAAAAATCATCAGCCTACAACAAACTATCAAAAACTTGCAAACTTTGCTTGGAGTAAAAAATAGCTATCATTACCTTCCCAGACCAAAAATAGAAGATCCGAGCTAATCTCAAAATGCAGATATGAAAACAAATTTTGACAACGTAACTTAAAAATCGAAAACTGAAAAAATAAATAAATACATAATCAAACAAAATGACAATAAAATAAGCAAAAGAAATTAATCAAACAAAGTACCAAATCACACCTGTTAGAATAGACGAAATAGAATAAAAAATAAGGAACAAAATCAATAAATAAATTGAATAATAAACAAAATATTAGACTAAGAAAAATCAAAACAAAAAATCGGATGAAAAATAGCTATAACTGTTATATAACGATATAAAAATAATATACTGCGTTACTTAAAAATCGAAAACAAAAAGAGAATATATACAGTGTAATAAATAAATAACGACAATTTATTATAAATTGATCGAAATACATCCAAATATATAAATAAACTAACAACTGATAAACTAGCCGTTTAGAACAAACAAATAAATATAATCAATCCAAATAAATAAATTAAAAACTGTTCCCGCCAAAATAATAGTCAGAACAAACCACAACATTCAACACCAAAATTCAACAAATAGCTTTATCTTCCCAAACAAAAACAAAACTGTTAAATAAGCTATATAATCAATTTTTTTTACATTAATAAAAACACGGATCAAAATAAAAATAATAAATAAATAATATATAAGATAAAAATAAAAATAAAAATAAATAAAAACAAGCAAAATAATTTGACCCAAATAAATAAATAAAGAACTTCCGGTAAAATAGCCGCCACAATAATTTTTACTACGTTAATAAAAACACCAATCAAAATAAAAATAAAATAAAATAAATAAATAAATAAATAAACATAAAATAAATATAAATCATAAAAAAACAAAAACAAAATAAATAAAAACAAGCAAAATAATTTAACACAAATTAATAAATAAACAAATAAACGACTTCCGGTAAAATATCTGCCAAAAATGACTATCCACAATGCACCACTGACCCGTATATATAAATAGCCGAGAAAAATAACAGTACTCGTGGCCCGACGATTGCATTTAGCATGAAACAGACTGTCGCCTTTAAGTGTTGACTTCTATGTTCACTTTTATATATATATATATATATATATATATATATATATATATATATATATATATATAGAGAGAGAGAGAGAGAGAGAGAGAGAGAGGTAAACATCCGCGGGTAAGTAATCCAAGTAAATCCTAATCATATAAAATATTAAAAGTGATCCACGAAAGATAGCTCAATATTGATTTTTTTTATTATAGAGAATAGAAATCAATTACTTAAAAAGGGAACTAAATTGTACACCTTTTATATAGCCATTTCGCTCCACATGATAAATTCTTTGGAGCTTATCAATACTAAAACTTTTTAGTACTGACTACCGTGTATCGAAATGGCCATATAAATCGTGTACAATCGTGTTTCGTTTGTATGTAATTCACACACACACACACATATATATATATATATATATATATATATATATATATATATATATATATATATATATATATATATTGTTATGGGACCTTACCTATAACGACAGAGTGAACTCTTCCTGACACTATGAATACTGCGCTTCTCAATAGAGAGGGAGGAGACTGAATCGAATCGAGCCAATAGTAGTTCACTCCAACCCAGACTGACAGTCATACTAACACTTTCCACATCTTGTATTATTATTCTGTGTAAGATATCTTTGTTATTTCTACTCTTGTGTTCGTGTTGTTCTTCCTTGGTCCTAACCTTGGACCATAACATACATATATATATATATATATATATATATATATATATATATATATATATATATGTATATATACATATATATATATATATATATATATATATGTATATATATATGGAGAGAGAGAGAGAGAGAGAGAGAGAGAGAGAGAGAGAACGACATAGAGAACGAGCGAGAAAGAGATGGAGAGACTCAAAGTCAAAAATTATCCGGTCTTTCTGCATAACACATCTTTTGGTTTGTCACGCTGTTTTCTGTTTATAGTTGCTACACTTGTGGTCACGTGATCGATGTTTGAGGTTGATGACATCAGTACCTGTCCTAAGTCGCTCCTTGGAATGGCTGTCTTTTTAATATATAATTAATCTTTACTCTGTTGTCACTTTAAACTACTCTGTTTTGTTCCCTCGTGCTTTTAATATGTCTTGTGAGTCTCATATTTACTAAGTCTTTTTTCTCTTATGTTGTGTTCCCTAAATTTGAAATATTTTTTGATGATTTCATGCAATATTGTCGCTTTTGTTTTAATTTCTTTAAAGCTTCTTTGTTCCTTGCACGCGTCTTCCATGGTATTCTCACAATCATTCCATATAACCATAGGTCTGTGAGAAAATTGTCCAGCATTTACGATTATATACAAAATTGATACTGCATAATATTTCAGTCTTCTTTTCTTTTTTTTTCTTTTCTTACTAGTCGGTATCATCCCATACAAGGCAGTAAAGGCACAAAGGCACGAGGATTTCTTGGCTATGTCAGAATTAAGAACAGAAACATTAATAATGAGCAGGAAGAGAAAAGAGTAATCAAGAGGACGGTAGATAATGTTTGATATTGCCTTTAGATTATTCCTGATTAAAGCTGACTGGAAAGCATGGGGCCGGAAAGACGTTACACAAGCGAGAATTGTGAAAAAAGAAACTGTTAGCATAGAACTTACGGCGACACCTAGCCAGCTCACCTGTAAATTGATGAGATCTCGACGCCAGTATCGTACTGCGCTTAAATTTAAAAAGTCCAGGTACCATAGCGAAGAGCTCATCCGAAAAGTATTTATAAAAAATTTAAAAAAATCAAAATATTTATAAAAATAAAGACACAGAGAGGCAAGCTGACGGCGGTAGGAAAATAACTGAAGATGCGATGTCAGATCAGGAACAATAATATTGCTGATTATTTTTTTGGATCTTATCAAAGATTTCAAGTTAAATAGCAAGGACATTGGGCCATATGTAGCAGCAATAATATAAGCATGGACGAATGGTAGCCTTATAGAGACGTATGATAGATTCTGGAGAGAAAGATTGTCTCGTATCACCCACTGAACCAACTTTCTTAACAGCTGACCTAGCAATAGGTTTAATATAGTTTTCTACTGTGGCAGTGGAGACTTCAGGGATTATTGGCCCTCCTCCGATGGTGTTCCTTCGGAGGATTGGCGCGATTGCGTGTCGATTAAAGAAAGAGCCTCGCGAAACGGAGTGGCTCTTGCAGCGTGTCTCACTGGCGACGGTTCGGGGCAATGCTTTCTCCATCATAGCGGCTGGCAGAGGATAGAAAAAAAAGCTGTTTATAGTTACGTTGTTCTGGAATTGTCATCATTGGCCGACTGAACTTGCTTTGTTTCAATTATTGTTTCCCTTAGACTGAACTTACCATTTCTTTTTATACTATAATGTATTTCAGTGGTATCCAATAAATATCATGTTTTCCACTTCATGTCAACCGAGAACATTAACCCAAGATCTACCAGGACTTTACTTCTAATTCTTTGTTTAATTTGGGTGAGGGAGACATTTGTTACTATTCCAACATGCTTACGGGTTTTGAGTTGCATGATTTATTCTCTGTTAAAATTCTTCCCAGATATTTAACATTTTGTAGCTTTTTGATGTTGACATTTTCAAGTCGTAAATCGTGTTTTCTGAGTATTTTTTTATTATTTTAATAAGAACCATAAAATAAGTTTTCTTAGAATTAATGGCTCATCATTTTCTCTGTTTTTCTTTGATAAATTGTCTCGGGGGTATTGTTGTTTTCTTTCTGCGTCTGTCATCAAAACAGTGTACTCTGTGTATCATATATTGTTAAGTGTGTGCCCACAGACAATACATCCAGGTGGGATCTCTACTTCCCTTAGGATAGCCTCACTCGAAAGTTTGAATCGATCCGATGAGAAGATACATACATAGATTTCTATTTTCGCGTACATTGCACCTAATGTTTACATTAAAAAATACGCAATAATCGAAAACACATTAATCCAATATAATAACTTATAGGAAATTATGTCATTTGTATCTCAAATGTTGGTCTAATTTACAATTAATATGTAATTGCGTATATTTATTTAAATATAGGGACACATAAGAAAATACAATAAAAATGCAAAGAATTAATGCTTATTAATCTGATTTTTTTATTTAGAGGGATTTGCCGCATGATATTCTTCTGTTCTTCATATAATTAGCGGTAAAATACTCCTTCACATTTTCTAAAAACATAATAATCATTAGAATTTAACCTGAAAAATTCATTTATAATCTTCCCATAGTAAATGCATACATCTTTTATAGTTTGATATTTTTTAATAAATGTAAATTTCTGTATTCAATCGTCACTTTTTTTAAGAAAAAAACAAATTCTTTTTAGACCTTCAAAATAATCATGACAAAAATATTGAAATATTCAAAAAATTTTGATAGAGAAAAATATTCAAATATCTATTTTTATTATCGGCTTATATTATAAAATTTATCTATAAACGTCCATTTCTGTTTGACACTACAGTAATTACTTAGATAACGTAATACTTGATAAGCAAAATAGTTACCCATTTTTAGATTTTTTTTTATTATTCGGTAACTATGTCGGTTAGTTACGTGCTATGTGATACACACTTATGCGATCATGTATCTTTCGATAAGTGACTGACGAGGCATATTTTTTCTCTCAGTAGGTTGCCATTTCTTTCTGCGCTAAACCAGGTTCCCTTCAAGGATAGAACCCGGTCTGTCCTGTTACTTACCCATAGATTAGGGGTGGAGAAGTAGAAGAGGATTCATACCTTTCCCAAGGGGATTATCACATAAGTGAATGTAATGGATTCGACTGGAATTCGAACTCGGTTCTCTGATTCCTCAATCCGAGCCGCTATCTGTTACTCTATTACTTATCTATTAGCTATAATAACATTTTCTTTTTCAATTGCTAGGATGAAACTGAAAAAATGTTTTACCGCACTAATGGAGTGTTATGCATGAATTAATCGAAATTTTGGTATATAAAAAAGTTTAGCGGGCTAATTGAAGACGTTATAACCGAATGCACATTAATCGAGGTATTCCTGTACTTCATTCAATTTCGGTCTTATTTCGTTCCAAGTATAATTTCAGGATTATTCTAAAATCTTTCTCGAACAAATCAAGTTTTCCTAACCGATCAATATCAATAATACAGTAACCAACATAAAAGAGATTCACATCAGTTCTCCATTTTCTTGCTAGTAGTTTGATCAATTCTGATCGGAATTATCTATGGAAAACAGGATAATTAATGATAAAACAGATAAAAGGCTTAAATTAGCGCAAAATAGACAATCAGGTGCATTAATTTGGAGGGAAAGGAGACACGCACAAAGGAGAGTAATGTAAAGTAACAGGAAGATTTTACAAATGGAAGTTAAATTAAAAATACGAAAACGAGATATGGGAGTGATAAATGAAAATGAATTTAATGCAAAAAATTAAAAAAAATATATAAAATGCATCCACAGAGATACTCATAAACACATCCATACACATGTATAAAGAACGTACAGACAAATAAAAATTGTGAATGGAAAGATAAATAATACAATAAAGAAAGAAACACAATTGAGAAAGAAAAAAATAAAATGTCGACAGAAGATCAAAGCGGAAAGGAAGAAAAAAAAATGAAAGGAAAGATTCCGACGCGAGTCAGGCAAAAATGGCGACAAAAAGAAAGGAAATTGGTAAAATAAATAAGGGAAAATGAAAAATTGCATTAAAAATCATTTTGACGTTGAACTGTCCGGTTCTGAGTCACTAATTGGTTCCTGTTTAGGTAGGTTTTCTTGGATGGTTTAGAGAATTCAGTTTTTGAGTTTGATGAGGGGAACGTCTGATAATGATCATCATGATTATGATGATATATATATAAACACGCACACACGAACACACACACACATACGGACATATATATATATATATATATATATATATATATATATATATATATATATATGTCCATTCATATATATATATATATATATATATATATATATATATATATATATATATACACACAAGCACACACACACACACACACACACACACACACACACACACACACACACACATATATATATATATATATATATATATATATACACTGAGGGAGGGTGAAGTAAAATGATGACATAGTGAATGTAATTTTCTCATGGTGAATGTAAGTTCAGTGTGATATTCTGAGTATACACGCGCGCGCGCGCACACACACACACACACACATATATATATATATATATATATATATATATATATATATATATATATATATAAATATATGTATATATATATATGCAAGCTTTAAGATGATAAGATGATTAAGATTTACTGAGGAATCGGAGAGCCGAGTTCGAATTCCTGTTGAATCCATTGCATTCACTTAACGTGATAATACTCTTGGGAAAGGTATGAACTCTCTTTTTCTCACCCCCAGCTATGGGTAAATAGTAGGACAAACCGGGTTCTATAGCTTTGGATGGCAACTGGTTTACCGCGGAAAGAAAAGGCAATTTACTGCGGAAAAATCTGCCTCGACAGTCATGAACACGAACAATGCATGACCCTCTAAGCGTGTATCACGTATGGCATATAACTGACTGACTAAGATTTAAGAAACACCAAATACTTGTATATATAGTACACAATATTAAAGATATTAAATAATATTAAAGATAGTTCGACATTGATATTATATGAAAAGATTATTTAACATTTTAAATATTAATCTTTATCCCCACATCGATGTTTCTTAGTAAAATTTCCAGTCATCAAGGGCAGTTGCTGAGTTCCCGATGATGATAATGAGAAGAAAGATGGTCACATACGTACGATAGATAGATATAGACAGACGGAGATAGATAGATAGATAGATAGATAGATAGATAGATAATATCTGAGATAGAAAGATAGAGAGAGCAGACTGATATACACACACACAGACACACACAGACACATACACACACACACAAACATATATATATATATGAAGAAATATAGTCTTAAAGTGTGCTATATTTATGGGATAAAGTACTCAATATCAGAGATAGAACGTGTGTAAATATAAAAGTGAACATACAAGTCAACACTTAGAGGCGACAGTCTGTTTCATGCTAGATGCAATCTTCAGGCCACGAGTGTTGTTATTTTTCTCGGCTATTTATATATACGGGTCACTGGTGCATTGTGGGTAGTCTATTTTGGCAGATATTTTACCGGAAGTCGTTTATTTGTTTATTTGTGTCAAATTATTTGGCTTGTTTTGATTTAATATTTGTTTTTTTTCCTTTATATTTATTTATTTTTTACTTTTTATTTTGATCGGTGTTTTCATTAACGTAGTAAAAATTGGTTTATATAGCTTATTATGGCGGTTATTTTACCGGAAGTCATTTATTTCTTTATTTATTTGGGTCAAATTATTTTGCTTGTTTTTATTTTTTATCTTTTAGATTTATTTATTTATTACTTTTATCGGTGATTTTATTAACGTAATAAAAATTTGTTTATATAGCTTATTTAATATTTAATAGATTTTTGGGGGAAGATAAAGCTATATATATATATATATATATATATATATATATATATATATATATATGTGTGTGTGTGTGTGTGTGTGTGTGTGTGTGTGTGTGTGTGTGTGTGTGTGTAATCAATGCCCATCCAATAAATTGAATCAGGCGGTCAAAAAAGGAAGAGGAATTGTCATTTCGATTTTGAGCTAAAACGTTTGGCGCATGAGAGAGGGGTTTCAGCTATGACAGTCCAAACAAGAGTGAAAAAAGACCTGAAAATGAAATCGTCCGGTACACAAAGAAATAATACATAAGTATTTGTACTTAAATTCAATCCTTCATGAGCTTCCGATCCTTGGCTATAATTAACATTGAAGTCAAAACTTAGAGGCGACAGGCTGTCTCTTGTTAGACGCAGTCGTCAGGCCTGTCTTTTGCATCTAGCATAAAACAGCTTTTATATATATATATATATATATATATATATATATATATATATATATATATATATATATATATATATATGTCATCCTCAGACAGACTGTTTCGCTGTTTCAATGCTCATCAGTGTGACTAGACGTCCGGTTGCCTTTAGCTAGGATCGAAACCCGGCTGAATTGGTGTCAGTCGGAACTTCTACCACTAAGCCCTCGGCTTACGGCAGGGATGAAGGTGAATCTTTAGCGTGTTTATTTTTAGATTTAGATAAATACACAGTGACTGACAGTGACTCAATACTGCCGAAGAGTCATGCTCTATTAGCTTTAATAGTCACTGTTTACAAACTCACACCTCAAACCCACAGAGCTCAACCGAAGTTAATTTTTCAGAAGCCAATATATATATATATATATATATATATATATATATATATATATGAATATAAAAGTGAACATTGAAGTCAACACTTAGAGGCGACAGGCTGTTTCATGTTAGACGCAATCATCAGGCCACGACTGTTTCATGCTAGTCGCAATCGTCAGGCCACGACTGTTTCATGCTAGACGCAATCCTCAGGCCACGACTCGTGGCCTGAGGATTGCGTCTAGCATGAAACAGTCTGTCGCCTCTAAGTGTTGACTTCAATGTTCACTTTTATATTTCCACATGCTCTATATTGATTCCGTCACTATGTTCCCCTTCGAATATGGTTGTTATCGAGTCAGCCTTTTGTCGCTTGTTACTCGCACAACGTTGTCAGCAGCGCTGAAACGTATAGTTCAACGGCCATATTCTCTGCTTGATCTTTCAAAGTTTTAAAAGTGTGAAGGAAATGATTGGCTCATTTGTCTTTCATACGCTTCTTCATAGCAGACGATATTTTGTGAGACAGCTGTCTGTAAAATGGCAAATTATTATAGAAGAGAATATTCAAAATCAAATATCAGACAACGGATGTCCGTTTTTGTCGTCGTGAACAATCATAATATTTTTGGATGTATTATTTCGGAGCGACTCAAATGATAAAACCATTACTTAAGTACATTCCTAGAAACTGTAATAGAACGCTGTATATTCTTTACTTTGTGCCTTGACCATTCTGTCCGTGGTCAAATATGGCATTTTTCTGTCCTTGTGGCTCTTAGCTGGTTTTGCATTTTTTTCTGTCTCTTCTATTCCCTGTTCTACAAACCATTTACACGAGTTCGTTATGTAAGCTGTTAATCACTTTCGTCTCTCTTGCTTTCAATATGACCTGCGAGTGTCAAATTATCCCAGCCCTTTCCCCTTTCTATATCGCACTAGAAATTTCAAATGACCTTTCCTTATTCTAATTATAAATCTCCTTTTTGTTTCCCTTTTCGTTATAACATCGTTGTTACTCAGATTTTCAGTACATTGAATTCTCAGTGTTAAGGGGTCTCCCCTTTTCACACAAATGGACTCACCCAAGGTATACATATACTACTTCCAGTAATACCCGAGGAGAGTAGTGGTACGTTGAGTGAAGGAGTCGAGACGGAACGACAGAAGAGTAGTAGAGCTCAGTAGTAGTAGAGTAAGTCACACACAGAGACGGCGGCAAGCGTCACAGTTAGAGAGCACGTAGACTCAGTAAGGAGTCATACCGTGATACTTCAATACCAAGACTGTATATATATATTATTGATACTAACCCGCATTCCTGGATCTACTAACCCGTATTTCCAGTTTGTATTATTACGTTAATACATTTATTTTCCTTATCCATTCCTGGCGTTTGTTATTCATTGATATCGGATTTCATCCCGGAATCCACAACTCTCAGCATCCTTACGTAGAACCTCATTTTTTGTTTCAGGAATTTCATTCATTCTCAGCTTTTTCCCTTAAATTTCGTCTATTTCTGAAAAGTTAAAGATCAAGATTCAAAAACTATGGGAACACACAATCGCCTAAATTAATAATTCTTTATTGAATAACTCTGATACATTCTGAAGTGAAGTAAATGTTGACCAGTGCAGATTTTTTTCAGCCACCCCGTTTCACAACTTTACCACGTCGTTATAACAACGCTGGAGATGATATATCTGATTGCGAACAGGAGGCTACTAAATGACAGAAATGAAGTAACGTCGGCATAATATCCAATATCCCTTAACCAAATAACGACAATTCGGCAATTTTGCAAGAACATTCCGTGTTAGCTGGGTTTTAAAACAAGTTCAAAGTTGTTTTATTTATAATTTTTAAAATAAGGCGTTTCCTTGGACGGAAATATTAAACCGAGTTGCTGTAGGTTAAAATTCATAAAATCATTCTTTTAAAACAATTTTACAAGAGAATATGTGGGTTTCTTTCCTAACCTTTTATTTGAAGTAGTGTGGAACGTGAACATGCTGATTTTGTCTTTATTTTATCTTCGAGATATATGTGATATCAATTTCAGCCGTTGCTGCTCTTCAAGCGATGTGGTTTCTTTTATTTGATACGGTTCTTTGTTTGGGATTCTGTAGCACCTGTCCGCAAGGTACAAAGGAAGGTCTTCGGTAAGATTCACAGGCTTCTCTCCCTCAACGCCATTTTAAACGTTTGATCTGAGAAAGCTGTTTTATACAGCTGAGAGTTTAGATATTTCGTGACTCAATCTTTTAGTTACATGTTTTGGTTGTGTAGCAGTATGCGGTTTTGCGCGAAACTACCTGTAGCCTATTCTATATCTGTTGTATAAGAGTAAGTGCCGTCGCCGACACTGTGGTTTGAAAATAGATCACCAGTGAGTAACACGGGCGATTTCATTATTAAGAAGACCACGTGATCATAAAGGAAGTGAATAAATAGAAAGTAGCGTGATGACTATACGATCACTGTTCACTATTGTCTATCCACTATTGCTATACGTTTACTCTCTCTACTCTATCATTATACGGATTAAGACTCTCTTCTGGTCATTATACTATTTGGCGATTACTACTTGAACAAGTATTACTAGTGCGGATATTTTCGAAAGGCGTTACTAAACGACTCGGCGTCTACGATGTCTCGAATATAACGAGCATTTTCTGGGAAGTGATAACAAGCGTTCGCTTGACAGAGCAAAAGCGACAAGCGATCCGGACAACATCACAAGAAATATCCAAGTGTCTAATTCTCTATAATAAATCTGTTATAACTGATCTTTATACCGAGGTATTTAAAGTGTTTCCACGTCCTGATTTTTATGATGTATTCAGGGTACGTACCACCCTTTCTTTCATTCCATTTCCAGATCACAGTGTGTATTTACTCAACACCCCACGAGTTCAGGTTGTGACACAAGATCGGTTTAATGTGGGGAGCCCGAGCGCGTACACCCGGTCTAGGAACAACATTTGCCCGCAGCCCACGCAACCATCGGGTTGCGCTGGCCTCGTTGCGAGCACCATCCTCTCCTTCTGGTGCAATGAGAGGGCGTAGCCTCAAGCAGCTGTTCCCCAGGGCTGGGCACCTCTCAGTATAATTTTCCTCAGTTGCGACAGTGTCCTTTGACGGAGTCGCCTCTGAGTGCACTCTGCCAAAAGACAGAGTCGCAATTCAGTGATGATAAATAGACTCTTTCAAACTACTCGAGAGAGGACTTTATACACCAGATCATAGTTTCTGTTTGGCAAATGTACATTTTGAAAAGCTATTTCCACAATTGTCTATATTTTATATCTTTGTATTAAACTAATCTACATTTACGATATGAATCTGTTGTGGTAGGATCCACCTAATTTGCATAGTGGAGTACCGACGATATAAATATGGTTGGTACCGGGAAGACAGGGAGGCGAATCAAGAGATCCAACTAGAGACTCTGCCCGACTGCGACTTAGTCAACACATTCTCCAGGAACGGTCTTCTCAGGAATATACAAAAGACTATATGTAAATATTGAGTACACTTTCTTGTTTAAATACATTTTGTTCTAAGTACATTTTGTGTTGCATTATTATTCCATGCATTAGTCAAGTTTCAACAGAATCATTAAATGAAAGCTGATAAAACGTTTTTGCTGACAAATATTTGATCAGAAAATAGAATTTTGTTAATTCGCTTGATAATGCGATGTCTTCGTATCTTCAAATATTCTGCGTTGCTTATTAAGAGCTTCCTTTCATAGACATTAATATACAATTGTGATTAATACATTACTTAAAGAGTTAGTCGATTGAGTTAAAAGCATACAAAGAATATATAAAACGTAAGTTAAGAGTAAACATTTTTTTACGAGAAAACCTTTCAATACTTCAAAGGATTTATTGTCGAGTACAATTTCTGTATTTGCAATGAGTGACAAATGCGCTTGTATTACCAGGAATTATTGATGGTGAGGCACTTGGATATTATCAATTAAACACAAGAAACTTAATAAAACAGGCACCCAGAATATTATGTCCCCTCTGCTCTTTCCAGAAAATAAACTAATGCTACTAATGTAATAAGCACTTGAGAATAACTGGAGAGAGACGTTTTAGTTTTACAATAATGTTTTTCCTCAAGATGTCCAAGAGCCACTCGCGGTAGATGGTTACAGAGTAAGACACGCATATTAGCTCGGGAAGATAACCGTTAACTTGAACGGGTTAAGATTGACTTCGGAAGCATCCTCTGTATACACTAGAAAGTATTTGCGTATTTAAGAAAGAACTTATACAGCTTATAATTGAAAAACAAGGATCATAACATTCACCGAGTGATTGGTAGATTAAAATTAAAAAAAAAAATTCAACGTCAGCGTCGTGACTGCACGCTCCAAAAGTATTCTTACATTTAACAATATCACATTTGTAAAAAAACACTTCTTTCGGATTACACTATCTTTCGATGTCCTGTTATTACCTGGATGTAAAAAACTTACCTAATTCCCTACCTGATGATGATCGTATAAAACGATTGAAAGCTAAGATAGTAGCAAAAATAAGATCTGATAAAACCGGAATTTATAAACAAGGATCATACCATTCATTAACGGATTGATTCGAGCTTAATGTATTTTATTCTTAAAAATTGTTTGCGAGAGAGATTCTTGCCATATCAATAACTTCATCTCGTATGAATGATTTACGTTATATATATATATATATATATATATATATATATATATATATATATATATATATATATATATATCGACATGTATTGTTTATTATATGTAGGTATATATATATACATATATATATATATATATATATATATATATATATATATATTGTGTATTAATGGATAAACAAAGCGTTCGTGAATCACTATTAAGCTCTACTGCTTGAAGAAACTTTACCAGTGGAAACCATGGTTGCATAAATTGTTAGTATTTCTTGACTTTGATATTTAATAGCTCTGCACATTCGTTTTCCTATTTTTACAATGTGTATTTAATACTCTTTTATATAATACTTTTCTAGACTAGCCTAATTTTGACAGGAAAAGACTATCATATTGTCACACTCACATACACACACACACACACACACACACACACACATATATATATATATATATATATATATATATATATATATATTTCGGCAGAAATAATTCTCTCAAACTTGCTTGGTTATATAATATGTAAATTTCTGTTTATCATTTATTTTTAAATTAATTTTTGAAATTACAGAATTAGGTGTTTTATATTATCGGTAAATTTGCCATTTATTTTCATTTTATATTATTTTCTTTCTGAGTACACTCGAATGCCTCTACCTTCATATGGATGGTTTTTCTCACGTTTGATGGAAACTATTTCAAGTCACTGAAGCTGGCGTAATATATATATATATATATATATATATATATATATATATATATATATATATATATATATATATATATATATAGAGAGAGAGAGAGAGAGAGAGAGAGAGAGAGAGAGAGAGGGGGGAGAGAGAAAGATGTAAGATAGAGTGCAAACATTTCGTGTTACGCCTAAGGAATTTATGGAACTAGAGACGAAACGCGTCCACTTTGTCATACATCATGAACAACTTTCCTCTAAAACTGTTATATAAAAATTTATATATCGTCGTCCCATACAAACAAAGGGGGAAACAAATATTCGTAGATATATTTTTTTATTAATTTAATTAAAGACTTAATTAACTTTTTAATTTGTTGTATTTCCAACTAATGAATAAATATTATTTTCATATAACTAACTGTACAAAGATGCATAATAACTAAATATGCATAGACAACAGAAACAAAAGTTCGATTTAATAGAAATAATTCC
>OZ038478.1:25200291-25240291 GCA_964036315.1 Acanthosepion esculentum
ACAATGTCATCATTAGGGTGTTACTTTGTAATTTTGAAATGTTAATCTGAAAGTTACTTTTTTACTAGCGAAGTGAAGGACGCTGATTTTAGTGCAATAAGCTGAGAAACGCTTCAGGGGAGGTAACTAAGTTATGAGTTGTCGAGAATTTTTTTTTAAGTATTGAGAACTACTGGTACGAACGTCGATATATTAAACTATCTACAGAACATATTTTAAAACATTTGTGCAGAATTCATAATTCATTTTATGGTTTAGTTTCAAATTTTAATAGAGATGCTTCAAAAAATTCTAGTTTATATTTACTATTTTCATGAAAACGTATAGCTATATTCTCGACAATATTTTTTCTGAATGGCTAATGTCCGCAGGTATGCAGTTGTAAATGTTTAGAAATTTTGGATGCATCATTTAAAGGAAAACTCAGCCGCCGAGACAACGTTGTCATAGTGCGTCCAACATAAATATTATTTTTTTCGGTTGGCGATATAAACTCCCAGAGGACATTTAAATTTATATACAATGTTGGTTTTCATGAACAAGTTAGTTGGTTGGAAATATTCATTCCGAAAAATTAAATTGTAAATATTTGATATATATTAAATTAGAAATACTACACACACACACACACACACACACACACACACACACACACACACACACACACACACACACACACATATATATATATATATATATATATATATATATATATATATATATGTTTGTGTGTGTGTGGGGGTTGGTGTTAAGAGAGAGGCATTGAGGGAGTGAAACATTTTTTGATATTTTACGAATTATCAGCCTGTTTCACGCTATGAGAGCTTAAATGAGGAGGTTTGTTAATTTTGGCCGCTCACGATATATATATATATATTTGGTTGAGCTCTGTGCGAGTGAAACGTGTGTTTGTAAACAGTGACTATTAAAGCTAATATAGCAAGACTCTTCGGCAGAATTGAGTCATTGTCAGTCACTGTGTGTTTATCTAAATCTAAAAATAAATACGCTAAAATTCAGCTTCATCCCTACCGTGCGCCGACGGTTTAGTTGTAGAATTTTCGACTGACGCCAATTTAGTCGGGTTTCGATTCTAGCTAGAGGAAACCACACTGATGAGCTGTGATAAAGCGAGACAGTCTGTCTGTAGATGACACTAATATATATATATATATATATATATATATATATATATATATATATATATATATATATATATATATATATATATATATATATATATATAAGCATGTTTCAAACGACAGACTAGTTACTAAGGCTAGGCTTTTTATTTAATTTTTCTTGTGTTCGAACAAGTGATTTATTTTCTGGACAAAGGGTGTGTAAGAACTGTCCAAATGTTTTATATCTCCGAGCGCTATATATATATATATATATATATATATATATATATATATATATATATATATATATATATATATATATATATATATATATTTCTTTGTCATTTTTAGAAAATGAATGCGTCACGGTGCCGGCAACGTGTGAAAATCCTTGTTTTTTTTTGATTGCGCATGATTTATACAGGGTACTACAAAAATATTTTTTAATACAGGGTACTACAAAAATATTTTTATACAGGGTGTAAAAAAAATTATACAGGGTGCTACAAAAATATTTTTTATACGGGGTGCTATAAAAATATTTTTATACAGGATGCTACAAAAATATTTTTTATACAGGTTGCTACAAAAATATTTTTTATACAGGGTGCTACAAAAATATTTTTTTTATCCAGTGTGCTACAAAAATATTTTTATACAGTGTGCTACAAAAATATTTTTATACAGTGTGCTACAAAAATATTTTTATACAGGGTGCTAAAAAAGTATATTTTTATACATGGTGCTACAAAAAAAAATCATACAGGGTGCTACAAAAATATTTTTTATACGGGGTGCTACAAAAGTATATTTTTTATACAGTGTGCTACAAAATATTTTTCGAGCCGATGTGGATTGGACATTATCGAGCAATGGACATCACGAACACCTTACGTCTTGTTGTTGGGTATACTGAAAAATCTTGTTTACAGGCTCAAACCGAAAACAATTCCTGTATTACAACAAGAAATTTCTAAAATTAATGTAGAAATGTGTCAAATGGTGTGTAGAATACTTGCAGATAGGGTTCCTGAAGGGGATAAATTTGTACATGTTAAATAATGTGTTAATCATGACATATCGTGATGTTCTAATGTGCCTATTTATAAATCTTCTTCAACTACTGTATTTTATTTTTGTTTTCAATAAAAGTTAATAAATTAAAATGGCGTTACTTTTACCGCACCCTGTTTATATTTATCCATGTGTGTGTCTATATTTATATGTATACGCAGGCTCTGTTTGAATTTTTTGTTTTTTATATCAGTATGTGAACATACTTGTGCTGTGTGTTGGTGTACGCGGCTGTATATATCGATTGAAGTTTATGTATATAATATAATATAATATAAAATCCATTTAATAACGATCCAGTAATATATCATTATTAAATACATAATAAATAAATGATAAATAATTAATTAATAATAAATAAATAATAGAGAATTATGAAATCAATTTAATAACTATTCGAGTTTGTGCATATAATATAATATAAAAAAATGTCATAGCATGACAAATGACATGTTAATTCTGTTTTCATGTATCTTTACAAAAAGTGACTCAGAACAAAGACACGAGAAAAATAATTTACGCAATTTTATACCAAGAATGAGACAATGGAATTGGTAAACCCAATGTCTTTGAATAGCATCGTACAAAACATAATCGGCAAACCGCAAAAGTCTCTCATAAATCAAACATTTATAATAATCCTCGTCCCTCATGTATATGTTTTAGACTATATACGAAATCACACGTTTTCACATTCAACGCACACACGCGTGCGCAAATATGTATCTAGATATGATTGGCTCTTATACGTTGGCCTTTTAACGAATGATGAAACATGTATGAATTCAAATGTAATTATCTTTTTCATGTGACTGCTTGTACGTTGCTTTCTGCAAATGCGTTCTCAACGGAATCGTAGCACTAATCTGTTTATGGCAGCTCTGTTTGGACTAAAGATATTTTGCTGAAAAATTCGGTTAATTTGTATGAATTTCAACGGATCATTTTACAGTTAGCAAAGAAATGTGGAACGTTGTCCAAGAATCGATTTTCGTAATGAGACACCTTGAGATATTCAGGAGATTCGGAAGATTAATGAGTTGAAATAGATAGACAGAATCTGACTGCAATAGAAAGGAATATACAGAAATATAGACATAAAGCTATTGTAATAGGTAGATAGAGAGGATAAGAAGCGATAGCGGTAAATTAATATGAAAAGCTACGTAGCAAGCTAGATAGATACATAAGAACAGACTAAGATATATATATATATATGCACATTTCATTAAAAACCACTGAAAAGGTGCTTTTATTTACGCAAATATATATATATATATATATATATATATATATATATATATATATATATATATATGAGAGCAGTTGAGTTAAATGTATGAATACGACCAGACTTTAACAGCCGAAAAGTGAGTTAGATTCATTGATAGATACAATGAAAAGACTCAAATAGATACATATGTACGAGTAGATAGACAGATAGTCGCGAGCAGAATTATATATATATATATATATATATATATATATATATATATATATCAGACTGATATACATAACTATACGCACACACATATATATATTAAGAGATAGATAGAAGGCTGATATATATATATATATATATATATATATATATATATATATATATATATATATATAGTGAGAGAGAGAGTAAGAGAGAACGACATACAGTGCGGCTTGAAATTTTATGACCTCCCCCCTCAAGTCATAGCCACTATTATTGTGAAAAAAATTTTAAACAATCAATTTAATGTGCATCTAAACATTTTGTAATTTAGATTTTTCAAATAATGAACAGAAACAAAAATGAATGTAAGTTAATTATTTATTTTAAAACTGTGATTCATTTCTCCAAAACAGAGAATCCGACATGTGCAAAAATATGTGAATCCCATCTCTATTAGTGAAATCATGTTGGTAGTAAATTCAGGTTAAACACATTTGGGTGCCTAATTCTTCAATTTAAGCTGACCAATCAAATGAGACATTCTTAGTAAATTGGTTAGGCGACACAGATTATAAGACAGGGAAAAGCAGCAATGCTATTGTAATGCGTCACAAATTAACAATGCCAAAAGAAAAGGTGATATCTGATGGAATCAAAAAGAAGGTATTAACTTTTTGCAAGTCTGGGGAAAGCTATAAAACCATCTCAAAAAGACTGCAGCTTCATCCATCCAGTGTAAGACAAACAATTTTAAAATGGAGAGCATTCAACACGATCGTAACTCTTCCTAGAAGTTGACGCCCATCAAAAATATCACCAAGAAACACTAGAAAAATAATAAGTGATTTAAAAGCTTATCCATCCATCACCTTCAGAGAGTTGCAGACCTCTGTGTCAGCATCTGGAGTAAATGTATATGTGTTTACAATCAGACATGAAATTGATGAACATACAATTCATTGGAGAGCTGCTAGAAGGAAACCGCTGCTCTCAACGAAGAAGAAAGCAGCCCGTTTAAATTATGCCGGAGAATATTTGACATCTGGAAGTCCATTCTCTGGACAGATGAATCAAACATAGAATTATTTGGTCACAATCAAAAGCGTCACGTTGGATGAAAAGCCAATATTGAATACCAAGCAAAGGACCTCATTCCAGCAGTGAAGCATGTTGGTGGAAATGTTAAGATCTGGGGTGACTTTTCTGCCTTTGGACCTGGACGATATGGTATTATCCAGGGAAATATGTATTCTCAGCCCTATCAACAAATGCTGGATTGGAATCTCCTACCGTCAGTCAGTCAGTTGAAGCTTGGTAGAAAATAGGTTCTGCAACAAGTCAATGATCTTAAGCATACCAGAAAACCTACCAAGGAATGGCTGAAAAGGAAGAGGATTCCTACTCTTGATTGGTCTAGTCAAAGTTCGGATCTCTCTAACTGAAATTTTGTGCTTAGTTCTGAAGCTGGTTGTCCATGACGAACTCTCTCAACTGGCTGGGTTTTGCAAGGATGAGTGGGTAAAAATAACTATCAGGAGATGTGAGAGACTGGTTAGTGTCTACAGAAGACGTTTAATTGAAGTCACCACTGCAAAAGAAGTTCTACAGTGTACTAACTAAAAGGATTCAAATATTTTATACATGTCAAATTTTCAGTGTCGATGTCATAAATCCCTTTTTTAAATAAGTAATTATAATACATATTTAAAAAAAAAAAGTTGGAGTTTGGCGGCACATTGAATAGGCTTATTTTAAATTTAGTTAAAATAACAATTGCCATGTCTGTGTGGGTTCACAAATTTTCCAGCGGCACCATATATATATATATATATATACATATATATATATATATATATATATATATATATATATATATATATATATATATATGTATATATATATATATATATATATATATATATATATATATATATATATATATGTGTGTGTGTGTGTGTGTGTGTGTGTGTGTACACACCAGGTGTAACAGAAAAATTATCCAAATTGTGTAACAGCATAGGATAATTGTCCATCCCATATGTTTCATACTTAACAAAAAAAAAACAAAAAAAAAAAACCCTAAACTAATTGAGTTTTTGTCAAGGTTTTCAGATAAGACGTTTATCCATCCCGACACCATTTCTCAAAAGAATCACTGAAAAAAAAACCTTTGAGTTATTCAGATAAAAATGGTTAAAATCGATTCGTGTCAGGCCCACTACCACTTCCCAAATTGACCAATGGTGAAAGTAGAAATATCATTCAGACCTTCATTAATGGTACTGACACATCATAGTCTGGATTCCATCTTCAAAGTCTATTCAAGAACCATTAAAAGAAAGTTGAAAAATATAATAAAGGTGGCACTAGTAGAGATGAAAATGGAAGAAGGGGGCACAAGAAGAGGGGTCATCATTTCAATTTGAGAGATGTGTTACAATTATGAAAGCCGAAAGGGCAGTGAAAAATATTGAAAATGTGTTATTCCAGAACACACATCTAGAACTTGAATAAGTTGGAAAATGATCCTGGAATAATATATATATTTAAACTATATATCAATCACCCATGAGTTCCCGATCCTTAGCTATCAATAATTAATGATAAATATGTCATTTTCCTTAATGATTGATTCCATCACGATTCTTCTATTAGGCCTGTAGATTAATTATACATTCTTATTGCTTAAGGTATAGTCCAACAGTGATATAAAACCCTCAGAAAATTAGAGTAAGATATTGTTAATGATACAACGATTCAAAGCTTAATCTAACAATTGGACATTTTGCTTTTACACGATTTAGACAATTTTGCTGTTACACACGTATACATATATATATATATATATATATATATATATATATATATATATATATATATATATATATATAGAGAGAGAGAGAGAGAGAGAGAGAGGGATGGATAGAAACATCGAGTGAGAGAGAGGTGGGTGAACAGAGTTAATATCAACTGAACCAATTATGGTCTCTTATTCAGTATAAATTCCATATATATATATACATATATATATATATATATATATATATATATATATATATATATATATATATATATATATATATATATATATATAGGCTGGGTCAACGATTTTCTACCCTTTGGAAATAATATAATTTTAGACAAGTATGCGGACATTTCTTAATATTCCCTCGTATGTTTCAATATATATATATACATTTATACATTGATACATACGAGGGAACGCATATATATTTATATATATATATATATATATATATATATATACATACATATATATATATATATATATATATATATATATATATATATATATATATATATGTGTGTGTGTGTGTGTGCGTGTATGTGTGTATATGTATATGTATATATATCCTTATTAATATTATTATTATTATTATATTAACATTATTGTGTTATTGTTCATTGGATGGTGAAATATAATGTTTTAAAATATGCATACATAGCAGGAATTCTCAAGGTGCAAACAACTTATGCCTTCATAGAATACGTTAATAAAATTTACATAATTCGATGTTCGTTACATTTAACCTTATCTCAACAAGGCTAACATAATTCAGTCTCTTTCGGAGAAACGAATTCATCAGCAATGGCTATTTCGTGCAGATATCATAAATACTATATTTATTCTAATTTATCAGCTAAATTTTCCCTGCAAATCTGAAAGTGACAATAGTGTGGCATACAGTGAGAATTGAAGTAATTAGATTTTGTGAATTGCATATAGTTAGCATCCTAAGATGGGATGTGTAATTACATATATTCGTAAAGATTTACCACGTTTCGGTTTATTTGTTTCAAGCCAAGGAGAATGAGTTCCCGTGCTTGAACTTAAAGAAAAGGGCGCTTCAATATGGACTTTAGTTACGTATTTAAGTATTGAACAACGGACGGTGGTTCGCTTGTGAACATTTTTTTAAATCATTTACCCCAAGCAATCTTTGGTTTTAACAGGCTTCTCTACTGGATCTGATTTTTGCCTCTTCTCCCCGCTCTTTTCGAGGTTCACAATACTGCACTCTTACTAAGTCAGACCACACTATGATATCTATTGATATCTTCTTCTGAGGATCCATTAAACAAGAACCCCCTATCCATATGACCTCCTTCCCTTACTAGCATGTTGATTGGAACTCATTCGAGATAGTCTTCGTGACACACCTTGGACCTTACATCTTCAACCTCCCAGTTGACAATTGCGCCACTAGGGTATCATCTTGGGTCAACGCCGGCATGAACTCTTTCATCCCTTCTGGAAAATACTAGGTGAAACGACAATATTCTCCATAGTTCACACCTGTATTCTCGGCCACCATAGCAAAAAAGGAACGATTATTTTCGGTTTTAACAGCCTGGGTCTATTTGTTGGTTCTCGCAATAAATGTAAGCGAGCCCTCGAAGGTGCAAAGTCCCTGTTTGTCGAGAGACTGTGGGACCACATAGCCTTTAACAACTTTGCCTCCCACACTCCATGGGAGATACAACGGACCACTAGGCAATAGCCGTCGAGAGAGTGCGACGGACCAGAACCGCCGACAGAAACACATATCTAGTAGAATGTTTGCTTACGTTCGATTCGGTAGCCGGAAGCGACCTGGTCAGTGAATGAATTGGATTCGGATCGGGCCGGCATACGACCGTTTATGTGTGTGTATATATGTGTGTATGTAAAAATTCAGGATATAACTAAAATATATATATCTGTAAAAAGACAATATGGAGAGGAAAACTTTTCTTAGCCAACGCGTTTCGTTCATCTGATGGACTTTATCAAGGGAAATGTAAGGCTTTTATTTTGCAACAAGTATATATAAACAACAAAGTAAAAATGTCAGGGTAACTTAAAAATCTTCAGGATCGAAAATGGCATTTGTGGGGTCAGACTACCCGGATTTTAGGTGGTAAAATAAAATCCGAGTTTCGTGTCCACAAATACAACACAAAATTATAAACAACTCGAGGAAATGATCGCAGAAAAGAAAGAAGACCAAGTTAAATAAGACAGTAACATTTATACAGCGCGATAGATGTATTTACATATTAAAATCAGTGTTCTTTGTTGTGGTCATGAAGAGACCAATACATAGATTGTACGAAATTTGTCGCAAGTGAATTTGCAGATTCAAAATTTTTTTTTAATGGCCATAAAGAGACCAATAGTACGATTG
This sequence comes from Acanthosepion esculentum, assembly GCA_964036315.1. Taxonomy (NCBI): domain Eukaryota; kingdom Metazoa; phylum Mollusca; class Cephalopoda; order Sepiida; family Sepiidae; genus Acanthosepion; species Acanthosepion esculentum. The sequence goes on from OZ038478.1 coordinate 25,209,105, forward strand.
TTTGAAATGATTTCGAGTGAAGAACTTAAGTGGTATGGTACGCGAATATGTGTGTGTGTATGTGTATGTGTATGTGTGTGCGTGAAGCACACGCTAATGAAACATGAGTACCAATGATGACTGATAGCCGTAATTTCAAAAGTGAGGAGAGACAAGACTTACTTTGCCTCTTCAATCAATGTCAGGTGTTATCATCCTCTGCTGATAAAGCTGAATGCTTTGCTCGTAAATTCTTATTAAATTATACTCTTGACTTATCTGGAAGATTCCTGTCTAACATTCCGTATCCGTATCGCCGTAAACATTTTTGCCGTAGGAAAACTCGCCTCAGAATTTTTTCACAGTAGGAAACTTCGCCGTATAGGATTTTTGCTGTAAGACAATTTCACCGCATTTTTTTTTTAAAATACCGTTACCTTGAACGTCCCTTTTGGAGAAATGTTCAATTTAATATGAGAAAGTAACTTGTTATCAAATATATATGGATGTCTTTTTTTACAGGCTCAAACATGACAAGAGAAATTAAAAAGTAAGCATTTATTTAAAAAATAAAAGACTAAAAATATATCAAATTAGCATTGAAATAATTTAAAATGTGTGCACATTCCCAGTAATGCTTCATAAATAATGCATTTGATGAACTGGACTGTAATGTAGCATTGATATGCAGTGCAAAGGAATATATTTTTTTTTTTTTCTTCATTTGCACTGCATCTCTTCGATCTAAATGACACATTTTCTTTTTTGCTAATGTCTCTTCCTTTTTCAAATACGCAATGAGTTTCAATAAGTTAGGTGCATTTTAGTATAATTTCACTTATTAAATCGAAGTAGAAATAGTGTGAGCCGGATATACTTGATAAAAAGTTACTTCGCATAGGCAAATTTTTCTACGCTGAAATTCCTGAGGTGAGTTTTCTTACGGCTTGTTCCTAGAACCCTAACTTCCCTCCTAGAATTGATTGACTGTTGAGTGATATGCATATAACTTCTCACATCGTTTTTTCTATCATCTCTAACTTTAGATTCACGCAAAGCATGTGGACCCGATGTTGTCCCTGTAATAGTCATTGAGTAGTCTGTGCTCCCGATTATATATATATATATATATATATATATATATATGTAGAGACAGAGAGAGAGAGAGATAGAGATAGAGAGATAGATAGATAGATAGATAGATAGATATAAAAGTGAACATTTGACGTCAACACTTACAGGCCTGACGATTGCGTCTAGCATGAAACAGACTGCCGCCTCTAAGTGTTGAATTCAATGTTCACTTTTATATTTACACACGCTCTGTTTCTGATATTGAGCACTCTATTCCATAAATATGACACACCTTAAGAGTATATATCATATATTTCATACACACACACACACACACACACACACACACACACACACACACACACACACACATACATATATATATATATATATATATATATATATATATATATATATATATATATATATATATATATATATATATAAACACAATCTGCAAACCATAAGTTGGCCTGAATATTGTGGTTAAGAATTTACAATTTATATTTGTATACACTCTATTCCTGATATTGACCACTTAACCCATGACTATATTATCCCATAAATCTATATTTTATTATATATATATATATATATATATATATATATATATATATATATATATATATATATATATATATATATCTGTGTGTGTGTGTGTGTGTGTGTGTGTGTGTGTGTGTGTGTGTGTGTGTGTGTGTGTGTGTGTGTGTGTGTGTGTGTGAATAACTGAAGCGGGCGTGTTGATAAAATCTTTATACTTTAATCATTGGTTTTGTAGGGTCTCGAGCAAATGGAATTTTTTTTTATGTGCAAATCGTTATTTAATAATGAATAAAATTGCCTGGCGATTTCTTAGACACAGAAAATTGGCGATGATTGATTGAAAAATGTTCTTTTCTTGAACGTGCTAGATTATGAAAACAAGAATCAATGCCAATCAGCGGAGCGAATGAGAGCGATAAATTTCGATTTCATCTCAGGAAAAAAAAATGATTACATATTGGATATTTCTTTGCACATCGTTCTGTTTCTATTTATTTCAATATATTTATCTCCATTAAGGTATGTCCATGATTAAATACCTATCAAATAAATCCATCTCCGTATATAGCAAGCAATCAGTCTTACTTTCTTTATACAAAACAAACGTAAATGTATGTGATGGCTGTGATACTCTATGTGGCTATAACCATCAATTGATTGCCGTTTTGTTTCTCATGCCGTGTATATATTAGAAATGGCTTTTAGCTCTTAAACGTCGGCCATCTTCAGGTGATCTTTCACTGACGATCAACTGATACTATCAATTGATAATGTAAACCTTTGAGAAAAAAAAAAGACATCATGTATTCATGATCTACTGCAACCTACTAATTGGTAACTCGTGATTACGTTATTGTTTCGAGTATTTTCCTGGAAATCAACATGGTAGATTAAAATTCTATCTCCTTTTCTGCCTTCTCTCATTATGGCTGATGTTATATTCCAGTAGAGCAATACTCTTGGGCTCAGTTTTTCCATTGGTTTGACGTCGAGTGATGTTGAATCAATTGCTACGTCAACTGTGAGGAAAACTAGTCCACTGTGTCGTGAAAGAAATTATCACTTGTCAGAAACAATCTTGCACATTTATAAATCTACCATTCCTCTGTATAGTGAATAATGCTGCCATACCTGATGTGGTGTTCCCGCTGCATATCTTGAGGTTCTTTGACAAAATTTGTGATGTGACGTAGCAGTTCTCTGTCATTTCTACAAATATTTTCATGCTATCTGTTGTGATGATTATCTTCTTTAGTGATTCAGCTATATGAATTTAAGCGTGCTGCTAGATTGGCAACTGTCTCACCGTGTTACTGTTGGACTACCCAGATTCAACGGTCTCTTCTATTCTAACGGATTCTTTTCTCGCGTTTCTGTCTTCCTGAATTCTTGTCTTTTATTGTTCCTTGCTCATTCTCCTGACTAAGGTTTACCCACTTCTTTCAATCACTGTAACTCTTTCGGGTGAAATGATTAAAAAAAGCCTGTATCATTACTATGTCTACATAGCTCTGGAAGAGTCAAAATGGCGAAATATTAGTGACAGCATTTCCCAAAGAATATATATCGCTATTATGTATTGCATGATTGAAGAAAAATCATAATGTTAAAAAAGACATTGAAGAAAATGAATGGCAATAATCCAAAATGCAAAGCAAAGGACTTTGAACACAGTCAACTGTTATGGTAATGTTAATATTAGCCGTTTCCTCATGAGTAAATATTCGGGATTCATTGACCGAGTAGACCATGCAACATTTGTGAAGGTTCTCACCAAAGTTGCGGGCAGTCGGTTGGTGACTGCATAAAGATGTAGCTTGCGTTTAAGGCTTATTTTTCCTTTATTCTTATAATCTCAAAGGTTTATCACTTTTTGTATAGAAAACATAAAATAATCTTAAAACTCTACCTGGAAAATGAATTTTCTCTTTCTTTATCCCATTCAGCATTCCATTACGTTTAAGCGTTAAAAAAACAAAAAAAAACAAAACAAAAAAAACCCAAAAAACAATGGTCTTGTAATCTTAGAGTCATTGCTAATTTCTATCAGCTTGGAGCAGCTTTATACGCCAACAGCTGTCTGTCTACTTCAAACGCAATGATATTCCAGTGATGCTACTTTTAGCATATGAAAAAAGACATTCTCCAAACAATTCCCAATCTCTGAAGTACGATGACAATGAGCTAGAATAAAGTATATATGTATATTCTTTTCTTAGATAGGCGAGTAAATAAATGGTAGGGGTTCATCTTTTCAATTGACATATAGTCATGAGTATAACGATGAACTATAGCAAGGTCTCCGATCAGGAAATTTAAGGTTTTCAGAAAGGTAGCACCAGTTCTTAATTGATGTTGTTCCCAGGTCTGCCATTACCGGGGTGGTAGCACCAATTAGGGTTCCTGCTATGGGAAAATTGTGAATCTCAAACCAAAAGAAAAAGAAAAAAGAAAACACTATGTAATTAACAAATTACAGATTACAGTAAAAAATACCAGCAATTTTTATGGGAAAAAAATAACAATATTACATATTTATAGTAAAATCATCAACAATATATTTTATCTGTAGTTGAACGTATATAACGTTCAAAATATATTTAATTTCAGCCATAAAATTGAGTCTAAAATATTTAAATTTCAGTATTAATTAACCCATAGACGTTTGTATACCGCTATAAAAAATCAACCAACCAAATCCATTGAAATAAGCCTGTCCTTAAAATGGATTATCAGAGACTGATGTATTTGCATCCGGAGGTCGGATAGTAATTATCCGGTTCAAGATGGACGAAACAATTGGCAAAAAGGCCACTCCACCCACTCACAAACTAACACATGATCGAAGTTGAGACTCTCCACCAGAGGAAATTATTGTCATTCTCAGAGGTCTCATCCACACAGGCTTGCACACGCGCGCGCGCACACACATATCTATATCTATCTATATCTATCTATATCTATTTGAAATAGTGTGAAATGTCATAATTTTGATTACGAGCTATCCATTTTAGACGTTAGTACTGTTGGTGATACTCGTGTGATGAGCTTTCTGCTATTTGGTAGTTCTTTGTTTGTGATTCTCTACATATATATATATATATATATATATATATATATATATATATATATATATATATATATATATAATTATTTATTTAAATATTATAACATAAATATGTTATAAAATCACTACAAAAATAGCTATTTTGTTTCAACACTTCTGGTGTCTTATCAAGTGAGGGGGGGGCAGAATTGAACAGAGAATAGGTTACGCCAAATGTAGTAAATTGCTGCAAAACCAAAACATCAATCTGGGAACTTAAGTCATGTTCTTAAATAGGCTGGTGAGATCGAGTCTTTCATAGGAATCTCATACATGCCACAAAAACAATTCAGAAATATCTAGACTGCCAGCTTATATAACGACATTCTAAGATCAATGGTGAAAGAATGCTTTGAGCGATGTAAGCTTGTGGGAATTGGCAAAGATCATCTTTCTTTGAACATTGTAAACTGGCGCTACAGAATCACAAACAAAGAACTACCAAATAGCAGAAAGCTCATCACACGAGTATCACCAACAGTACTAACGTCTAAAATGGATAGCTCGTAATCAAAATTATGACATTTCACACTATTTCAAATAAACGTTTAAGAGGGAAACTCCCATCGTTACTGGAAAGAGCCATAACAGCTACAGGACTTTTTCTAAAAAAAAAAGTATTTCAAGAGAAATATTTTATAAACTGCAACCGAAAAGAATACTGGCTGCTCGGTCATTAAATGCAAAATATTTCCTTGTAAGTTAGCGGCTAATACTACCATTGCCTTTTAAAGTACCTCTCATCGGTCATTAATGTATAATTGGCATCTGATCTCAGCAATGACTTAATATCTTTTGTCAATGGGAAAAACAATGCCTTTAACGAATCAAAACGAAAAAAGTTCTCTTTGATTGTCTGTTGGAACTCTTTTTGCCTTCCATCATTATGGTTGATGCTAACCACCAGGAGAGTGACATTACGTCATCTCCGGCTAACGTAATGAAATGGGAATATTATATTGAATTAATTGCTAGGTCTGCTGGTAGGTACGATGTCGTTCTAGTCAATTATACTAGTGTTCTATGCATTGAATATAACTTCTACATCTGTTTTTTGTGCTTCTGCTATATAATTAGATATTCTTGATCTCTGTAACTTTTACCAGAAGACGCAGTGCATTATCCTATGGAAATAATCTATCATTGTTGGGTGTACTTCATTTCTTCCTATGTGCCATGTCCTTTCAGGACGTAGGCGATCATGGCTCTCTCTCCCTCCCTCTATCCCTTGCAGCTCTCAACGAATTTCTTCCCTCTGCTTCCTCAACCAGACCATGTTCTCTCATTCACTTGCTCAAGCCAGCCAGGTATGTCACGCGTTGATTTCCCTTGTCTCTCTTTCCCTCTATTCGACCTGTGAGTATCAGATTCTCCAGGCCCTCCTTCCTCATTATATGTCCGAAAAGTTTCAGCAGCCTTTCCTGATGTTAAGCCTCCTCCTTGTTTGCGTCCTCTCTAACACTTCATCCTTGCCCACACGCTCGGTCCATGATATCCTTAGCATCCTTCTGTAGAACCACATCTCTATCGCCTGGAGTCTCTTTATCTTTGAAGGAAATCGTCCAATATTCGCTGCCGTAAAGAAGGACAGAAGTCAAGTAACAGCTCAATATTCTTTTCTTTGTTATCACAGATATCCTCCTGTCTCGCAATACTCTGCCCTGCATTTGGAACGTGTCCTTGGTCATCCCAATACGCTTACAGATCTCAGTGTCGCACCTACCGTGTGTGCACCTAGTCAATGGGAATTGGGATAACTCAAGAGTTCACAAAGCAGTCAGTGGGCAATGACTTGATAACGTGAGAAAGAAATCAACACCTGTCATCTAAACGCACGCCGCATCATTAGGAAGCCACCAGCTGACTGCATTAAGAATTATTCCACGCATTGTACTGGCTACTCTGTTAGTGAATGCCAAATGTTATCTTATAAGGAAATGGCTAATATTAGATTCACCATTACCATACTCTTGTCTCAGTTGTAAATCCGGCAATGCTGACAAAGCTAACCTGGCCGTTGGTCTCGAAAGGAAATGGCTTGTAAATTTTAATGCCTCCAAAATGAAACTGCTTTTTATTTAAACACCATAGAGAAACACCCCTGTTCCCTATCAGCGTGTTTATTGGTCGACTTCGCGAGAGCGCATCACTGTACCTTCTTGGTCTCAAGTTATCTACTGACTTGCAATTGAACAACTACATTAAATAAATAGTTGCTTCTACTGCAAGAAAAAGCTGGTTCTCTATGGCATGGCTTAAGGTTTATCTCGTCTGAGTCTATCCTACGCATCTACAAATCTACCATTCGTCCATGCATAGAATACTCTTACCATATCTGGCCGGGTGCCCCTGCTGTTGATCTCGAGGTGCTCGATATAATCCAAAGAGGGATATGCAATGGGATCGGTCCTGACTTAGGGCTGCGACATCAGTCACTTTCTCATCGACGTAATGTGGCTTCCGTCTGTCTTTTCCAGAAATATTTTCATGGCGTCTTCTCTGACGAGTTATTTTCACTGGTGTTCCAACTGCCTGAATTTAAGCGTGCTACTAGGTTGATCTGCAATGTAGTCGGTCCTGACTTGGCTTTACAACTCCAGCCACTTTCTCACAGACGTGACGTGGGTTCCCTCTGTCTTTTCTACAGGTTTTACAGAGGGTGTAAGGAGGATTAAAGAAACGTGATTGAAGAAAGGATAACTAGAAGGATGAGGAATTAGAGCAAAACATCTGAAGATATCGATTGGCATTGCATTTGAATAATTCAAGAATATAGATATCAGCAAGATTATAAGCAAGAGGAAAGGAGTTCCACAGACGTGAAGTGAGAGATATGAACCTATTTGAGTAGAAGAGACGGATACATTTAATCGTTTCGACAGTGAAACGGTGGGTCTGTGATACCAACCTAGTAACACGCATAAATTCACGCAGTTTGGGAACCAGAGAAAATAGTTCGTCGGAGCAGTTACCGTGAAAGTACATATAGAAAAGACAGTACGTCTGTTAGAAAGTGACTGTAGAAGAGATGTCAGAGCAGGACCAATCACATTGCATATCCGTCTCTGGATTTTATCGAGGACCATGAGACCAACAGATCATATATGGCAGCAGTATTCCATGCAAGGGCGAATGGTGTATATATTATTATGTAAATTCCCTTTTGCTTCATTAAGTTAAAAGTAAATAAATAGAATATAAAAAATATTAAATTTAATTTTAGCGAAAAACCTTTTTGTTTTTCACAATTCTTGCGTCATCCAGAAAAATCCATAATCCTTTTATTCCATTTCTTTGAGTAAAAATCTGCTCCAATGCATTATGTAGCTTTCTAGGGAATTGAAGAAAATAATTATTAATGCAATGTTGTAACAAAGCTGAAGAAAACCATTATCCGTAATTTTTATATCATGTGAATACAGTAGATGATCAGAAATGAGCGAAAACTTCCAAGTAAACAAAGATGTCTTAGTGAGCCACCGTAAATTAATTTCCATAATTTTCGACTGACACTTTAGTTGACTTTCGCATTAACGGGTCGAAAGGCAGTCGTAATTGTTCAAATAATTCATTTAATTCCACAAAATTCTAAAAACAAGAATTTATATAATATGGACCACATAAGACAATGATGAGCCTTCTCGCCGGATTCTTGAATGTTCCAAATCAAATCTGCTCACGAGTAAATTTGTAATACGGAGATTATTTAATATAAAAATATAACAGTTAACATTCAAGTAAAACAATCTTTTATTGAATAGTCTTAAAGCATTGTGAATTATTGTGCGATTCTAAAAAAAATACTCATTGATTTCTAATTAGATTTCACTTTCAGTGATGCGCGCTGCGTAAAAAAACAAATGACAAATCGGTAAATCCTATTCAAGGCGACAGAGAATAGACTAATAATTTATAAGACCAGCTTACTAACTGTTACACAACAAGAAAGAGTGTGCACACAGGAATGATCTACTGCCAGAATATTTATGGTGCTGATGTTACGGCCTCGCTGGAAGGAGGACATACTTGACGAATATCACCAACTAGGGCGATGTGGTCTAACGTGTTCGTGCCCAACTGGATATCTTCTATGGTGGAACATAGAGAAGAATGTGTTGCCCAAGTTAAGTTTTGTCTGTGACAGGCAAAACGAAATAATTACTTACCGACAATTGTATGTGAAGTTGGTCAGGTGTTCAACTGAATTGCTGGCATAAGACCACACCTGGTGATTATGAATATATCTGTTGGACTGCAACCAGTTTCTGGACAAATACATTTCCTCGGACATTATTCATCAAGAACTATCAAATTCATTTTTGAAGCGACCGATCACTCATAAAAACAGTTTAGTTCAGAAATCGTATAAATCACATTTGATTTCTTTTGACCTCATATGTCGAAAATATACTTATTGTATTCGGTGAAATACCAAAATCTGTGATTGATATATTTTTTCAAAAATCTATGCTGATAATACTGCCATTTTGTTGCCTGATTTGTTAACAGCAAATATTTTATGATTATGATTTTAGTTATAAGTCAACTCTCTGATGGTATCTTCCGCGAGAACTAGGACATTTTTGTTCATTTTTTGTAGAAACAATAATAATAGGTTGCTGATCGCATCTGTTATTGTGACTAATCCCTCTTGCAGGCACCTACTCAAGACAGTAATGTTTCTTTAACATTGACGCAGCAAATATGGAATTTATAAGGTTTATAAGCAGTCGATTGCCAACAATAACTCTTTATTCCAGAAATCGTTAGAATGTTCGCTTTTGACCACGAGACCCAGGTTCGGATCTCACCGTGGTCGATTTATCAGGAAGGTGGCTTCTTGATATTATCGGCCTGGAGGAGGCAACCCCAGCATGCGGCAACTTATGGAAAGTGCCTGTAAATCATATCATATTGACCCAAGACCTCTGAGTGAAATTGGGAAACGGCGTGCTAGAACGAAGTCACAACCATACACGCAGGCCACCAATAGCAACTGGGTGGCATGCCACTAGCGTTTACCGCTGGTAGCCCGTTGTTAGACCGCCGGAGTGTTCGTCTCGGCAAGGTTACAAAAATTGTTTTACAGCCTGGGATAATTGTCCGCCACACAAAATGTTTGATATCTAGAAAAAAAAACACTAAGCTAAAAAAGAATAACTGAGTTTCTTTTTGCCAGGTTTTCAGATAAGACGTTTAACCATGTGGACGCCATTTGTCGTAAGACTTACTGAAAACCCCTTTCTGTTATTCAGCTAGAAAGAGAACAGGTTAAAATCGTTTTTGTCAGCCCCACTGTCTTCTTAAATGAGCCATAGTGAGAGCATAATGACCATTCAGACCTTCAATAATGGTACTAATATTCCATCTTCAAAGTCCATTTAAGAACCATCAAGAAAACGGTGAATAAGTTTTAAAGAGGGAACAGTCGAGAGGACAACTGGATCAGGTGTTCACAACAAGAAGAGATCATTTCATCTCATAGCTAAATACATTCTTATTGTTCAAAGTAATTTCCAATGGTGTCATAAAAACTTCAGAGAATTTCAGAAAGATATCTTCACTCATTTCTAAGATAAGTCGAAGCTTAATCTAACATTTTTCACAATTTTGCTGTTGCACGTTTTGTAAAATTTAACCAAGCATATAATTTTGTGACATGAATTTTATATACAAGGGACAAAATTTTATTGTTTTATTTTTTTCAGACTTTTTGGAACAGGAATTCCTGAGCATTCAAAATCTTGAAAAAAAAAAACAATAAAATTGTTGGTATTGCATATAAATACTTGTTACAAAGTAAAATCTTCATAATGTCCCTCAGAGGACAGAACATCCCTTTTGTCCATTTGCGGATATAGCATTTCTTACACACACACACTTACACACACTTACACACACACACACTTACACACACACACACACACACACTTACAAACACACACACACACACACGTTTTCGGAGGACACATATTTTCTATGAAAATTTCTCGGACATTCAGGCCGGTAAATGTCGTTAATACTGTTTATTATAAGCAGAACATTTACTTAAATATTTGTATCCATAAAAAAGAATGTATAAACATAAAATATGTCTTTATATATATATATATATGTATATATATATATATATATATATATATATATATATATATATATATATGAAAATAGAGATTACAAGGATATATATCTTCGCATAAATACCACCTACCTGTAGTCAATATACCTCGGGTATCTGTTCATTGAGATGCACTCGTAATGTAAATACCTTTCTTAATCACACGTATTGCGAGGGCTTCGATTCTGTGATGTAGAATAACACGTATTTCCAGGTTGAATGATTAACTATTACATTCTCACCACTGGTGAAAAGAAATAAGGCTTTCTTTTTTCACATGCGTGTCTTTATTATCTCAGCAGGATTCTCCCTTCTGATCTGAGGTGCTGCGAGAAAATTGAATTATGTTCACGGTTTTCTGGTGTGTGCGAAAAACAATTTGTCGATCGAGGGCAGTAGATGAGACAGGCAGAATTATGAACTCGTATTTTCCCCCTGAGAATGCAAGCAGGCTTACAAGGCTGGAGTACATTCATTCATTTTTTCTTTCTTTCTTTTTTTGTATTTCTTTCTTTTTTTGTATTTCTTTCTTTTTTCTTTCTTTCTTTCTTTGTATTTCTGTGTGTGTGTGTCTCTCCCTCTCTCTCTCTCCGTCACTCAACGTCAGTGAACGAACACGAAGATAGATCTAATTATTGAGCGACAAAATGTATCAATCGATGATTTTTTGTCTTTTCTGCTATTATTCTTTACACAGTCGCTATCTCTTCATCAATCTTTTAAGCACAAGAACCTAAAAGCGTTTTCAGTTTCGAAGCTGTACAGTGGCGTCTCTTATTAAAAGAAAGCTTAAGACACGAACAAGCAGTGAAATCTGAAGTGAAAAGAACAAATTAATCATGTAACTATTAAACGTTTTACGGTAGCAAATTTAAGCCAAAATTATAAATGTATTTTATCCTGATTAGTTTTCTGTTTCATTTATTTCTCAAGAGTGATCAACCGTCCTGGGTATGAAGATAAATTACATCCGCGTCCAGGGTAAGACGATAAACTACGTCCAACAGGACTCAGATCAAGAGGTTTTGAGGATCGTGGAAACACATCTTAATTGCTGGCATGCCCAGGTCCACCCTGACCCGGGGTGGTAGCAACGGTTAGGTTCTAAGCTATGGGCAAATATTTGACACCCAAACTAGTGTAAAAATAGGTTTTAATACCAGAAATAATTTGTAATAAAAATATTATTACCAGCAATAATTTTTTAAGGAAAAATTATTATCATCAATACTTTAAAAGAAAATACCAGCAATGCAAACAGCTATACATTCTTTGGAAAAAAATATGAACAGCTATAGATTTCTTCAAGGAAAATATTCCAAGAAATAGAATTTTTGAAGATAAAATATACCAGCAATAAAAATTTTGTCGGCATTAAATAAGCCTTTGAGGTTGATGTGCCGTAAAACAAACCAAACCAAACCAAACGAAGAGTGATCAAGGACTGTAAAAGCTTTCCAAAATATCTATTTTAACAATAAATTATCCATTTTATTCTTTTTAATTCAACTTCACTAATGGGATCGAGCGTTTTTACAATAATTTGTTTTATTAATATTTAAACATTTCACCCCAAGCGAGGCAATAAAGCCACTAAGATGCAGGGGGTAAGTGAATATAAAACAAAATTATTAAGGAGCTGGAAGAATAACAGAACAGGAATTAAGAAGACAGAAGATAACAAATAAGTTTGCATTTAATGTTTTGAAGATGACATTTGACTGGAAAGCAAAAGGCAGAAAGAATTCCACATGCGAAAAGTGTGAAGGAAGAAACGATTAGAATAGAACTTACGGTTATATCAAGTCATTTCAACTGCAATATGATGAGACCATGCCGCCGAACTAGTAGCGCGCTTAAATCTACAGAGTTTTATTACGCGCTCTGAAATTTCGCGGGCATTGACTTCAACTCTTCTTATTGATAACTGAGTTGTTTACTTCCATCTGACTATTCAAAGAAGACTTTAAAAGTTGCTAGTTGCTTGGAAATGGATAAGTGGTGTTACGAAGTTCTTGCAGGGTAAAAGTTTTTGTTGTTCGTGATGAGGTAGTCTTTGAGTATAGAATCCGGAGGTTAGCAGTGAATATTTCGAAGACAGTAGGGAAGCGTAGTTCAGGTTAACAGTGGATATCTCGATAAAGCAGCAGAGCGTAGTTCTTCCTTCTGTTTTTTAGCTCTGACAGGTTGGCACTGGATATTCGGAGAGATTAATCAAAATGGTCGTCTTTATACACGACGGGTTGAATATTTCACCTCACCTGATTGGTTAACCTTCTTTTGGGGGAATTATAAAGTAAGTCAAGTCATTTGGGTTTGCTCACTAGTACTAGTACAAAATAATCCAACACGTTTAACCCCAAGGACAATCACGCTGACATAGTTTGTTCATTAGGGGATGATGCTCCAGTTTTATCCACAGTGCAAAAGCGGGAAGATGGAATTAGGAAGAGACTGGAGAGTCTTGAAGTTGACCAAAAGTTTGGACGTCCTGCATCTTCCACCACCGAGGAAAACATTGTTTTCCCTACCTCGTGGTGGATGATAGACGATTGACTAAAAATCAAATGGTCAATGCTATTAGCATTTTAGAGAGAGTTGGGAATATTCTGCCCAATGAAATTGGTATGAGGAATGTTTTTACTCGATGGGTTACACATCTGACACATGATCAGTAGACTAATCATATCACGGGAAAATCTGACAATCTTTGAGGCAGATCTAGCTGGTTTGCTTGGGCGTTTCCAAACCCAGATGAGTTCTTTGAACCAGAGCAAAAGAGAGAATACATGCCGTGAAAGCACCATCTCCTCACTTGTTGCAAATAAAACCAAGGCCGTTTCACCTGCAGAGAAAATAATGACTTCAATTCAAAAGGCATTGAGCTTATTGACTATCTTCAAAAGGTCAAACCATCAATGAAGATTACTATGCAAATTTCATGAGGCAGTTCCTATCAAGAATAAACGCTCAGGAAATCTGATGAAAGTTGCCTTGTTTCATCAGGACAATGTTCCAGAACACAAGTCCTTTGTTTCAATGGCTACATTGCGTGATTGCGACATTGAACTGGTTGATAACCCTCCCTATTATCTCGATATTTCTCCATCAGACTATCATCTGCTTCGCAACATGGAAAAAAAAACCTTAACTGGGAACCAGTTTTTCAGTGATTATGACGTCATAAATTCTGTTGATGACATTTGTAAGCAAGAAGATGAAAGCTTTTTCACTAATGGGATCCAACTACTGCAACACCTTCTGAGAGAAGTGTGCGGACAGCAAGGGGTCGATGTTGAAAAATAAACGGTATTTCATCGCATTGCAAGTGAGTATCTCTGTCGGAATATAAACCTTTCAGCCGACCCTAGTATGATTTTAAGTGAATTGTAACCTCATGAATCCTAGTGTTGCTAACTTGCCATGCAGATTCGAATAATGCATGAATGTCATCCAGATTGTTAGAAAAAGTTCTAATCCCCAAACGAGGATATCTGCCAATCTCCAATAATCATCAGTTGATTACAAACACCAGGTTAATTAAGCCAAGCTTAAATGCAAGGTTTCCAAATGCTGAATTTTCTTACCTAAATTTGCTTCACTAATGATTAGCGCAATAATATATATATATATATATATATATATATATATATATATATATATATATATATGTACTTCTCGAAATGACACATACGGATTTGAGGAGAAATCACGCTGGAAATACAAGTTGTCGCATTACCTCCAAAGTTAAGCAATGCGATGCAAGGAGAACTATGTCATTCATATGCATTATTACTTGCCGAAGGTTTAAGCGACCAAATAGTGAATGTAACCAAAGTTAAGCCAAACAATATCTATCTATCTCTCTCTCTCTCTCTCTCTCTCTCTATATATATATATATATATATATATATATATATATATGTATATATATATATATATGTATTAAGAAAAAACTTCTCGAAAATACGGTTATAAAACATAATTTATTTCGACAAGTAAGTCTCATCAGACCGAAAATATAAATATCTATAATTTCGGTCTGATGAGACTTACTTGTCAAAATAATTCATGGTTTATAATCGTATTTTCGAGATGTGTTAAGTTTTTCTTAATGTATATCATATTGCTCTGTATACTATACATTGAGCTCTCTATGGATCTATATTTTTAAGATTTTCTATTACAAAGAACCACTTGGATTATCCTTTCTATTTTCGTATTTG
Source organism: Acanthosepion esculentum (assembly GCA_964036315.1). Lineage (NCBI taxonomy): Eukaryota > Metazoa > Mollusca > Cephalopoda > Sepiida > Sepiidae > Acanthosepion > Acanthosepion esculentum. The sequence continues at coordinate 25,224,154 of OZ038478.1, forward strand.
ATATTATATATATATATATAAACAAAGATTTTACACCACCAAATTTATATATTGTTTAAAAAATTACGGAGCGCATTCTTTTTCTTTAAAAGAATTCTTCTTCGTCCAACAATTCTTCAGAAATATTTGTTAATCCCTTAAATAAACAAAGGGCAAAAAACAAAAAAAAAACAAAAAAAAACACCATAACGTCGACTGTGAAAGTTGTAATTGAGAAGACATGTTTAAAATACATTTATTGAAAAAACAAAGAACCCAAGTAAATAAACTCGCAGTAAGTATAAAAAAGGGAAAAAATATTTTTGTTAAATATTTTCATGGTTATTGGCCAGCAATGTGTCGTGCGTACAATTCGTATCCGATCAATGGAGTGAAAGACGTCTTGATAATGTTGTGGTTGTCAAGCCAGCATATGTATTTCTTTTTCTCTCAAAGATATGATCTCTCAAAGGAATTCAAACTGATATACAATGTTGGTCTTTTCCAAATCACTAGTTGACGGAGAAGAGTTATTGCGTATGTTTAATTCTCAGAGGCCCTCTATATCGAAAGCAACCAAGCACCACTGAACAAAATTGATTATGAGTAGAATAGAAATGTTTTAAAAGGCGTTAACTGAAATTTAACACCATTTAGCAATTTACGATCTCTGTTTATCTCCCTTACACTAGGATCGTTTGTATCCACAACGGTTAATTTTAAAATAATACTAACAGCATGTTTTCAAAATCGCTATCAAAAGGATTAGTTAAATAATGTTTCTATTCACGATTCACTTCTGTGAATGATCGCGGAGGAGATCGAAGAAACTACGGTGTCTTCCTTGATGAATTGCAACTTTGAGCCCTGAGCATCGCTTTACCGGGGGTAGAGAAAATGCCCAGATAGACACTTGTAACTATTTTTATATCTACCCTGAAAGGTTTTGACTCAGGCGCCCAGTCAGTAGGGTTAAAATTGTTCATGAACGCAAGGACGAAAGTATTAACACCAAGAAGATAATTGGAGAACTGGAAAGGATTGTTATAAAAATAGGCATAATGTTTCTATATTATTTAAATAAAACATGCTGGAATGAAGATATGCTGCCTAAATATACATACACACACAAACAGGCACACATATAGGCAAACACACACACATATATATATGTGTGTGTGTATGAATAGATAATATAGACGTATTAAATCTAGAACAATGCCTAAATACATATATGACCCAAAAGGGAAACCTTGACGTCTTGCTAAGCAAATTAGGACGAAGTAGTGAGTTCGATCCTCACTGAGTGCTCTACAATTTATGCTTTGTGCATATCTAAGCAACGCTTAGAAAATAATAATAGTGTTTTCGGGTCCTACTGTGTGCCCCTTGACGAAATCGCCAAATGGGACTTAAAATAGCCACAAATGACAGAAAATAGCCCTATGTGACTTATAAACGACGTGCTGAAACTGATTTCATAAACATTATTTCGCTTCACAAACATTTTGTGATTTCTTTAATATTACGTACAGCATGAAGAACCGATTTTGTACTCAAGCTATAGGTTTAATGTGAAAATGTTCGAGATATCGGTTATGTGTGATATACATGAAAGATGAAGAGGTGGGAAATGCATATTATGAGAATAAAGAAAGTATATAACGACTGACCCTTGACTTGAATACATTCCGATTGAATTTGTGAAGGGGGCAAGCGCACGTTTATTTATTCTATGAAGCAGCAGAGTGAATGTTGTCTGAGAGAAAATGTCTTCATATGTATTGAATGAGAGGAGATACGTCAACCTTGCCGTGCCTCTTTGTCCATTTAGAGAATTCTAGGTCAGGGTATTTTACAAGCAACTCTAAGCCATTTTAGTGCTTTTCTGTAGCTTGAATACATGATGGAACGGATAAAAAAAAACAATGATCTTTTTTTTATCGCTTATTGATATGTAGAAATTCTGCCAATTCGTATGAGCATTATTCAGTAAAGCCATTATAAGAGAATTGACAATTTCTCCATCACGACAGAGAATGCAGGAAAGAAATATACAGATGAATGAGTTTTTTGGTGGGCTAGAGGACGAATAACATCCTTCGTTGCCATTGATTTCTGTGAGATACGTGATATAATTAACAGAAAAGGCGTCCATTTGCTCGAAGCCAATTAACTGCAGGAAAATATCATGAGAATGTAAGCAAGAAACGCTACCTAGTTAATCAAGGATACATACAAATATAAAAATATATATATATATATTTATATATATATGTATGTGTGTGTGTGTGTAATTTGGCAGCAACTTTTCTTTTAAACATGTTGTGTTGAATGTCAAAGAATGTCATTTTGTATACGATTAGAAGCAGTATTTAGGAGGTTAATATTATTTTTGGCAATATCAATTTGTCGTTTAACAAGATATTCTTTGTAATCCCTGGTGTTGGTATCATATGAAGCTGCGGGATCATGTAGTTTAAAATATGTGTAATTTGGCAGCAACTTTTCTTTTAAACATGTTGTGTTGAATGTCAAATATATGATACCAACACCAGGGATTACAAAGAATGTCTTGTTAAAAGACAAATTGATTTTGCCAAAAATAATATTAACCTCCTAAATACTGCTTCTGATCGTATACAAAATGACATTCTTTGACATTCAACAAAACATGTTTAAAAGAATATATATATATATATATATATATGCACGCACGCACATATATATATATATATATATATATATATATGTGTGTGTGTGTGTGTGTGTGTGTGTGTGTGTATGTGTATGTGTTTATACGCACGCACATATATATTCAAACATATATTGTTAAATATAACAGACAACGAATATCTATTATCTTTGATCATGAGCCTTTCTAAACTTAGTACAGTTGCTTTTATTTCGATAGAAAATAAAAAAAATGTCCGGTGTTTGGATATTTCTTTTATTATGCTAATAATAAACCAACTATATATATATTGGTTTTACTACAATCCCGCTCTCCCATAGAATTACCTGTCACCTTTCGGATCTCAGTTCTATTAAACAACATTTCTTTAAAAAAACATCGTTATGTACATACTATTAGAGAGATATTAGTTGATAACGCAACAATACTCACACATGCACACGGTAAAAAGAACCTTCAGATATTGCTACATTAAAACAAAGCAACCCATACTCAACAGAATTACATTTCAAACTAGTCACAGCACATTACATCGCATCAAGACATATGGTTCTGTTGTTAATATTTTGGTCTCTCACGTGGTGCGACGTCATAGAAAAGCATCACGAATTTACGACCTCGGTCTGCTATTCCGCGTCCATTAAGAAGATATCTTTGAAATGTCATTTTCTTGTTATGTTTTAATGAATCTAAGAGTATAGCAATATAAAATGATATGTATGCTTACACAATAACACTCGGACATACATACATACTGGTGAAGCATATGTTAAATGTATACAAATGCACGCATGGACACACAAACCTACGGTGATAGCACGTGTAAACCCTGTTTCTCGTCCGATCACCGAAGTTAGGCAAAGTCGAGCCTGGCCAGGTATCTAGATGGGTGACCGCTTAGTAATACCAGGTGGTGTAAGCGTCGATGTACAAGGGAAGTTAAGAATTACGGTTGGCAATTGTAAATCGGACAGCCGGACTTCAATTTCAGTCGGGTTCTTTTTATTTACTTACGCGCAAGCAGTTCACATTTCCTTCTGTTCAGCTCTGAGTTAAATAATGTGATTTGTATCAGTAAATCATTATTATCGCCCAATAATGCTTATGATATATATATATATATATATATATATATATATATATATATATATATATATATATATATGTATATATATATATATATATATATATATATATATATATATATATATATATATCAAACTTAACAGAGATTAGATTTAGATTTCTAAATGGGTAATTTTTACTTTTAATTTTAATTTCAAATTTTATCATATAAATTAATACTTATTAGTTAGGACATATTCTAATTTATTAGAATCCAAACTTTAAAGCTTTTAATATCTATGATAAACTTGCTTCGTTGTCAAATTTTTTGAATTCTCATATACTTGTATTTTGATTGGTCATTCTAGCTTATGTAACAGCGTTTACCCCTAGCGAAGGATCGTTAATTAATTTGAAACTTTTAAAACCATTTATTCTACATTCAACATGATCACTTGATAAGACACGTGAGGTGTTGAAACAAAAAGGCTATTTTTGTAGTGATTTTATGACATATTTATGTTATAATTTTTAAATAAATAGTTATATATATATATATATATATATATATATACTCATTCGCAGACAGTACCGTTTCGCTGTATCACATCTCCTCAGCGAGACTAGGCATCCGAATGCCTCAAGCCAGAATCGAAAACCAACCAATTTGGTGTCAGTCAAAGTTTCTACCACTTAGCTATCTTCATTCGACAGAGAGAAACAGTTAAATCTAGTGTTTTTTTTTACGAATGTAAACACGCCAATCACCCGAATGTAAATAAATGCCAATTCATTTTACGGGAGAGATCTACATTAACGGTGAATGTTGTTTATAGTGTTCCATTGAAAATACATTTTCAAAAGTTAAATTATGTTATTCGCAAACAGTACTGTTTAACAGCTATACACACACAAATATATATATGGTAAGGAGGATTTGATAATTATAATAATTAAGTAATTTATTGAGTCTGAAAGAAATCTCAACAGAATGCAGAAAGCACTGGACGGCCGTTTCGTCTTATATTTGGGACTCATCCGCAGTGCACATCCACTACCGTGAATTGAAACCCTGACAGTTCGGTTGTCAAGTAAACATCATAACAACTGTTCCAACGGGCCTCGGTGATGAAGAGGTAGCAAATCAGACTCAATATAGCGCCGCTCGCTCACACATTCTGAAATTCTCTATAACCATAGGACTGTGCCCCCCACCTGGAGCCACGACTACTATAACCAAGTCGCTCAAACTGAAGTATTAGAAGCCGGATCAAGCAATGATATACATATGATAGAAATTGTAAGGAGGATTTGATAATTATAAATTTTAATTATATATATATATATATATATAAGTTACGAAAATCTTGGTCATTCGTATGGATAATCCCAAGGAGGATGAAATCCTGAGAGCTCAATGTTAAGTCAGAGCGAATAATTTAATTTAAAGAAAAACAGCCTTGGAGTCTTAAATGGTCTGTTGTTCTTTAAATTAATATATATATATATATATATATATATATATATATATATATATATATATATATATATATGTGTGTGTGTGTGTGTGTGTGTGTGTGTGTGTGTGTGTGTGTGTCTGTGTGTGTGTCCTTTGAGTGGACTCCAATGTGTAGAATTGCTTGGTTTGGTGTATGTCTCTTGGGCGGTGGAATGTTAGTGGTTGTTGTCGGTGATGAAAAATTATTCCCTTAATTTGATGTTGCAGAGAAAGTTTTCTAAGTCGTAATATATATCTACTAGGTCGATATTTTGGGATGGATAAAAAGATAGTCTTTTTGATAATACAGTTCGTTCTTCAGTTCTTATAGTTTATATTTGGATAAGTTGATGTATCTGTCGTGTGGAGTCGTATGGGTGTCATATTGGACATATCGATGCAGAAGACGAAGTGGTTGCAAAACTTGTATAGTGTTCTGTGTATAGTTGAGTCATTCTTGGTTAAATTACATATCTTGTTCTACTTTTGCGTTAGGCATAATTTAAGATGTGTGTTGTAAATGATTTGTAGGGCGTCAAACACATCGGAAGAGTGGTTGAGTTTTAGTGAATTGTGTAGGATATCGCCGGATCTTTTACAAAGATAAGAATGTGATTGTTGTCTAGAGTATACCGTTTTAAGAACGAGGTGGCGTAGTTCGTGTAGGGGGAATTAGAGATCTATAATAATAATAATGGTGGAAAAAATGGGAAAGGCGTCTACAAAAGTAGATGCTTAGTGTGCTTTAGTGTAATACGTGTAAATATGCACTAGCTGTCTTTAAGGACTCCGACGACCCTTCTGACCCATCTAACTGTCAGCAACCTCCCACTCTTCGGCGAAATCTTTAAAGCTTTAAACAACGCCGATGGTTAAGCACCTTACATCCTATGATCTGCTCTCTGACAAGGAATATGGTTTCCACTTTGACCGATCTACAGCTGATGTGCTTACGGCCATAACTGAATTTGTTTACCAAGCACTTCACAATAACAGAGAAGCTCATGGGGTGGCTCTAGATATCTCTAAAGCGTTAGATAGTGTTTGACATGCCGGCCTCCTTCATAGGTTTCAGGGGTACGGTATTTCAGGACAGTTATTTGATTTAATGCAACCATTCCTGTCAAATCGTGTAATGAAGATCGTCCTTAACGGATTCTCTACAGTTCGTTTCTCACGAACGCTGGTGTTCTCCAAGGGTATATACTGGGTCCTATACTGTTCGTTATCTCCATTAACGATCTTTCCGATGTCATCAGTTTCCAAGTAAGCCTCTATGCAGACGACACTACTATTTACTTCAGCCTAAATAGTAAATCTGTTACCGCTGACAAAACTAACCCGGCCGTTGTGCTCGAGAAGGACTTCCAATTGGTTGTTGACTGGACAGGAAATGGCTGTTTAATTTTAATGCCTCAAAAGCTGCTCTCTATTACCCACCGCAGAGAACGCTCTCTGCCTTCCATTACAATGCCTAATGCTCAACTCCAAGAGAGCAGCTCTTTGAGGCTGCTTGGTCTCACTCTGTCCGCAAGGAAAGTTGGTTCTCTGTGTCGCGCCAGAAAGTTTGTCTCGCCCGAATCTATCCTTCATGTCTATAAATCACGGATTCGCCCTTGCATCGAATATTGCTGTTATATATGGTCTGGAGACCCTGCTGTTCGTCTTAAGGTCCTCGACAAAATCCAGAGACGGATATGATCTGACATCTGGCTTACTGTCGCTCACTCACAGACATGACATCACCTTCCTCTGTTTTTTTCTACAAATTCTTTCACGGGAACTGCTCCGACGAGCTATTTTCATTAGTTCCCAAAATGCATGAATTTAAATGTGCCATTAGGTCGGCATCGCAGTCCTACTCTTTCACTGTCAAAACAGTTAAATGTAGCTTCAAGTCTTGCACTTCCCATAGGTGAAACCCCCTTCCTCTGATAGCTATAATCTCCAACTATTCATATGCAATATCAATCGACATCTCCAGATGCCTTGATCTATTCCTCGTCCTACTCTTCATCGTTTCCTCTTTCACGCCTCTTTATTCTTGCTCCCACTTTCTGTAATCCCTTGCGTGATAGTGGCACCCCCGCCTTGCTTGGGATGAAAAGCTTAAAAAAACAAAAACAAAAACAAAAAAACGGACCTAAATTACGAGAGGCCATCTATATTAAAACAAAGCAACCCACAATCAACAAAATTACATTTCAAACCAGTTAAGATATATTACAATGCATTTAAACATACGTTTCTATTGATAATATTTCTCTCACCTGTAGTCATGGCCGACGTCAGAGAACAGCATTATGAATTTACGACCTCCGTCTGGTATTCCGTGACCGTTATCGTCGCCTAGCAAACTTCTATGTAAACAAAACAGAATGTCATTTTTGACGGCAAACATCACTGTCGTAAGCTTCAAATAAGCACTCTAATGATGGCTCCTATGAACAGAAAAATTAGATCGAGGAACAACATAATAAAGAAACATCCAAATGTTGGACAGTTATTATCTTTATTTTCTCTTGAAACTAAGGCTATTATACGAGGTTTGGAACGGCTCATGGTAAAACGTAATAGACATTCGTTGTCTGTTATATTTAGCAATATATGTCTGAATATATATATATATATATATATATATATTCAGACATATATTGCCTAGTTGGCTGACGATTGCATCTAGAATGAAACAGATTGTCGCCTCTAAGTGTTGACTTCTATGTTCACGTTTATATTTACTCACGCTCTATCTCTGATATTGAGCCCTTTATCCCATAAATATAGCACACTTTAAGGCTATATTTCTTCATATATATATATATATATATATATATATATATATATATATATATATATATATATATATATAGATATATAGAGAGAGAGAGAGAGAGAGAGAGAGAGAGATGAATTTGAATGTTTATGGAAGGAGTTAACGTTTCACATATGTTTTTTCCATTTTGTCATTCAACCCAACAGATACAACTCACTTCATAATACGTTTGACACGTGAGAGAGAAGTTTCAGCTATGACAGTCCAAAGAGCAGTGAAAAATGTCTTGAAAATGAAATCGCATATGAAATATGTGAATTACCTAATAACCAGATATAAATTAAATTTCCTGATCTGATTTTAAATGCAAAAAACAACGGCTGTAATGCATTTACATTCAATTCTTTTTTGCACGGTTTTGAAATACCACCGCCCAACAAAAAGAACCGATTAGTTCTTGCATTATGTGTTTTTTTTTACTTTAAGACGGTTTAAACATCTCTCATTGTCTGACCACCGAATTAATTTTGAGTTGCAAGTAAACGATTAAGTAACATTAATCGATCATAATTTACAATATACCGAAATTCTACGTAACATGATTAAGAAACAATTTAACGAAGTAAAATAGAATCCAAACTATTTTTCCGTAGAGTGATCTGCTACTCTCTGGTGTGTGCGGGAAGTGTGCACTATGCATACATAGTATTTCAGAGAATGTATATTATTCCACATTAGTTTATATTAGAGATGATGATGAAGTGATTCCACAATCTGCAAGTACATTTCTAGAAGGCATCCAAATAGGCAATAAATTTGGAAATCATTTTCTTCGAAATGATAACAATGTTCAACGAGCTGTACAGTTCCCACATGATTTGAAAATGACTATGGTACATTATGAAGAATCATATAAAGAATTAACAAAAACAAAATTACTGCGACTGATAACAGAATTTGTATTCAAAAGCAGTGAAACGAAAGAAACACAAGATGTTAATTTTATGTCCTCGGAAACGCATTTTCCTAACACAAAGTTGTCTCCTTCAATTCAAGTTGAATATACTGAAATCAACAGCCGTCGGCAAAAGGTCACACACACACACACACACACACACATATATATATATATATATATATATATATATATATGTAAAAGTGAACATTGAAGTCAGGACTCAGAGGCGACAGGCTATTTCATGTTAGGCGCAATCGTCAGGTTGCATATATATATATATATATATATATATATATATATATATATTTGTGTATTTAGGCAGCAATCCTTCTTTCATGCACATTTCATTAAAAAACGACTGACAAGGTGCTTTTATTTAGTTTTTTATACAATTTTTCTTGCCGTCTAATAAGGTTTTTCTTTTCGAATGATAAATTATATAAAAACTGTCCGAATGTTCTTTTTATCCGAGCGCTTTCGGCTATACATTTAACCATTTTCAAGGATTATATTTTTACTGTTAGAATTAGAAATAGTTTGTTATATGTATGTTTTATAAAATCTTTTTATTTTTTTTGTTTCAAAACACGATCAATATATTATGTCCATGTTCAAAGTTAATATTATTAAGTGTTGGTTTAATACTTTTTTGTGCGTTTTTGAAAAACCACGGCCCAACAAAAAGAACCGATTTAATATTGTTGACAAATTCTTCACTCCCCACAGTGCTCAACCGATTAAATTATTTTATCGAGAGTTAATATTGTCACCCACAGACAGGTCGTTTCGCTGTATTTTAGCTTATCAATGTGGCTAGACATCCGATCGCTTCAGGCCAGGACAAAAACTGAAATATGTTTATATATTAAATTTTATGGATACAACATATCTGAGTAATTGTTCTGATTTGAAATTTGAAATTTCAAAACACTCACAAATATTCGTTCGGCGAACTGAATGTCATGGTAGATTATGAAGGATGCATAGTGGGTAAATGTTTTTTGTTCATTTATTTTAATAAGTTAATTGTTATTTGCGTTTACCAATCAGTTATAAGTTATCAATCTTGACCTGCATGAGGGCAATGAGCAAGGTGCGTATAGTGCTCATCAAAATAACGCTTTATGCTGATGATGTAGCTTTGATTACCGAACTCAACCTCCAAAAGCTTATTGGTCAGTTCAACAATCAATATGAACATAGAATATAACAAGCACTTAGTATACTGATTTACGAAAGCGGAACTTGGACATCGTACATCTGGCAGGAAAACTAAGTCTCTAGAAAGTCTACTTTATCTTTGTGGGATTCACATGATAATATATACGTGGGATAGAGGTTAATATATATGTCGTATTCAAATGATAATGTATATATAGGATTCAGATGTTAATATACATGTTGTATTCAAATGATAATGCATATATCGGATTCAGATGGTAATATACATGTGGTATTCAAATGATAATGTATATATGGGTTTCAGATGTTTATATACATGTGGTATTCAGATGATAATGCATATATGGGATTCAGATGGTAATAGACATGTGGTATTCAAATGATAATGCATATATGGGATTCAGATGTTAATATACATGTGGTATTCAGATGATAATGCATATATGGGATTCAGATGGTAATAGACATGTGGTATTCAAATGATAATGCATATATGGGATTCAGATATTAATATACATGTGGTATTCAGATGATAATGCATATATGGGATTCAGAATGTAATAGACATGTGGTATTCAAATGATAATGCATATATGGGATTCAGATGGTAATAGACATGTGTTATTCAAATGATAATGCATATATGGGATTCAGATGTTAATATACATGTGGTATTCAGATGATAATGCATATATGGGATTCAGATGGTAATAGACATGTGGTATTCAAATGATAATGCATATATGGGATTCAGATGTTAATATACATGTGGTATTGAGATGATAATGCATATATGGGATTCAGATGGTAATAGACATGTGGTATTCAAATGATAATGCATATATGGGATTCAGATGGTAATATACATGTGGTATTCAAATGATAATGCATATATGGGATTCATATGTTAATATACATGTGTTATTCAAATGATAATGCATATATGGGATTCAGATGTTAATATACATGTGTTATTCAAATGATAATGCATATATGGGATTCAGATGGTAATATACATGTGTTATTCAAATGATAATGCATATATGGGATTCAGATGTTAATATACATGTGTTATTCAAATGATAATGCATATATGGGATTCAGATGGTAATAGACATGTGGTATTCAAATGATAATGCATATATGGGATTCAGATATTAATATACATGTGGTATTCAGATGATAATGCATATATGGGATTCAGAATGTAATAGACATGTGGTATTCAAATGATAATGCATATATGGGATTCAGATGGTAATAGACATGTGTTATTCAAATGATAATGCATATATGGGATTCAGATGTTAATATACATGTGGTATTCAGATGATAATGCATATATGGGATTCAGATGGTAATAGACATGTGGTATTCAAATGATAATGCATATATGGGATTCAGATGTTAATATACATGTGGCATTGAGATGATAATGCATATATGGGATTCAGATGGTAATAGACATGTGGTATTCAAATGATAATGCATATATGGGATTCAGATGGTAATATACATGTGGTATTCAAATGATAATGCATATATGGGATTCATATGTTAATATACATGTGTTATTCAAATGATAATGCATATATGGGATTCAGATGTTAATATACATGTGTTATTCAAATGATAATGCATATATGGGATTCAGATGGTAATATACATGTGTTATTCAAATGATAATGCATATATGGGATTCAGATGTTAATATACATGTGTTATTCAAATGATAATGCATATATGGGATTCAGATGGTAATATACATGTGTTATTCAAATGATAATGCATATATGGGATTCAGATGTTAATATACATGTGTTATTCAAATGATAATGCATATATGGGATTCAGATGGTAATAGACATGTGTTATTCAAATGATAATGCATATATGGGATTCAGATGTTAATATACATGTGTTATTCAAATGATAATGCATATATGGGATTCAGATGGTAATATACATGTGTTATTCAAATGATAATGCATATATGGGATTCAGATGTTAATATACATGTGTTATTCAAATGATAATGCATATATGGGATTCAGATGGTAATATACATGTGTTATTCAAATGATAATGCATATATGGGATTCAGATGTTAATATACATGCGTTATTCAAATGATAATGCATATATGGGATTCAGAATGTAATAGACATGTGTTATTCAAATGATAATGCATATATGGGATTCAGATGGTAATAGACATGTGGTATTCAAATGATAATGCATATATGGGATTCAGATGTTAATATACATGCGTTATTCAAATGATAATGCATATATGGGATTCAGAATGTAATAGACATGTGTTATTCAAATGATAATGCATATATGGGATTCAGATGTTAATATACATGTGTTATTCAAATGATAATGCATATATGGGATTCAGAATGTAATAGACATGTGTTATTCAAATGATAATGCATATATGGGATTCAGATGGTAATAGACATGTGGTATTCAAATGATAATGCATATATGGGATTCAGATGTTAATATACATGTGGTATTGAGATGATAATGCATATATGGGATTCAGATGGTAATAGACATGTGGTATTCAAATGATAATGCATATATGGGATTCAGATGGTAATATACATGTGGTATTCAAATGATAATGCATATATGGGATTCATATGTTAATATACATGCGTTATTCAAATGATAATGCATATATGGGATTCAGAATGTAATAGACATGTGTTATTCAAATGATAATGCATATATGGGATTCAGATGTTAATATACATGTGTTATTCAAATGATAATGCATATATGGGATTCAGATGGTAATATACATGTGTTATTCAAATGATAATGCATATATGGGATTCAGATGTTAATATACATGCGTTATTCAAATGATAATGCATATATGGGATTCAGATGGTAATATACATGTGTTATTCAAATGATAATGCATATATGGGATTCAGATGTTAATATACATGTGTTATTCAAATGATAATGCATATATGGGATTCAGATGTTAATATACATGCGTTATTCAAATGATAATGCATATATGGGATTCAGAATGTAATAGACATGTGTTATTCAAATGATAATGCATATATGGGATTCAGATGTTAATATACATGTGTTATTCAAATGATAATGCATATATGGGATTCAGAATGTAATAGACATGTGTTATTCAAATGATAATGCATATATGGGATTCAGATGGTAATAGACATGTGGTATTCAAATGATAATGCATATATGGGATTCAGATGTTAATATACATGTGGTATTGAGATGATAATGCATATATGGGATTCAGATGGTAATAGACATGTGGTATTCAAATGATAATGCATATATGGGATTCAGATGGTAATATACATGTGGTATTCAAATGATAATGCATATATGGGATTCATATGTTAATATACATGCGTTATTCAAATGATAATGCATATATGGGATTCAGAATGTAATAGACATGTGTTATTCAAATGATAATGCATATATGGGATTCAGATGTTAATATACATGTGTTATTCAAATGATAATGCATATATGGGATTCAGAATGTAATAGACATGTGTTATTCAAATGATAATGCATATATGGGATTCAGATGGTAATATACATGTGTTATTCAAATGATAATGCATATATGGGATTCAGATGTTAATATACATGTGTTATTCAAATGATAATGCATATATGGGATTCAGATGGTAATATACATGTGTTATTCAAATGATAATGCATATATGGGATTCAGATGTTAATATACATGTGTTATTCAAATGATAATGCATATATGGGATTCAGATGGTAATATACATGTGTTATTCAAATGATAATGCATATATGGGATTCAGATGTTAATATACATGTGTTATTCAAATGATAATGCATATATGGGATTCAGAATGTAATAGACATGTGTTATTCAAATGATAATGCATATATGGGATTCAGATGGTAATAGACATGTGGTATTCAAATGATAATGCATATATGGGATTCAGATGTTAATATACATGTGGTATTGAGATGATAATGCATATATGGGATTCAGATGGTAATAGACATGTGGTATTCAAATGATAATGCATATATGGGATTCAGATGGTAATATACATGTGGTATTCAAATGATAATGCATATATGGGATTCATATGTTAATATACATGTGTTATTCAAATGATAATGCATATATGGGATTCAGATGTTAATATACATGTGTTATTCAAATGATAATGCATATATGGGATTCAGATGGTAATATACATGTGTTATTCAAATGATAATGCATATATGGGATTCAGATGGTAATAGACATGTGTTATTCAAATGATAATGCATATATGGGATTCAGATGGTAATAGACATGTGGTATTCAAATGATAATGCATATATGGGATTCAGATGTTAATATACATGTGGTATTGAGATGATAATGCATATATGGGATTCAGATGGTAATAGACATGTGGTATTCAAATGATAATGCATATATGGGATTCAGATGGTAATATACATGTGGTATTCAAATGATAATGCATATATGGGATTCATATGTTAATATACATGCGTTATTCAAATGATAATGCATATATGGGATTCAGAATGTAATAGACATGTGTTATTCAAATGATAATGCATATATGGGATTCAGATGTTAATATACATGTGTTATTCAAATGATAATGCATATATGGGATTCAGAATGTAATAGACATGTGTTATTCAAATGATAATGCATATATGGGATTCAGATGGTAATAGACATGTGGTATTCAAATGATAATGCATATATGGGATTCAGATGTTAATATACATGTGGTATTGAGATGATAATGCATATATGGGATTCAGATGGTAATAGACATGTGGTATTCAAATGATAATGCATATATGGGATTCAGATGGTAATATACATGTGGTATTCAAATGATAATGCATATATGGGATTCATATGTTAATATACATGCGTTATTCAAATGATAATGCATATATGGGATTCAGATGGTAATAGACATGTGGTATTCAAATGATAATGCATATATGGGATTCAGATGGTAATAGACATGTGGTATTCAAATGATAATGCATATATGGGATTCATATGTTAATATACATGCGTTATTCAAATGATAATGCATATATGGGATTCAGATGGTAATATACATGTGTTATTCAAATGATAATGCATATATGGGATTCAGATGTTAATATACATGTGTTATTCAAATGATAATGCATATATGGGATTCAGAATGTAATAGACATGTGTTATTCAAATGATAATGCATATATGGGATTCAGATGGTAATAGACATGTGGTATTCAAATGATAATGCATATATGGGATTCAGATGTTAATATACATGTGGTATTGAGATGATAATGCATATATGGGATTCAGATGGTAATAGACATGTGGTATTCAAATGATAATGCATATATGGGATTCAGATGGTAATATACATGTGGTATTCAAATGATAATGCATATATGGGATTCATATGTTAATATACATGCGTTATTCAAATGATAATGCATATATGGGATTCAGAATGTAATAGACATGTGTTATTCAAATGATAATGCATATATGGGATTCAGATGTTAATATACATGTGTTATTCAAATGATAATGCATATATGGGATTCAGAATGTAATAGACATGTGTTATTCAAATGATAATGCATATATGGGATTCAGAATGTAATAGACATGTGTTATTCAAATGATAATGCATATATGGGATTCAGATGTTAATATACATGTGGTATTCAAATGATAATGCATATATGGGATTCAGAATGTAATAGACATGTGTTATTCAAATGATAATGCATATATGGGATTCAGATGGTAATATACATGTGTTATTCAAATGATAATGCATATATGGGATTCAGATGGTAATAGACATGTGGTATTCAAATGATAATGCATATATGGGATTCAGATGGTAATAGACATGTGTTATTCAAATGATAATG